>OX336390.1:89530866-89979108 GCA_946902985.2 Meconema thalassinum
ACGGATTTTAGTGAAAGTTCCGTGGAACTTCACAGTGTTAAATATTCATTAAGTTTTTTCTATGTTTATTTGATATGGAAATTCATGCATTATTCTACGTGGAGGGAATAAGGGCTCAGTGGAGTACCAAATTCTCCAAATTTTATTTCAACACAACGTGTAGATTGTCACATTTTTAAGGAAATATTTGAAGTGTTAAATGGGACATCATTTTCATTTATTTGTGTTAGGGGCATAATTGTATTTTCCTTTGTTAATAAACGTAGCAAGCACTTTTTAGTCGGCTTGCAACCAATTTTTATCTTAACTGACCGCTTACTCATTTTCTAATCGACGAAAATGGTACTACTAGTTAGATGCAGGCACCCACTATAGTTTTAGAACTAATCACCCCTCGAGATCGGAGTTTCTCGATTTGCTATTAATGTAAATAATAGTAGAAGAATGTAACTAGTCTGGTAGTACTATTTTTTATACTCTGTATGATCCACGAATTCCCAATTCTATACCTAGCAGGCAACGGTAAGTTATTTTGAGCTGGGTATCTATGTTCCTGCAATCCTTTACATCTCAGCGGATATAGGTGCTGATTGGAGAATTCGGGCGCATATAGGCAGGACCTTCTATACTACCGGACCTGACACTGCAATCCAAGATGGCCGCCGTAGTTGGTGGTCGGACATCAAACGCCTGACGTTTGTCACAATCCAACACAACACAAAATAACATCATGACGTGATTTTGTCTGCTGTTAATTCATTTTATGGGCTTGGGACATCTTGGTCATCAGCCCCGTGCAGTTGTGTGTGGGTTGAATTCCTCCGATTACGTGATGAATGTAGTAGTGTGTGTAGCTGTGTAAGGGACAAGCATGGGGAGGTGCCCTAGGAGTTGAAGTAAGGTACCACCGGAGTTTCATCAGGAAAGGAATAAAATAAAATAATGTTGAGGCCCACAGGAGATCTGCAGAATATCTTGGCTGAGTGAACAGGGAAAGTTGAAAATGTTCCTGTAGGAATTTCAATCCCTTTTTAGCAAGTTACATATTATTCGGGGCATGTTTGCCATCTCTTGATGAATGCAGTACATTTGCATTTTTCTGTTGGCACAGGCTAGAGTAAAATGAGGCTTTTCGCCGATGTCTCAGTCTCACTCATGGCTGTGATTATATGGAAGCTACTGAGGTATGGGTGGTGATTAGTAATGACATTCAGGGCACAGTCAGTGTCTGTTGGCACAGGCTAGAGTATCACCGATGTCTCAGTCTCACTCTTGGCTGTGATTATATGGAAGCTACTGAGGTATGGGTGGTGCTGAGTAATGACATTCAGGGCACAGTCAGTGCCTGTTGGCACAGGCTAGAGTAACACCGATGTCTCAGTCTCACTTATGGCTGTGATTATATGGAAGCTACTGAGGTATGGGTGGTGCTGAGGAATGACATTCAGGGCACAGTCAGTGCCTGTTGGCACAGGCTAGAGTATCACCGATGTCTCAGTCTCACTCTTGGCTGTGATTATATGGAAGCTACTGAGGTATGGGTGGTGCTTAGTAATGACATTCAGGGCACAGTCAGTGTCTGTTGGCACAGGCTAGAGTATCACCGATGTCTCAGTCTCACTCTTGGCTGTGATTATATGGAAGCTACTGAGGTATGGGTGGTGCTGAGTAATGACATTCAGGGCACAGTCAGTGCCTGTTGGCACAGGCTAGAGTAACACCGATGTCTCAGTCTCACTTATGGCTGTGATTATATGGAAGCTACTGAGGTATGGGTGGTGCTGAGTAATGACATTCAGGGCACAGTCAGTGCCTGTTGGCACAGGCTAGAGTATCACCGATGTCTCAGTCTCACTCATGGCTGTGGTTATATGGAAGCTACTGAGGTATGGGTGGTGCTTAGAAATGACATTCGGGGCACAGTCAGTGTCTGTTGGCACAGGCTAGAGTATCACCGATGTCTCAGTCTCATTCATGACTGTGATAATATGGAAGCTACTGAGGTGTGGGTGGTGCTGATTAATGACATTCAGGGCACAGTCAGTGCCTGTTGGCACAAGCTAGAGTATCACCGATGTCTCCGTCTCACTCATGGCTGTGGTTATATGGAAGCTACTGAGGTATGGGTGGTGCTTAGTAATGACATTCAGGGCACAGTAAGTGCCTGTGGATGCTGTGAAAGGTTCTACTCATAGGGTTAGTACTGCTGTACTGACTCAGTGAGGAAAGCAATGACAAACTACTTCACTCCTCTTCTTGCCTAGTACGTCTCAATATAGCGCTGCCATGGGTTTTTGTGGGTATCTACTCACATAACCTAACGGCAGTGTCTTTTGAGGATCCAACCAGCTTTCGGGCTGACTACCTAACAGATATACATATTATTCTTAACAAGTAGTTCCGTGAAGAACTATACAGCCTATTTTCATATATCCTACTTATGTTAATTGCTACTATCAACATACACAATTTCAGTTTGATTGCTGTAATAGATTCGTAGATATTGAGAACCGACTAAATATTTCGGATGGTCGCCATGTTGGATTTTATATATGTAGGTCCTAGAGTTATGTACTGTTACATGCAGATTATTGTGAACGTGTAATATTCAAATTTAAATCGCATAATTAGGACACAAGAAAAAACAAGGAGATTTAAAAATGTTTCACAGCTGCCATCTTGAGGTTATGGAAACAATTGAAATAAATTAGATGCCAGTGGATTAACATTCGGAAAAAGATTTACTGTACCAAGTTTCACTGCACGCGGATGGTTAAATTGCGAGAAACGTCCATGTGAATATTTATAATTCGCGTCACCGCCATGTTGGATTTGTGATCACCAGGTTATTTAAAGTCCTATAGGTGAACTTAAGTTCATAGCCCCTATGAACATTAAAAATGCAATTTGATTGCTAAAATAGATTCGTAGATATTCAGTATCGTCTAAATATTTCGGATGGTCGCCATGTTGGATTGTTAAATGTATAGGCCATAGAGTCATGTACCATTAAAGGAAAATTATTGCGTAGGTTCATTATTCAAACTTTCACTTCGATCGCTTGACTACATCACAAGAAATAAAAACTTAATTTTAAAATTCGCACTGCCGCCATCTTGAGGTTATGTAAACAATTGAACTAAATTAGATACCAGTGGATTACAATGTGTATAAATATTTCATGTGCCAAGTTTCAGTGCGCTTGGAACATTAAATCGCGAGAAAGGCCTATTTAAATTGTTCAAATTCGCTTGGCCGCCATGTTCCTTTTGTAGTTAACCGGTTTTTGAAAATCTTATAGATGGACTTCCAGTAGTGCCCTTTATCTCCGTACGAAATTTTAGGGAGATACCGCTAATAGTTTCAGAGATATAAAATGCCGGTGAAATATTTCGCACATTCGCCATCTTGTGATTATGTAAACAATTGAACGAAGTTAGATGTCGGTGCATTACAGTGTATATAAACATATACTGTACCAAGTTTCATTGCGTTTGGTTGGTCAAATCGCGAGAAACGTCTATTTAAATGTCGCAAATTCGCTAGGCCGCCATGTTGATTTTGTAGTTACCAGGTTTTCAAAAGTCACATAAGTGAACTTATAGTAGTTCCCTCTATCACCATAGAAAATGTCAGGGTAATATCGGTAATAGTTTCGGAGATATTGAATGCTGGTGAAATATTTCGCACAGCCGCCATGGTGGATTGGTGAGTCGTAACAAAATTTGAAGGGCACGGTCGAGGTCGCCGGGAATAGTGCTATGAACTTTCCGAGTTTCATTGAAATCGCTCCTGCCGTTTAGATTTTATTAGGGGGGGAACACACACACGAATCACACACACACACACACGGACAAAAGGTGATCTCATAAGCCTATTTTTTCAAAATTGAAAATAGGCTAAAAATAAATGTGACCAACCAGATGGTGTAGTTCTTGGTTGTCACTTCTGGGGTCCAAGTTTGATTCATGACTGTCAAGAAATCTCATTTCTAGTCTGAGGGTAAGAACGGGATACACACAGCCTAGTGAGGTAAACCGAGAAAGGTTGGGTTCGATTCTCAGTTTAGCCACCCAGCAAGTGGTTTACCATGGGTTCCCACACATACTGAAGATAAATGCCTAGGTAATTCCTATCATAAGGTCACGACTGGCTCCTGTAAATCCGTCAACAAGTAGGCTAGTCGTATTCATTCATTCCTATTCATAAGATTAAATGGAACTCTGTCAAACGGGGTGGCTTCGGTGGCGTAGTTGGTAGCATGCTGAGCTTCTATGCTCAAGATAGCGGGTTAAAACCCGGCCGAAGCCGTCGGATTTTTAGAGCGTTAAAAATCCCTCAGTATGCCTTCCTTCGGAGGGGAAGTACAGCCGGCGGTCCCATGTCATAGATTTATGGCATGTTAAAGAACCTTCCACTAATTACACCTGGGTGAAGCTAAATTGGATAGGTTAAGAATGTAAACAACGCTCTTAGGTTTCTACGTTCGTTGCCAAGAGCCGACTGCGGTGGCGTCTAGTATCTAAGTTCTGAACTTGGCCTAGTAGTCGTTGACGGTGGCGTTTGGCGGCAAAAGTAGGAACTATTTGAAAAATTCTAAGTTGCAGTCTGTACTTAAATTAAAAAACATATATACACTCACAAGCCTCCGTGGCTTAGGCGGCAGCACGCCAGCCTCTCACCGCTGGGTCCGTGGTTCAAATCCCGGTCACTCCATGTGAGATCTGTGCTGGACAAAACGGAGGCAGACAGGTTTTTCTCCGGGTACTCCGGTTTTCCCTGTCAAAATTTCATTCCAGCAACACTCTCCACTATCATTTCATTTCATCTGTCATTCATTTAATCATTGCCCCAGAGGAGTGCATTAGGCCTCGGCAGCCGGCACAGTCCATATCCTCGCCGCTAGATGGGGGCTTCATTCATTCCATTCCTGACCCGGTCGGAGACTGGAAGCAGGCTGTGGATTTTCATTTCATATACACTCACTAATACAGTCATCAAAATTAACACCGGTAATCAGACAGATTCTACACACACCTAAAGTACACGGGGCTACATTACCTCGTTGTCGCAGCCCCTAAACTTAAGAACCAACCAAACTCTGTCAAAGGCATGACGTGTGTCAGAATCCAACCCAACCCAAAATAACATCATGACGTGATTTTGTCTGCTGTTAATTCATTTTATGGGCTTGGGACTTCATGGTCATCAACCCCGTGAAGTTGGGTATGGGTTGAATTCCCCTGATGGGAAATTAGAAAATAGGCACCAATGGCTTATCTTCATAATAATTGGATTTGGATCCAGTCACACAACAGTTTCAAGGTATATCACCACAATTTTAGCATAACCTATGTATGAGTAAGCCTACTGGTAGTTTATTAAAACGGGATCCACACCAAGTACGTGATAAGATTGATATCCTTGGACAAGCAGGCGTATAATTGGATGAGAGAACACTGCAGACAATTTAAAAAGTAGGTTATGTTCCTACGTACGGTAATCAATTTTCAGATCTTCTTAAACCTTGAATTGGAATACGTTAATTATTGCTCTGCTTGCTCATAATGAATTACCATTACTAATAATTTATAAACTATAAACAGAATAATTAATAGACCAAACTTACCCACTGATTGGCAATAGTACTGATGGTATCACAAGCGTAACAGAAGTCACCGGTATCTCGTATTTAAGAAGCACTATTGCAGACATTTACTTACACGAACGTGTAATATCATTAAGCAATAATCAATAAGCACAGATAATCAAGGGAGACGATTGCTAACCGAAATTCACATCACTATCACATCGTAAACAAAACGACTCAACTAATAAACAAAGCATGTAACCACCAACAGCGACAACCATCTTTCATCAGTCCCGCCGCCAGTGTCAGGTCCGGTATTATTGAAGGTCCTGATATAGGTGTATATTTTTATAGCGGGCCCGTAACGTGGGGATCGAGGGGCGTAGAGAGGCCTTGAGAAAAGCGACGTAGGGCCACGATTATGTCAGTTGGACGTAATTTAGTTGCAATGGGGAAATGCCTATCCCAAATTTGATGATTGTTGAGGTGAACGAGACATCAACAAATTTGTGGAGTACATTATAGTTGTGAGGCATGTTTATAGAACCAGCTAACGACAGTTGTCAAGTAATATTAAATTAAAGTGTAAATTAACGTTGTTTAAATAAGTTTGGTAGGATTATTAAATGAGGTAATGTCAGTACAGTAAAATGCGGTTAACTTAAAATGTAAACATACAGTCGATTAATTCATTAGATTTAAATAGTATTAAGATCATTGATGCATTCCATACTTGTATAAAATATACATGTTGGTCAATTCTGGTTATTCATTGTGGTGTTTGAAGCCATATTTTCAGTGTTGCCTTAGTAAACAAGAGTTTAGTGCTTTTCAGTCGGTCAACACGAATGTACCCAAAAGAGATGGGTTATGCCCTAATCCTGAAATAAATTACATGAGATTAATAAAACACTAGGATGACAAGTTTCGATCATCAAGCGATCATCATCAGATCCATTACACTTAGGCTACAAAATCTATGTTTGAAATACAGGTGAAAATATTTACAATATGTACAATTATTTAGTTGCAGTATTGGTACTGCAACTGTCAGTGTATACTAAATGCAGTATATATGTTAGGTGAAATGCTAAATGGTGATAGCTATCCGTAGATTGTACTTTAGAGAGATTATATGGTTGTAAACTATGGTTAAACTATAAAATTTTAGGCTAACTACTTATCTGATTTCTTCCGTACAACAGCTACTCGCAGTTTTCCTGCTCACTGGAACTCACTGTGCGGTCGACTGCGGTGGTTATCTTAACGACTGGTTTTTCCCTGCTTTCTCCCCCCTGCCCCTATGTGCTGTGGGGAGTGATAGCGATGTGTTTATGTTAGGTGTTGCCAACCTAGATAAGATGTATGTTATTGAATGAGGTGGGTCTACAACTATTAAAGACCGTGGATTAGCCCTCGCCACGCGTGGAGCATAACCCATTCGAACTAAGCGTTGACGGTCTTATGAGGACGTCCCGGCACCTTTAATACTGCCGCGAATATGGGCCTTGGTTTATTGCAGAAGAAAAGTACATCGTACACCTGATCCAGATAACATTTACCTATTAAAAACCCCATAATTTCTCCCCTTTTTATCTAGCTTGGCTGTGTCGCTAAATTGTGTTTTGTTTCCGACAGGGTGTGTTTTTTAGTAGCGTGAAGAGGGGTGAGCTCTCCATGAACGTGTGTTCATTTAGATTGTTGGGATTGTTTCGTTTGGCTAGGTGTATCTCGATTGCTTCCTTTATGTCAAGAGCTCTGCCTTTCGATTCGTGATGGATTATTTTAAGGTCCGACTCTATGTTGGTAAAACTGTGCCCTGCGTCACACATATGTTCGCACACGGCTGAATGTGTTCCGTATCTTATCGCATTCCTATGTTCATTATAACGTGTGTCTACTCGCCTTCCACTCTGCCCGATGTAATTAGCTTGACAATCGGTGTCTTGGCACGTTATAGAATATACCCCTGACCTTGAATACGGGTCACGTTTATTTAGATTACTATTTAGGAGGTGCCTAGCGGTTGTGTTTTTCGTCGTGAAAGCCATCTTTATGCCTTGATTTTTGAATAGGTTAGTGATTTTATATGTATTCGCATTCACATAGTTGAAACGCGCAAATTTTTTCTCATTACTGTCCGGTTTGGGAATCGTTTTATCTTTATTTTTATGTTTGGCTATAATTTGATTTATTTTGCTTGGCGAGAAGTTATTTTCCTTTGCTATTTGCATAATAGTTCTTATTTCCTTATTATAGTTGTCTTTTGACATGGGTATGTTTAAAGCCCTGTGCACCATTGAATTGAAACCCGCTAGTTTGTGCGTACTGGGGTGATTAGACTGATTGTCGATTGCATGCGAGGTTTGTGTTGCTTTCCGGAATATGGAATATGAAAGGTCGTTGTCTTTACGTTCAATAGTTATATCGAGATAATTTATTTTCCGGTCTATTTCGGATTCCTTAGTGAATTTGATAGAGTGGTGAAGGCTATTAATGGATTGGAGAATTGTTTCTTCGCTTGTTAGTTCAGTATCGTAGATACAAATTACATCATCTACGTATCTTTTCCATATTACTATTCCCTTTGTTTAAGTCTTTTCTAATAACGCATTTTCTAGTGCATTGATGAAGATGTCAGCGATTAACCCACTTAGTGGCGATCCCATTGCTAGGCCTTCTCTCTGTGTGTATATTTTATTGTCGAATTGAAACACGTTTTGGGTGAGAACGACCCTCAGTAATCTCACAATCTCTTCAATTTCTTTTACCGAATTGTTGGATTTTAAGTTGTTTTCGATAGTGTTGATTGCTTCAATAATCGGAATATTGGTGTACATGTTAGTTACGTCGAAGGATACTAGCCTGAAGCTAGGTTTCATTTGTAGGGTGTTCAATGCTGTTACTAGTTCTGTTGTGTTCTTTACAGAGTTGTTTTTGTCGTTGGAAAGACGGCATTTTAAGATTTTTAGTATCTCTTTGCTGATTTTGTAATTAGGGGCATTCCTACAATTGACTATTGGTCTCATTGGGCATTCCTTTTTGTGTATTTTAGGTTGTCCCCTCAATGACGGTATTTTCGGGTTCATGTTTATTAGTTTTGATTTTTCGGCTTTGGTCAGTATGTATTCTGTTTCTTTTAGTGCACTTTTTATTTGTTTTTGGAATTTGTTGGCGGGGTCTTTTGTTAATTCCTCGATTTCGTTGTTGTTTAGGAATTCGACTGTTTTTTCAATGTATTCTGTTTTGTTCAAAATTACTGTAGTGTTTCCCTTATCTGCTTTTGTGATGATTAAGTCATGTTCTTTTATTTTTTGTTTCAACGACATTATTTCTTTGAGTTGTTTGTTGTTTTGAATGTTATTGCTATCGCCCTCTCGTTTGAGGATTTTTATGGCTTCGTTGGTGGCGAGATTTTTGGTTAATTCTCTGTTTTCTGCTGGGAGCTTGTGACTGGCTATCTCAATATCTGTGATTAACTGTTTTATATTGTGGTTCGTGTGTGCGTCTGTGCAGTTGTATTTCAAACCTTTGTCTAACATATTCATTTCACCTTGAGAAAAGGTTACGTTCGTTCTGTTGTTTACTCTGCTGTGGAAATTGAATTCATTGTTATTCGTGTGTTGTTCGTTAGATTGATGGTTCTGTGTTTCTCCTAGTTTTCTTAATTTATTTTCTAGCGTTTCATGCTTCCACGTTGCTCTGATTTTGATGGTGTCATGTAGGTGCTCGGTGAAGCTGTCCCATTGGGCTGCGTGCCAGAAATTACTTAGTTGCAATTGAATGTCGTACAATTGTTGGTTAATTTTTAGCTTTCTTATGTATGCAAATCTTAATTCGTTTTTTATCCAAAGCGCTTTGGCTTGTTTGGTTGAAATGATCGAGGCTGGTGTGTTCGGTACGGTTTTAATTGGTACGTATTTAGGGGTGAGGTTTAGTTCAATACATTTTTTGTTGAACCAAATTGACTTGTCTAAATTCATGAGTTTAAGCCTGAGTGATTTGAATTTCTTGGCTTCACGATTTGCCTGACTAGCCGTGAACATTGTGGTGTTTGAAGCCATATTTTCAGTGTTGCCTTAGTAAACAAGAGTTTAGTGCTTTTCAGTCGGTCAACACGAATGTACCCAAAAGAGATGGGTTATGCCCTAATCCTGAAATAAATTACATGAGATTATTAAAACACTAGGATGACCAGTTTCGATCGTCAAGCGATCATCATCAGATCCATTACACTTAGGCTACAAAATCTATGTTTGAAATACAGGTGAAAATATTTACAATATGTACAATTATTTAGTTGCAGTATTGGTACTGCAACTGTCAGTGTATGCTAAATGCAGTATATATGTTAGGTGAAATGCTAAATGGTGATAGCTATCCGTAGATTGTACTTTAGAGAGATTATATGGTTGTAAACTATGGTTAAACTATAAAATTTTAGGCTAACTACTTATCTGATTGTCTTCCGTACAACAGCTACTCGCAGTTTTCGTGCTCACTGGAACTCACTGTGCGGTCGACTGCGGTGGTTATCTTAACGACTGTTTTTTTCCAGCTTTCTCCCCCCTGCCCCTATGTGCTGTGGGGAGTGATAGCGATGTGTTTATGTGAGGTGTTGCCAACCTAGATAAGATGTATGTTATTGAATGAGGTGGGTCTACAACTATTAAAGACCGTGGATTAGCCCTCGCCACGTGTGGAGCATAACCCATTCGAACTAAGCGTTGACGGTCTTATGAGGACGTCCCGGCACCTTTAATTCTGCCGCGAATATGGGCCTTGGTTTATTGCAGAAGAAAAGTACATCGTACACCTGATCCAGATAACATTTACCTATTAAAAACCACCTAATTTCCCCCCTTTTTATCTAGCTTGGCTGTGTCGCTAAATTGTGTTTTGTTTCCGACAGGGTGTGTTTTTTAGTAGCGTGAAGAGGGGTGAGCTCTCCATGAACGTGTGTTCATTTAGATTGTTGGGATTGTTTCGTTTGGCTAGGTGTATCTCGATTGCTTCCTTTATGTCAAGAGCTCTGTCTTTCGATTCGTGATGGATTATTTTAAGGTCCGACTCTATGTTGGTAAAACTGTGCCCTGCGTCACACATATGTTCGCACACGGCTGAATGTGTTCCGTATCTTATCGCATTCCTATGTTCATTATAACGTGTGTCTACTCGCCTTCCACTCTGCCCGATGTAATTAGCTTGACAATCGGTGTCTTGGCACGTTATAGAATATACCCCTGACCTTGAATACGGGTCACGTTTATTTAGATTACTATTTAGGAGGTGCCTAGCGGTTGTGTTTTTCGTCGTGAAAGCTATCTTTATGCCTTGCTTTTTGAATAGGTTAGTGATTTTATATGTATTCGCATTCACATAGTTGAAACGCGCAATTTTTTTCTCATTACTGTCCGGTTTGGGAATCGTTTTATCTTTATTTTTATGTTTGGCTATAATATGATTTATTTTGCTTGGCGAGAAGTTGTTTTCCTTTGCTATTTGCATAATAGTTCTTATTTCCTTATTATAGTTGTCTTTTGACATGGGTATGTTTAAAGCCCTGTGCACCATTGAATTGAAACCCGCTAGTTTGTGCGTACTGGGGTGATTAGACTGATTGTCGATTGCATGCGAGGTTTGTGTTGCTTTCCGGAATATGGAATATGAAAGGTCGTTGTCTTTACGTTCAATAGTTATATCGAGATAATTTATTTTCCGGTCTATTTCGGATTCCTTAGTAAATTTGATAGAGTGGTGAAGGCTATTAATGGATTGGAGAATTGTTTCTTCGCTTGTTAGTTCAGTATCGTAGATACAAATTACATCATCTACGTATCTTTTCCGTATTACTATTCCCTTTGTTTAAGTCTTTTCTAAAAACGCATTTTCTAGTGCATTGATGAAGATGTCAGCGATTAACCCACTTAGTGGCGATCCCATTGCTAGGCCTTCTCTCTGTGTGTATATTTTATTGTCGAATTGAAACACGTTTTGGGTGAGAACGACCCTCAGTAATCTCACAATCTCTTCAATTTCTTTTACCGAATTGTTGGATTTTAAGTTGTTTTCGATAGTGTTGATTGCTTCAATAATCGGAATATTGGTGTACATGTTAGTTACGTCGAAGGATACTAGCCTGAAGCTAGGTTTCATTTGTAGGGTGTTCAATGCTGTTACTAGTTCTGTTGTGTTCTTTACAGAGTTGTTTTTGTCGTTGGAAAGACGGCATTTTAAGCACTAAACTCTTGTCTGGTTATTCACTTGTAGTTGATGTAGATGATACTTCCATATTCTCAAGAAAAGATGAATTCTATCTACGAGTCATATGTCGTTTATCAAAACGATGTTGGAGAATATGAAGGAGGGTCAATGTGTGTTGACCAAGGACCTTGAGGCGTTGCACAATTTGACACACAGCAACGATAAGCAAATTAAGGCAGAAATACAAAAATCAGTAACACAGTCAAATCAGAGTTATCTGTAGCCCAGACCTTCACCAAAGCAAGTATAACCCTTGCACAAGAAGAAGCTAAGTTAGCGCTAGAGAAGGCTCGAGCGGAAGATAAGTTAGCACTAGAGGAGGCCCATGAAGAAGCTAGATTAGCAAGGGAGGAAGATAGAAAGGAACGAGAAACAATTAGATTAGCACAGAAGAAAGCTAGGGAGGAAGATAGGAAGGCGCAAGAAGAGACCAATAGAATCAAGGCAGAGATCAGGTTACTGCAGGAAAAAGCCCGCGAAGAAGACCGATTAAGTCAAGAGAAGGCTAGACAGGAGGATAGGAAGATCCAAGCCGAAATCAGGGCAGCTCAGGAAGTAGTCAGAAAAAAAACAGGAGGAGGCTAGAAAAGCCCAAGAAGAGGCCAAAGTCACTTTTGATCAAATAAAGGAAGACATTAATTTCACAAAGACAGAAATAGGCATATTGAGGTCAGACATGATTGGGAAGGTGTTGGAGGCGAAAATACACAGTAGTAACAATATTATTGAGCTTGAGGAGAAACTGCAGGCTAGTATTAACACAGTCAAAGCTGAGAACACACAACACCATGAACACATTTCAGGTTCCCAGGACAAACTCAAGGAGCAACTTGAAAACCTAAATGGCACTGTAAGTGATTTACAGGTCAAGGTGTCCGATCAAAAGAGATTGATCGAGGAGGGTACAAATGTCGATATTAATACTGCAATTGTAAACACTGTCAGGGACATGAAGGAGGAGGTCCCGACGGAATACAAAAAGTCCATGTCTGAAATTCATTCTAAATTTGTGAAAGATGTTAAGGCTATAGAGTTAAGCACTAATTTAAATGTAAGTCGAGTCCGGGAAGATTTATCTAAAAGGATAGGCGAGTTACAGACATCGAGCGTTGCCACACTCACCGGTTTTGTAAGTAAGGCAGATTTAGCAAACCCGAGCGAGTTAAGACAATATCAAACGAACAGTCGATGATATAAACACAGAACTGGCTAAGGTTAGATCTAGACAGCAGAAGGAGGCAAATAAGTTAGGGCAGCAGTTAACGACGCTTACCATCGGAGATCCGCAATTTTCAACTACGCTGAGAACAGAAGTTAGGGAAGACTTGAGGAAAGACCTAGCAAAATTTTTCCAAGAGAGAGACGAAAAGTTAAAGGAAGAACTTAAGAGACTTGAGGCTAGGACTGAGAAAATAGAAGAGGCTAGAGGCAGCTTGGGTAGCCAACAGCACTCTAGACCCAACGCAAACGTTAGTAGAGAACCTTTCCAGCAAGAGAATGAGGACTTCGGGGGATCCTATGAACCATTCCAGACCAGAGCAAACCCTAATATAATTGTAATAAAGGGGAATGACGAAAAGCCCAATACATTTAGTGGTGTGGGGAACATCACTGCAGTAGAGTTCTTGCGAGACATGAGGTCGTATTTGGAGGACAACAGAATACCTCGTGAATGGCATATGAGGGTCGTGGGAAAGTATTTGTACTCTGAAGCACTAGTATGGCATCGTGCATTCAGATACACGTATCAAACATTCGAGGAGTTCGCTGTAGCTCTGCAGAAGCGATTATGGAGCAAAGAACTGCAGCAAGACATTCGAGCGGAGATATACTCCAAGAAGTATGCATACTCTGTTCCGACGAAGTACGCAAGCTTCTTTACGAGCCAATTGGCCCGCTTGCAGTATCTCCAACCCCCATTGGCAGAAGGAGATCTCGTCCATGCTATATCGTGTCAGTTGCCGACTGAAGTCAGGAGACACCTAATATCAGCAGACGTCAGGACATTGGAGGGAATGGCGGAAATTCTGAGGAGATTGGGACCATACGTCCAATGTCTCAAACACCTCAGGAGGAAACCAAAACCCAAGATCCAGAAATCAGGAACACCGAGAGATCCACACTGTACACATAGACCAAACATAACAGACTGTGGGAAACAAGAATGGAGGAGGTCCAACCAGAACGAGTTTTTACGGACAAAACCGTTACCAGCCAGATTATCGGAGACCTAGAGAAGGGAGACCATATCAGAACTTACGTTGGAATGAAGGTAGCAGCGGAACAGCTATCACCAGCGTAACAACAATTATCGTCGGGACAGTTATTATAACCGGGATAACCGAACGAATGGATACGGGTATAGAAGATACCAAAACTGGAGTAACAACAACTACCCCAGGCAGCAACAACAACAGCAAAATAGAGGTTGGCGAAACGACGACAATGTGAGGAGGTATTACAATGACAGAGAGAGAGAAAGTCAGGATTACCGGAAGAACCTTAGAGACAAGGATGAGAGAGACGCCAAGAACAAGAACCAGGGACAGTGCGGTCATGATCAAGACCCGAAGCCCGGAACTAGCAGAGATAGGAGTAACGAAGACCCAAGCGTGGTACAAAAAACGCCAAATTTCAAACGGAAGTAAGTGAACGGGAGGACATCACCACACCTGGACACGAGATTATTATTAATGAACTGTACCAGACAACGAACGAGGACCTTCTATATGAGAGAGAAGAACCGAAGACAGGAAGAGTAGCGAGGCTACCAATCATAGAAATTGTGTCAGAAGGAGAATATCTGAGAACGCTTCTGGACACAGGCGCGACGGCGTCCATATTATCAGAGAACTGTTTCAACCGATTAAAAGATGGAAATTCCCTTTTTGCCATGCCAGTCTCTACGATAAAAGTAAGGGCTGTTTTTAATGACCAAACCATGAAATGCAAAGTTCAGGCATTAATGGAGTTCACTATAAATGAACACAAGTATGAGGAGATATTTATCGTCTTGAATTAGATAAGTTTCGATGCAATCCTAGGCATTGACTTTATAACAAAGACAGGAGCTGTTATAGACCTGCGTAACGGAGTTATAAAGTTTAATGAAAGTCAAAGTCAAATAGAGACCTCGACGAAGGAGGAGAATGAGAGTATTCTAATTAATGAGATCACAGAAGAAAACCTAGTAAAGATTGTAATGGAAATCGAAGCCGAAAAACCGCTTCAATATTGTAATAAAATTGAAAACTTTGAAGACTATAGAGAGAAACTAGAAAACTTGATTCTTCACTTTATGGACGTATTCGATGATAAACCTGGCATTATCAGAGGATACAAATATCAAATAAGGCTCACAGATAACACACCCTTCCAGAAGAGATTATACCCAATACCAGAGAGGTATCAGGCAGAAGTTACCGAGCTGATAAAGGGTATGGAAAAAGATGGGATTATAAGGAAGCAAGCCACTCCTTATTTAAACCCCGTCACAGTTGTTAAGAAGGCCGATGGAAGCCTGAGGTTATGTTTAGATGCCAGAAGCATTAACCTATTACTGCTAAAAGAATATGACAGGCCACCCAAGATAAGGGAACTACTACGAAAATTTAAGAATAAAACATGTTTTTCCGTCCCGCGGCGTTCTATCAAATAGAGCTTACGGAAGACAGCAAATGCTACACAGGGTTCATGTTCAATCAGACCTGTTACGTATATCAAAGGGTACCATCCGGCTGGTTAATTCAAGTCCAGCAATTATCCGAGCCTTGGATGATAAGCTGCACGAAGACGTAAAAGAATTTGCCATCTGCTATGTTGACGATATCATAATATCTTCAGAGGCGCCAGAGCAACACCTTCGGCATCTGAAGAAATTGTTTGAGAATCTTAGGGAGGTCAACATCAAGGTGAAATTCAACAAGTGTCACTTCTTTCTGGAAAATATTAATTTCCTTGGGCACACTATCGACAGATTCGGTTACCACCCAAATGAGGATAAAATTGAAGCAATTCTGAAGTTTCCCAAACCTAAGAAAATTAGGGATATTAGAGCTTTTGCGGGACTTTGCCAATTTTTCAGCAGTCACTGCCCTCGATACTCGGAGATCATGGCTCCACTCCATGAGCTTCTGAAAAAGAATAATCGATGGAAGTGGGACACAGCCGCAGCGAAGGAAATGCTAAAGAATAATATTAAACTGGAGTACCCTGATTTTGAACGGTCATTCATCGTAGAAACCGACGCATCACGAATTGGTATTAGCGCAGTCTTGTATCAGAAGGAACAAGACGGCAATAATCACTATATTTCTTTTAATAGCAGGAAATTACGCGCTCATGAATTGAATTACTTCACGACGGAGCTTGAAGCTTTAGCCGTCATAAATGCTTTCCAGAAATGGAAAGATATATTGCTAGGTCATATAATCCAGATCCGGACTGATCACAAGGCATTGGAGTCATGCTAAAGTCGGATTTGTCGAGCGACTGCATGACCAGATGGACCATGTTTTTGCAACAGTTTGATGCAACCATAGTCCATGTTCCTGGGAAAGACAATCTACTGGCTGACATTCTTTCAAGGAATCCAACCACTGAAAGCAACGTAATCCAGACTGAAGCTGAAGACCAGGAAACGTTAGATAAATTGAGGAGAATCTCATTATTCCAGAGAAAACATGCATCGTTGAGGAATATATATAGACTAGCAGGTACCCGCGGCTTCGCTCGCGTCATAGTCGTGTCATATTGTTCTTCAATGAAATGCAGGTTTAACCCCTTTAACACCCCTTTAGAACCTGAATATCCAAAAATCCCTCCTTAGTAGACGTTTTCGACGCACAACAAACATATCCCCAAAATATCATTCTTCTAACTTTAATAGTTTTGGTTGGTCGATGAGAGTGAATATCCAAAAATCCTTCCTTAGTGGACGTTTTTCTTTCGGAATTTCACCCCTCCCCATGAGCCCCTTAAATTGGATTTATGAATTTATTTATTTATTATTCAGCTGATTGTTTTCCTCTGAGTTTCAAACTCCTCGCCTATGTCGTTGCACGCACGCTCCGTTAGGAATCCTTCATTCCCCACTTTTCACCCCTTTCACTCATAATATACACCTCATCGAAAAAACATTAGACATGTGTCAGCTTATTTTTAATGATTGGTGTATATGCCAAGTATCACATCCCCAAATGTAACCACTCTTGAGATATTGTTATTCAATGAAATGCACGTTTACCCCCATAACACCCCTTTAGAACCTGAATATCCAAAAATATTTCCTTAGTGGACGTTTTCGACATACAATGAACATATCCCCAAAATTTCATGTTTCTAACTTCAATAATTTTGGCTGGGCGATGATGAGTGAGTGAGTCTGTCAGGACATTTTCTTTCATTTATTTTTGAGAATTTAACCCGTCCCCATGAACCCCTTAAATGGGATTTTTGAAAAAAAAACGGTCGAACACCTACTTACTTATTTTTTAAGCTGATTTTTTTCCGCTGAATTTCAAACTTCTCGCTAATGTCGTTTAAGTGATACACGCTCCGTTAAGAATCCTTCAACCCCCAATTTTCACCCCTTTCACCTCATAATATACACCATATCGATAAACCCTTAGACATATGTCTGCTTATTTTTATTGATTAATTTATATGGCAAATATCACTTCCCCAAATGAAACAACTCGTGAGATATTGTTAATCAATGAAATGCAAGTTTAACCCCCTTAACACCCCTTTAGAACATGAATATCAGAAAATCCATCCTTAGTGGACGTTTTTGACATACAACGAACATATCCCCAAAATTTCAAGTTTCTAACTGCAATAGGTTTGGCTGGGGGATGATGAGCGAATATCCAAAATTCCCTCCTTAGTGGACTTTTTTCCCCAGAATTTCACCCCTCCCCATGGGCCCCTTAAATTGGATTTATGAAAAAACGGTCGACCACCTATTTACTTATTTTTCAAGTTGATCCCCCCCCCCCCCGATTTTCATACTTTATGCCTCTGTCTTTTAAGAGATACTTGCTCCGTTAGGAATCCTTCAACCCCCACTTTTCACACATACACCTCGTAGTATACACTTCATCGAAAAACCCTCAGACATGTGTCTTCTTATTCTTAATGATGAGTTTATATGCAGAGTATCGCATCCCCCAAGGAAACCAATCGGGTGATATTGTTATTCAATTAAATGCAGTTCTACCCCCTTAACACCCCTTTAGAACCTGAATATCAGAAAATCCATCCTTAGTGGACGTTTTCGACACACAACAAACATAACCCCAAAATTTCATGTTTCTAACTTCAATAAGTTTGGCTGGGCGATGATGAGTGAGTGAGTAAGTCAGGACATTATCTTTCATTTATTTTTCAGAATTTCACCCCTCTCATGAACCCCATAATTGGATTTATGAAAAAAAAACGATCGAACACCTATTTACTAAATTTTAAGCTGTTCTTCCCCCCTGAGTTTGATGAGTGAGTGAGTTTATCAGTTAGAACACTTTCCTTCCTGTCCCCCCCCCCCCCAGAATACCACCCATCCCCATGGGCCCCTTAATTAAATTGGATTTATGGAAAAAAAAACGGTCGAACACCTATTTACTGATCTTTTAAGCTGATTTTTTTCAGCTGAGTTTCAAACTCCTCGCCTATGTCGTTTAAGAGATACACGCTTCGATAGGAATCCTTCAATCCCCACTATTCACCCCTTTCGCCTCATAATATACACCACATCGAAAAACCCTCCGACACGTGTCTTCTTATTTTTAATGATGAGTTTATATGCCGAGTATCACATCCCCGAATGAAACCAATCGGTAGTTATTGTTATTCAATGAAATGTAGGTTTAAACTTCTTAAGACCCCTTTAGAACCTGAATATCCAAAAATCCTCCCTTAGTGGACGGTTTTGACATACAATCATCACACCCCCAAAATGTCATGTTTCTAACTTCAATAATTTTGGCTGGGCGATGATGAGTGAGTCAGGACTTTTTCTTTCAATTTCCTTTTTTCAGAATTTCACCCCTCCCCATGAACCCCTTAAATAGGGGTTATGAAAAAATGCTGTCGAACACCTATTTACTCATTTTTAAGCAGTCCCCCCCCTCCCTGAGTTTGATGAGTGAGTCTGTCAGTCGATCAGTTATGACACTTTCTGTCCTGTTTTTTTCTTTCTTCAGAATTTCACCCCTCCCCATGGCCTCCTTAAATTGGATTTATGAAAAAACGGTGAAACATCTATTTAGTCTACTAATTCTTATGCTGATTTTTTCCGCTGAGTTTCAAACTCCTCGCTAATGTCGTTTAAGAGGTACACGCTCTGTTAGGAAACCTTCAACCCCCAGTTTTCACCCCTTTCACCTCATAATATTCACCACATCGAAAAACCCTCAGACACGTGTCTTCTTATTTTTAATGACGAGCTTATATGCCGAGTATCACATCTCCCAATGAAACCAATCGGGAGATATTGTTATTCAATGAAATGCAGATCGACCCCCTTAACACCCCTTTAGAACCTGAATATCCAAAAATCCTTCCTTAGTGGGCGTTTTCGACTTACAACGAACATATCCACAAAATTTCATGTTTCTAACTTTAATAGTTTTGGCTGGGCAATGATGAGTCAGTGAATCAGTCAGTCAGTCAGTCAGGACACTTCGTTTTATATAAGAGATTCCTAACAGGAAGAATGACTATGCGACATGCTCTGTACTTTGAAACGAGGAAGAGAGCCAATCACTTTATTCTAGTAGGCGAAATTGTGTGCAAATATGTAGATGCAGGACACACAAAGGTGAGAATTATTATTCCACCAGAGCTTATTGTGCCACTAATATGGTTAGTGCATAAGAGCATAGGTCACGTAGGAGTAGATAAAACCTATTATACCACGCATTAAAAGTTTTATTGGATCAACATGCGAGAGTCGATAACCATAGTAGTAAGATCTTGTGAACTATGTCAGAAGAACAAGTACAATTTTGAACTACTAAAGGAACCACCTAAGGCTATAATTCCAACACGACCGCTGGAACTATTCAGTCAGGATATTTTTGGACCTGCACCTAAGAGTGATAGAGGCAACCAGTACGTGCTAGTCACTATGGATGTGTTTTCCAAGATTGTGATGCTTAAGCACATGCAGAAAGCTACAACGAAGACAGTTGTATATCATTTAGAACGGAACATCATTCCGAAGCTAGGAAAGCCAGAGAGACTCTTGACAGATCACGGAACTCAGTTCATTTCTGCAGATTTTCAAGGAGCAATGGATAGACTGGATATTATCCATCTATTCTCATCCATTTGTAGTCCAGAGACGAATCCTATTGAACGTATTATGCTTGAATTTTCAAAATACATTCGTCTGTATAGTGCTGATAACCATGTAAATTGGGCGAAGAATGTACCCCTAGTGGAATTTTGCATCAACAATACACGGCACGAAAGTACAAATGAAATTTCGGTTATGCTACACTTCGACGAGAAGTCAATTCGACCGTGGAACGGAATTTTCAATATTCCGGAAGATAAAGAACCACCGTTGGACCAAAGAATAGATTCAGCGCGAGAGCAGTTAAATAAAGCAGCTGAGAAGAGATTAAAGCGATCCCAAGGGAAGAGATTCAGCGGCCCACTAAGAGAAGGAGACTTAGTCTTACAAGGGAACTGTCCATAAGGGCATATGGAAACCCACAATGAAATTTCGTAGAGATGATGAGGAAACCATAAATTGGCGATGTACAAAATATTAGCTGCCATTGCGAACTGGAAGGTCCTGAAATCGGCACGGAGATTCCTAATAGGATTACACGCGCTAGCATATAGCTCGACGTGAACAGCCCTGGTGACCAGCTGATGCGTGCGCGTAACCTTGAGCGCTCTGTGCTAGGCAGTTAACACATGTTCCTTTGAGAGAGCAGTCATGAATCCGGCTAATATTCTAGACATCTAGAGTATGCATTACGTTATTTCCGTGAGAAAGATGCTTGATAAAATTTAATTCCTTTTACAGAAACAATTAAAATTAAAACGTAAAAAATAAAATTTGACGAAAAAAATAAAATATTCTTCCAAAAATTAAATTAATAATCTTATCAAATTACAATCAAAATTAAATATGCTTTTACAGCTAAAATAAATATGCTTACAAAATTAGAATTATACATAAGAATTATACAAAAATAAAATAATAACATACAAATATAAAAATTGACAGCCTCCGTGGCTTAGGCGGCAGCATGCCGGCCTCTCACCGCTGGGTCCGTGGTTCAAATCCCGGTCACTCCATGTGAGATCTGTGCTGGACAAAACGGAGGCAGACAGGTTTTTCTCCGGGTACTCCGGTTTTCCCTGTCAAAATTTCATTCCAGCAACACTCTCCACTATCATTTCATTTCATCTGTCATTCATTTAATCATTGCCCCAGAGGAGTGCGTCAGGCCTCGGCAGCCAGCACAGTCCATATCCTCGCCGCTAGACGGGGGCTTCATTCATTCCATTCCTGACCCGGTCGGAGACTGGAAGCAGGCTGTGGATTTTCATTTTCAAATATAAAAATTAAAAAGATAACACAAATAAAATTTATAAATTAAAATTAGGATAAAATAATTAAATAAATACAAATAAAACATATTAATAATAGTTCTGCCCTATAAAGGGTTAATACAGTACATGTCATTTAGATAGCTCAGTGGTAGTGATGTGATAGTGCATGGTGACAATGAGGGAGAAACTATGTTGTTGTTGTTGCTGCTGCTTATTTTAGGTGCTGCGACATCGTGGTCATATATATATATCCCGTACGTATCTGCAAGAAGAAGGCGAAAAAGATCAAATTTGTAGAAGTAGCTACAGAGCGAATTTTAGACTACACCCCTTCTTCAATATACAACACATATCAGAGTGGTTTCGTGCGCGAAATGAAAGCGAAAAGGACTCTATCGTTTGTTGGAGAGAAACATACAGAAACAGTTGCTCAATCAGTTCCTCCACTCACCCATTCGTTCACAAGTATGCCTACAATTAGTATGCCCGGTACACTTTTCCCAAAATTATTCACTCTACTACAGGAGGCAGCTGGAACTTTCGGTCCGAGAGTTTCCAAAGAAATGTTTCATGCCAGAAATATAATTGTAACAGCCACAAAATCAGGAAAAATGGGGAAAAAAAAGAATTAAAATATTGGTTTGAAGAATCTTTTTTTCCCATTTGCGGAAGAAAAGTGCTTACTACTGTTAGATTCCTGGACTACTTATATAAAAAAAATGTCTTGAGGACATTCCTCCAGGCAACCGCATAGAAATTCTCCAGATTCCTCCCGGCACTACAGGGAAAATACAGCCCTTGGATAAGTTTTTCTCCCGGCAATGGAAAGCTCTGTATCGCCGTTTAACAGACATTGTGTCGGCTTGTGAAGACGTTCAGTTGTATATCATAGAAACAGCGTACTGAAAATGCAATCCTTCATTCATTTTCAATTTTCTTCCCCACGGTTCAAGGACATGGTTAAATATTCGTGGTTCGCAAACAATTACTTAACGGGAGAGACCTTCCGAGTTCGAAGTGTCTGCGAAATTTTGTCTTCAAATAAGTAAGGAAAAATGTGAAGAACAACGTGGCTTCAAAGTGTATATTCGTTGCGCATGGTGCCAATAATATTTCTGTTTTCATCATGCGATTAACGAAGATCATTTATGTTTCACATTCGCTCCCTAACAATGAAGTGTCCTTGGCGCGTGGTAGCCTGCCAGTTCTCTGTCTCTCCAGCACAACTGCAACTCCCCTCCGCTGTGCGCCGCACGAGCCAGCAAGATGCAAGGGTTGTCCAGTATTTGCGTTGTCACACGGATTTTGTATCAAGATTTCGATACCTTCCAGTTCGCAATGGCAGCTAATTTTTTGTACATCACCAATTTATGGTTTCCTCATCATCTCTACGAAATTTCATTGTGGGTTTTGATATGCCCTTAAGGACAGTTCCCTTGTTAGTGAAGATTCCCGTGAAGGCTGATGTACTAAAGAAGGTGTACATAAAATTTTCCAGCCTGTTTAGGGGTCCGTTCAAAGTAACAAGAGTATACGGGAAAAATTGCTATTTAATTGCGAGGATTGAGGATGATAGATCCATAGGAAAATTCAATCACTCCAAGTTGAAGAGATTTTATCCCAAGATACGGTAAATAAATAAATTCAGTCTCAAGAAATGAGAAAACGTGGTTAAATAAAGTACAGGCTATACTTTACTTTAATTGGCAAAGGGGAATTGCGCCCGAATTTATTTAAGGCTAAGACCATGATTCAGCCGAGATACGAACTGGGACCCATGAATTTTATAAGGGAGACATTAAAATCTCGTAAGTAAACTAAAACTGAAGATCACAGTATTTTATACTGTGAATAAGTATATCATCATCTTAAGAAGCTATTATAAACAATTACAGAAGGCCAGAGTGAATTTAGAATTGTTTAAATAATAGGGAAAATTTATTGAACAAAGGCAGGCATACGCAAGTGAATACACGGAATTTATGTCCGGTTAGACGCGAGGTGAGTCGTCACCAGTTAGGGGAGGAAACGGCACGTGCGCGCCGTGCAAGGAGAAACTCTGAGCAACGTCACAACGCAAGAGTGGGGAGTAGAGCTGGAGATCTTGACGCCGCTGACGGGAGCAAACCAAGAATTCATTCTCTGCTCACATCAGGTCCGAGTGAGACCTCGAGTTGAAAAGCGAGTGCTTTATTTTTAGTGCACCGTATGATAAGTAAGAGTGCGAGGCCAGCAAGGCTGTAACTTGTGAGGAGACACTTCTCCACCCGGCAAGCCAAGTTCGAAGGCCGGACTATTCGTGTGTTTCATTAGTGAAACAGAATCGCTCAGAACTGAGCACATTTTGTTTAAACGCGTTCTGAAGCAGAACACTGCACATTTATAACGCAGCTTACAGTGCAAGCTCACATCAAATATACAGCATTCTATAACTGCTTGTAACACTTCAGAGCAACTTCGCATTTATAAAAACAGTATACCACAAGAACTATTCAACATATTTAAACAGCATATAAAATGCAGTCAACAGATTGGCGAAGGGGAGGCTACACTCACTTAATTCTTAGTCAAGTGATGGCTATGTTCTACTATGAAGGGAAGTTGAACTACATCAATCAAGAGTGGGAAATCCAGAATATCCACACATTATGGATATCGCGGTAGATCATCTCCGCGACACTCTGAATTGGATAACTGAACTACGCTACATAAGGAGATTTCACGTACATCTGGAAATAATCTCAAAGACTTTTACCACAAAAGAAGATTCTCCTAGAACAAGAGATGCTGTCTTTTAGCGGTGTTACGCTTGAAGATTTCACCTACATGCGGGAACTTGGAAGCAGGTTACGAGGGAGGCGAGACGCGTGGAGCGAGGTGAACAACCTGACCATGACCTAGACTCCCTATTATGTCACAAGCAGCGTGCTAACATATGGTCCGACCCAGCTGGGACTCGAGCACAGGCAAATCTCGTTTGTTTGGCATTGCAGCCCATGCAGAATCTCTTCGGCAGCAAAGGTAGTTGAACGCTTGTATTATATGTAGGAGAGTAGCCATGTTCTACGTTTTATTCAGTAGTTGACCAACATATAATTTTTCTTATAGCTGTAATATTTTTGTGTAGATTATTTAAGTATTAAATTCAAGTTTTATTGCTATTTTATTGCAAATTTCAGTCAGTTTGACATTTTAGTAGATTGAATTGTAAATTCATTGTAGTTAAAACTTGCGAAGCGTACCGTAACCTAAATCTGTCTTATAAAAGTGGTGGAATGCGTCGATAAGTCGAGATACTGTATGTTAAGAAAGTATGTAACTTTGCGAAAGATATAGGAAGTTTCGAAAGCTTATGATGTTAATGCGAGCTTCGGAAATATTAAAACTTTTACTGCGTGCAATAAATGCTTTATTACACAAGAAAATCTTTATAAATAATTGGACAAATTAAGTAATTAATGTCATTATTTCTTTGTAGAAACAGGTAGTTATAGAAAACTATTCTCTATGTCAAGTGGTGGAATAAGAGACATATCCAGTTGATATAATGTTCCAAGAACAGTTATATAGGTAAAATAAATTATTAGAGCGTAAATAAATCTCAATTATTTTTGTAATTAAAATCTTTCATGAAGGAAACCGAGAAACTTCATCGTTAGAAGCATGTACTAAAAGATCGAAAGAATGGACAGGGTGACATTGTATAAGTCAGCCCAGTGTCAGATTTAAGTCAGGATGAATTTAACTGAATTATATTCAGATTTTGAATTCTCAGGAAGATAGGAAATGTTTGTATTTTTATTTAATATGAATTCGTGCAGACTATTCTCAGAAAGTTACAGTAATGTTACAAAGAAATTTAAGATGTGGATTAAAGTTAATAAATTAAAGCCACAGGGTGATTAAGAAGCTGTACAGAATTATTTGAAGATTTTTGAATTGAAAGCACGAGGAAATAAATGTATAAGGATAGTGGAAGTTTTGTTAGAGTGTTTCTTGAAAAATATTCACAGTTGAGGTGAATATGAAATAAATATACTGATGTTCATTGCATTAGTGTAGAATGCGTTGAAATAGATTTAATATGTGGAATTCCGTGCGATAGTTGACGTAAGTGAAATTACGTATTGTTATGAGGGAGGCATAGTAGAAATGTTTCCAGGATTTGTTCACAGAGGGTGTGACGCTATAAATTGCATTGAGGCAAGTTTCTGTACGGGGTGTTTGGCAAATATAATAATTATTTATGCAAATTTAAAACAGAGGTGTGGAATGACCTTGTTAATATCTACGTTTATGTATGTAACTGAAAGTCTTGCAGCGAAATTCATTATTATCGGAGCTATTCACAGTTTGGAGTGATAAAATTTTGAGCAGTGCTTAACTTCACCGTTCGGCACTAATGCTCTTTTCAAATGTTGAGTATATTAATACTTTAAACCTATAAAGGTGTGGTGGATGTCGAAATGAGTGTTGTAGACTCATTAAAGTCGCGAGAGGAATGAAACTTTCAAAGATTTTATTAAAGAATAAATTTGTGCAGACCACAAATTTTGTACATCTGTAAATAAATTAAACATTTAATATTTTTGATTATGCTAATTTAGATTTGGAACTACGGTTCATACATGAAATGCATTGTATAGATTAGGGAAATATCTGAAACTAACGTCGTTTCATATTTCACGGATTTTAGTGAAAGTTCAGTGAAACTTCACAGTGTTAAATATTCATTAAGTTTTTTCTATGTTTATTTGATATGGAAATTCATGCATTATTCTACGTGGAGGGAATAAGGGCTCAGTGGAGTACCAAATTCTCCAAATTTAATTTCAACACAACGTGTAGATTGTCACATTTTAAGGAAATATTTGAAGTGTCAAATGGGACACCATTTACATTTATTTGTGTTAGGGGCATAATTGTATTTTCCTTTGTTAATAAACGTAGCAACACTTCTTAGCCGGCTTGTAACCAATTTTTATCTTAACTGACCGCTTACTCATTTTCTATTCGACGAAAATGGTACTACTATTTAGATGCAGGCGCCCACTATAGTTTTAGACCTAATCACCCCTCTAGATCGGAGTTTCTCGATTTGCTATTAATGTAAATAGTAGAAGTATGTAACTAGTCTGGTAGTACTATTTTTATACTCTGTATGATCCACGAATTCCCAATTCTATACCTAGCAGGAAACGGTAAGTTATTTTGAACTGGGTATCTATGTTCCTGCAATCCTTTACATCTCAGCGGATATAGGTGCTGATTGGAGAATTCGGGCGCAGTACTGTACCGTTATTTTGAGGTTTACAAGTTGGATTATTTGCGAGCATTGAATTGTGACACGGCGAGTAGCGGGCCAACAGGCGATCATGACGGCTCCTCCCAGCTGATTGTTTGTGGAAGGGGGTTAGCCGATGTCCCAAGGACCAGCCATCGAGCATGCCCGAAGAATAGCGAGGTTGGAGCTCTATGACTCTCATCGATCATGACGTAATATGTATCGAACTAAGCACCTGAGATACATTTATATTGATTAAATGATATTAAGAGCCGTTTACGAGGTAATGTGCATGTCAGAATTCACATTTATATGGCAGAATGCTAATACAATTGAATACTTGGTAATCTGTAGAAGATACATGTATGTGGAATAAAATGCTTACATTTCCACCTCATATGATTATCATCGAACTGAGACGGATGGAGTGGGAGAGAATGATGTTTTCTTGAAATCTACACGCAGATCCTATTGTGAATTCGACCAGGAAATGTCATCCCGAGGAGTGCAATGTGAAGTCGTTCGCCTTCCGATAGTAAGGTCAGTGTTAACCGCAAATACTTAGAATAATTCATGGACACGTGAACGGAATGGGACTAAAACTTTTTGTTCAGCCCATAATATCCATGCGAGTGGACTTGTACATCATACAGTTATATGATACGCGGAGTGATATTTTAATCAGTGTACATGCTTTTAAGACTCCATTACGGGCAGGCATGCTACAATTATGCAACGAAATACAGCTGTGATTTCACCTTCTGAACACAGGCTGATATAAGGAGTACTTTTACTCAATACACTATTCTCATTCTGTACGTCGTATTGTTGTCCGAGACGTCGGAGGGAATGATTAAGATGATTACGAAACCGTCACAATGTCAGGCTAAAGTGTGACTGGAACACCACATGCAAGGCAGTAGCAGAACATCCTGTACGTAACTACTTTTTACCATGCTTTTTGAAAACGCATCTTCTGCACGTACAATCTTTCAAGCATGAGTCGAAGTAATATTGTAACCATTATGCACATGGAATTAATCCGAGGTTACTTACGAATGCCTGTACGTTCTAATGAATTGATGAACTTAATCAGGGAGATTCGTATTCGACTACCCATGTGCGGAGAACTTTCGCGAGGCGATGTTGTGATGCAGAGCCGAGCCTGGGGCGATGGGAACGTGGGAGGTTCCTTGGTTCGAGCCCTGATGTCTGAGAAGGAGCATACCGTGCCTTGATGCAGCCTGGAGGCTACATGGACACATATATATCATTTTTATACCACTACACGAATCTTCGCAAGGTACTGGAACGTAGGCTTATTATAGTAGCTTAGTCAGGTAATTGAAAGTAATCACAATTGCCATATTTTCTTGTCGTTAGCATGGCTGAACAAAGGCACAGGTTCGATGTTTGTTTCGAGACTGACCTTCTGTTCAACCGGGATTTTGGTTCGAATAACGATCGCATCCGAGTAATTTTGGTATTTATCTAAATTGATATGCATATTTTCACTGTCGTGAAGATTAACCGATAGGGGAAGAACCTCGTATTTACGTGAAGATAATAGTTAAATGAGTTTGCTACAAAGAGTATCAGATCTTTGATAGATTTTTCGAATGTCTTGTATACACTTTGGTATTCATATACATTTATGTTAACAAATTTCTGGATGCTGAGTATTGATTCACATACCTAGTATATCACTTTGATATTATATTTGAGTTACTAAAAGTCAGTTGTTACGAGAGGCTTTGATCTTTCTCAATTATTCTGAGAGTGCACTTGGCTTTTTGGGAGCGAGATTTATTGGCGACAATACCTAATGAGTCAACAGTCGTTTAGCCTTAGATGTTAACCTGGACCCATGGTGTAGGTGTTATCGTTCAGTATTTTCGAGTTCGTTTGAGTTAGGGGCAATCTCGACTTTGGGTTGATCAATCTCTTTTTCTATTTTGAGCCTCGTATACTGTGTGAAGTTAGAAGTTATGCTGATGATTGAATTAATAAGTTAGATAAATTAATGACTTGGATTGAGGTATTGGATTGAGCCAGTCAGCGCCAATCATGTGAAGATTTAGTGAAATCTTATGCCAAATTTTTGTTGAATTAAATCCAAGTGTGGATATAATAGGATGTCCAAGGAGACATGATCAGCTGTTTATTAATGTCAGGATAGACCTACGTGATGATTTTATGTTATACTGAACACACCATTGATATAGTTGAATGGATTATCAGTTTTTAATATTCTAATTGAAGTTTTGAATAACGATGCCAGAACAATTACGTAAATTATGATTAATATTTATGCCGTATTGGATTAAACTAAATATTCTACTAAGCTTAACCGCGTGATGGAAGTAACCTGAATTTGATTGAAATATTAATCAAGACCGTAATTGAAAGAAAGAATAATAAGCAGATGCGATTGTCGTAAGCAACTCGGTATGAGAAACACTTAAGGGTGTTTTCAAAACAATGTACAGTTTGTAACATATGTAAATATTCTATGATTAATTAAGCAGCGTCGAATAATATTTGAAATAATAATAATAATTAAAATATCTATGATAATAATGTAATTATGATAACTACGATAATCATATCCTGATGAAGATGATCCAATGTATTCTTTTTATGGGATCATTTCAGCTGTTAATGATTTATGAAATTGGAGTTAGTGTCCAATTGTGAGCACATATGTTCTAGTTGAACCACGTGCCACCTTTGATATTTAAATCCCTAATTTATTTTTGGGATTATCCAGTTCTTTGATGATGACATTGCTAATTCATTTCTTGTGTTCATTTTTGAATAAATTTTCTATTTTTTGATTTTAAATGTATTGCGTGATGCTTTATAGAGGTGATGGAAGGTCGCCTTAAGAAGGCCATCGCTAGGTGTTTGGTTGGTTGGTTCCTTAGTTTAGGGGCTGCGACAACGCGGTCATGTAGCCCCGTGTACTTTGGGTGTGTGTAGAATCTGTCTGATAACCGGTGTTAATTGTGATGACTGTATTAGTGTGTGTATCTGTTTTTTAATTCAAGTAGAGACTGCAACTTTGAATTTTCAAATAGTTCCTACTTTTGCCGCCAAACGCCACCGTCAACGACTACTAGGCCTAATTCAGAACTAGCTACTAGACGCCACCGCAGTCGGCTCTTGGCAACGAACGTAGCAACCTAAGAGCGTTGTTTACATTCTTAACCTATCCAATTTAGTTTCACACAGGTGTAATTAGTGGAAAGATCTTTAACATGCCATAAATCTATGACATGGGACCGCCGGCTTTACTTCCCCTCCGAAGGAAGGCATACTGAGGGATTTTTAACGCTCTTCAAAAATCCGACGGCTTCGGCCGGGTTTGAACCCGCTATCTTGGGCATAGAAGCTCAGCATGCTACCAACTACGACACCGAAGCCGCCCGCTAGGTGTTTCTAGGGTATACCACCCTCTTGAGATATTCCATTTGGTGTAATCTTGTGTACTCTGAGCTAGTTCTTCTTTTGGAGCCATGGTCTTTCTTAATGCCACCTTGTTAGGAAAACTTGTACCCTACTATCCCTTTTACTTGTTGGTAGGATCTGGGGGTTTTCTAGCCGGGGATTTTCAGGTTCTTCGATCCAGCCGTCATCTTGGGATTTCAGCAGATAATGGTAGGTAATACGCGTACAGTACCGATAAATGTCTCTTCTCAAAAACCACTACTTCTCAGTAATCTCAATGCCAGCTTGCCGAGATTGACGTCATTGCCACCACGTTGTGACAGACCAAGCAGCAAAGGAAGCATTTGCTTGGGGCCCCACTTTGTCAAGGGCCCCCTGCACAATCTTGAGAAAAGGTTCTTTCGGTAAAATTGGTTTAAAGTTGGGTATTTTGTTCAAGAGTATTTAATTGTTTCAAAATTCCTGTGCAGATAAGAAATTCACAGAGTTCCATTTTTTTTCATTTTTAATGGTATGCTCTATTGTTTAAGGATTGAGGGTCAAATCAGGTAACGACCTTTTTTAATTATGTTTCCCCCACTAGCTCAATTATTAACTAGATACTGTAAGTTGTGATGTAAAAGGGGTTGGTGGTTGGGTTATAGATGGTAGAGAAGAAAACATCTATTATTACATCGTTTACGGAATTATTATTCATCACAAAAGGTATTTCGGCTACTCGTCATACCTTATTTCATACAACGGGAGTTATTAACAATTGAAATAACCGCACTGGAAATATGTGCTGAATTACGTAAATATACACTGCATTCCAAAAGAAAGCAGAACACTTGATATTTTAAAAATAAGCTCAGTTTAAGGGACCAATTTTTAGTTTCATTTTCAAAAATGCATTACTGACTAAGAAAAAGAATATGTCTATACATTTTCCAAAGGCATGGTGTGATGATTCAAACTTTTCACAGCCCGACGAACGCTTGTGGGAGAGTATTCAACGCCTGGGCTACATAGCCAAATCTACCGCCACGAAGTTCACGAGATTTTAAAGGCATGTTGAGTTGTTTATGGCTCAAAACCTCTCAGGAAATTATTGGATATTTTTACTTATGTCCAAACAAGGCCCTCAAAAAATGTGATTTGCTTGGGTCCCTTCAAAGGTAAATCCGGCACTTGTGACATAATTACTCAATCATATACTTTGGGTGTCATATTCTCCAGTAATCGCAACTGAAACATCCTTACAATCAATTAGAGTAATTGACCAATGATTGGTTGATCCCTTTGTAGTGTGCCCTTTAAACAAGAAATATGCAAATCACAGTATGCCAGCAATGCTCAAATCGGGATTTTCGGGGTTTTGGTATGTTCTACCACTCTGCGACTTACACATTTTGGATTAAATAGAGGATACACTTCCAAAAATAAAAACAAAATCAACTCCTATTATAAAACATTTAATTTATCAAATATATGGCGCTACAAACAAATTAAACAAATAAACTACTGACAAATCCTTCCAAATTATTCAAAGTGAACAAGGAATACATAAAATCAAACAAATGTTATATTCAAATACATGGTTTACTTCAAACCAACAAATTTATAATTCTTTTCACTTCCATAAAGTATCCCTTCTAAATTTCTCTACAATCACGAGCTCCAATGGCTCGATACTTTCCACTATAAACTGTGTTATTCTTTTACACACCTCAATATCTATTTTATGAGTTTCTTATAATCAAAACAATATATAATCTTATTCAAAGAAATTGTTACTCCTTTGCTTAAATGTTTGGGCATTCCACAGTGTTCTCACGTTACCACCCCTCTCAAGTTAACAAATTCACTACAGTGATTGGGAAAATACTTGTGTACTCCAGAGTCACAGAAGACTACTTGAACAAAGTCAAAAATTATGATCACTCCCGAAATCTAATTGTCCTCATTGAACTCGTGAAATCCTACATCAATACAACATTACATTAGGGATTTTTATTTATTTGTCTTAAAAGACCATTATCACATAAGAAAGCTACGATCTGAACTGGCAAGCGGTACTTTCATCTACAAGAACATCGGTTCGAATCCCGGGTCATTAACAACTTCTAAACACTCACGGTGTATTATTACTTCTCACAGACGGTCCTCTCCGACCTACCACACTTACAATGACGAGGGGTCGGACCGTAATCACTTGGCGCGATTTATTGCCTAGAGGGGAGGCCTCAAGCCTTGCCCACACGGGACAGCTACATTCATGCTTTAAAAACAGCTATTTCTTCTACACAGTTCTCTGGACAGACCTGGCGTTTCTTTCATTTATTTTTAACAACATTATTTAGGTTCATAGACCACTTTCGTAACCTTGGCATTTATTAATTATGAAGTGTCATCATTGATGGGTAAGAATAATTCAATACAACAACAATATTTAGGGCTTCACACAAACGAACCTTGGTTCGATTCTTCCACTGCCTCGGGAACTACATCCCATACTGGAGGACTTAAATTCGCGGCTTAGGGCGACCTCGGTCTAACCTGCGCTCATCAATACAATAATTCGTACACTTTATACAACGCCTCGTGATCAACATCACTAATGGAGGACTTATCATAGCTCAATTACCGCAATCAACTGTCCCTCATAATTAATTTACCAAGTGCATTTAGATTCAACGCCTTCCTAGCGTGACAATTTACTTTAATGCGCTACATGGCGCTATACATTACTTTAAGGCCTAGCGTCGTCCAAAGAACTGATAAATTCAACATCAACAATTGATCTATACCTCAATTTTTATATTAATCCTCTCCCGTGACAATAATCGCTATACTTTAAGAACATGTATTCATACCATGTCTTTATACTTTTACTAGAGCTCCAACGCTATTACTTTCATATAATTCAACATAATCTTCATTTATATAGTTTTTATTATTATTACGCTTGCTTTTATAACATTTATCAAATACGCTGATATTTTATTTCATACATTTCCTCTAAAGGATTTATTCATTTCACATAATTATTTTATAATTTCTCAATTTTATTTGTTCAGACCGCGCTCTTATTCTGTTATTTGTTATTCAAAAACATCCCTATTTCTCAAATTCAGGTGGATTGTACACAAACACTTCCCAACACAAAACATAATGAAAGTGGTTACTCACATGTTCAGATCGGTCCATGACCGTACTTTCCAACGATGTTTCATTTCGCCCACAATTTGTGATTACACCATCTTGCCCAAATTCATTTCATACACTGACATATCTTGACACACATATAACTCATATACATTAAACACTGGTAACATTTTAAAATACACTTGTGTATTCTTCTATGATACACAATAAAATCACTGAAAACATTACTATTTAACACAATTTTTATATATTTACACTACACAGATTCTAATCACTAAGGCTTTTATTAGGCCTTTCACACGTGATTTCTTGACTCCCCGTCTCCAAGGGTGAAACTAGTAAATGTCGGCTTCCTATCTTGACCAGAATGTGAAAGTCTCGAACAATCTACCTCCTCCCTGGAATAGTACTCCTTCAATTCCGGTTTCCTGACGATCAGCTATTATTATTATTAGCTCGAACTGCTTCTTTCTAGACCCTATTGGTTGGTCTAGCGAAAGTCTGTCTTGTCCACGGTCCCCCAGATAATCTATCGGTGACCTATTATTTCTAGCATCTAATACTCCTCGTAACTTAGTGCTTTTTATAGTTCGTTTGTTTCCTTGAAACAATGTCTAGAATTTACTTCTCCTTTCTGATTATTCTGTTCTCGAATTCCTATCTTTTCAGAATACTATGCGAACCTTATTCTGTCCGACCCTGATCGGGTTCTTTAAAGTTGATAGAATGTTTATCTCGCTGTTATGGTACTTCAAAAATGTTACGATACTTTCGGTCGTCTAATTGAACTGTATTTTGAAGACCTATCGCCTGTGCTCTTAAGTTCGCAGCCTGCTTTGACTATAATTACTGAACTTTTCACTGTAAGATTGATACTGGCGGAACTAGATCCTGTATTTAGGATTTTCCTACTTCTCCACACGGCGATACTATAATAATACTTATCGGCCACTCCTTACGGGTGCACGTTGGTTGTCGATACAGCGACGCCCTCGGGCTGTCGGATACTGTCTATACGATGTGATACAGCGTCTCCCCTCAAGGAATGCTTGTAGACTGCATGATTGGCTTGGTTCTGCCAGGACTTTTATACTCTTTGGCTACAAAAAGATAAAATCCACGCCTTTTCCAGAACCAACTTCTGAAATAATGGTCGCACATTATTTAAAATTATATCTCTGGAAAGCTCGTTTTCTAAACGTAAACTGACTTCTTTGCACATGAAAATCGATCGTGCATTTCTGAGATATTAAATAAAATTTAGTCTTCAGCTGTGTGGGTGTTACAGTTGATTTATAATTCCCCACTCCTTGGGTCTCGGGAAACCCCCAATGACGTATGGCCACGTTTGCACTTCTCTCCTGGGCAATTATTAAAACCTTTTTCTCCACACAAAAATCTCTATTCCGAAATGATTCACAATGCTGTATTTCTTTAGTTAATTTTATTCTTGCAAATGGGTTAAATTTAATTATTCTTCTTCTGGCACAGCTGCGCGGTTGCCATTTTACTGCAAGGTAAGGGCGATTTCCGAAACACGCTCTTTGTCACCCGCTTGGAAAATTCCACTCGTTCTATTTATATTCGTGACTGGCTCCTTATCGATGCGTCAGGCATGATCTCATTTCCTGGCCACCTGGCAGACAGTTTATTTCACAACGTTATGCTAGCCTTCTTGTATAAAATCTTTCTATATTCCTCTGAAGACTATATATTTCCTTCCTTCCTTTTACAAAAATACATGGATTCGACCCCTTGAACCAATGTTACATGGGTTCATCTCTCCCCTCCTTAGGTAAATAAATTTTCGAAAAATTTTGAGGAAATTTATTTCAATAATTTTCATAAAAATCTCTTTTTTTTCATTGTCGAAGCCATCATAACATTTCTCAGTACCTTCTGATCTTTATTCCTTTAAAATCCCGCGATAGTTAGGGTTTTTCCACCTTTTTAAGTCATATCCGGTAATATTGTAGGTTGGGCACGCTCTGTCCCTACCCTTTCTTTCTTTCTTATTTGTCTGGACTACAAGTTTCCAGAACATAATTCTTCGTTACGGGTGTGGTCTATCCCTACCCGTTTCTTTATTTCATCATTCTCTCTTCTTAAATTGAAATTTTCCTTTTCAACAAAATCAATTATTTCTCTTATCTCACAATACAGTTTCTCTAATTCGCATTCGCACTCGAATGGTTGAGCTCTGTTTCCTTGTTCTACCTTACCATTGTTTCTATCAAAAGTGGATTCATCATCTCTAAATTGTTCCATAACCAGGGCTTGTTCATTTGCTTCATCGAAGTCTTCGGGAGGGTAATATACTTTTAAATTCGCTGAGTTCATGGTCACTTCGTGATTCGTTTCACAGTGCCGAATTCTATAGGCATTATTTCTCAAATCTCTTATTATTTGATACGGTCCGTGGTACATTTTCTGGAACTTCTTGTACCCGCGGTTCCCTGGATCCGAAATGGCTGGTCTTTTCACTAACACCATTTCTCCTGCTAATAGTGGTCGATGATACCTCTTGTGCCTGTTTCGTCTTTGCCTTCTATCAGCTTGAGCTTTTAGATGCTCAAAGGCTCTTCTAATCCGTACATCTCTTCCAGGCTGAGCGTCTGCTGGCCTAGGAATTACCAGACTCCAAGGTCTCTCTGGTTGCTCATTCCGATGTAACGTTATTGGTATCTCTCCCGTAGATTCATGGATTGTGTTGTTTATACAAAATTCGATAATATCCAGGATATCTATCCATTTCCAATTTTCTTCGGCACAGTATATCCTACAATACTTGGCCGTCTCCCTCATCACTCTTTCCACAGGATTTGCCCCAGGGTGGCGAATACTTGACAAAATCTGACGTATTCCAAGTCTCTCTAATTCCTGTCTGAACTCTACACTTGTAAAACAACTACCGTGATCCGACAACAAATTCTCGGGTTTTCCCAGAATAGGTAACACTTTTTCTTTGAGTCGTTTTAACACCTGTTTGGTACTAGTCTTCTGTATGGGAGCAAGGACAACCATTTTTGTGAAAACATCCATAGCCACCATTATGTGTCGATTCCCTCGCCTAGCCTGTGGCAAAGGTCCGAAATTGTCAGAAGAAATGATTTGACCTGGCCTCTCGGGCAACAATGGTATTGGCTTTTGTCTCATCAAAAACGCATTTGGTTTAATCCTTTGACATAGATCACATGTCTTGAGCGTATCCCTTACAGTCTCTCTCAGTCTCGGCCATACAAATGCTTCTTTCAGCATCGAGACTGTTTTGTCGACTCCCATATGTCCGAACGATCTATGGGCTAACCATACCATTTTCCTCTGCAAAATCGCAGGTACAACGATCCTCAATCGCGTATGGTCAGAGTCCACAAACTTATGCAACAATCCATTAAAGAACGTGTAGTCTTGAGCTATCTTATTCGCTTCAGTGTACGCCGGTGTTCCCCATATCAAACTCCCTACCAAAAACGATATGAGCATGTTCATCCATGGATCCTCACGTTGTCGTTGACCAATGTTTCTCAATTCATTCAGAGTACGCTGATCCCTGTCTTCCAAATCAATAGCCATTACTTCCTCTTCTGTGGACTCTGGCTGTCTACTTAAATAATCTGGAACTACATTTTCTTTCCCTGGGCAATACTCTATATTACATCGAACTGCTGTATGTATAAAGCCCAACGCATCAACCTTTGACTGGATAAATCCGTCTTCATCAAAAAGGTTAAGGCTTTATGATCAGTCCTTTAATGTCACTGGGAACCCACATACAATCTTTCGCCAATATTGCAGCGCGTGCAATATCGCTAACAGCTCGATCTCGCTGATTGTATAATTTTTCTCGTGTGGTTTCAATCTCCGACTTGTGAAAGCTAGATAATTTTTCTTCTCAGGGTTATCCGGGTTTTCCTGATATAGCATTGCCCCTATTCCAATCTGGGATGCATCTGTTTGTATAATAAATCTCTGATTAAAATCAGGATATCCTAGCTTCACATAGTTTAAGAGCATTTCCTTGGCCTCTATAAATGCTTTTTCTGTTTCCTCCGTCCATTTCCACTTGCCCCCCTTCTTCAGAAGGTCCTGTAGTGGTGCAACAGTTTTGGTGTATGACGGACAATGTCCTGAGAAAAATCCAATCAATCCCAAAAACTGGCGAACGTTTTTCACCTTCAAAGGCCTGGGAAAATCTCTTATCGATTCTAATTTGCATGGATTTGGTTTAACACCATCCTTATCTATCACATGCCCCCAAAAACGTAACTTGTCTCTGACAAAAATTTGATTTCTTCAAATTAATCTTAAAGTTAGCCCTTCTTAAATCTTCCAATAATTTCTTTAACTTTTCCAAATGTTCCTCAATGTTTTCCGAAGTAAGCAATATGTCATCCACATAACGGATAGTGCAATCTTTCACTTCCTCTGACAAGTTTCGATCAAGCGCTCTTATTAAGGCAGATCCCGCGGTCTTCAAACCAAACGGACATCTCCTGAAGCAATATGTTTGTTGGTCGAACTGAAATCCAGTTAAAAGACTGGTTTTGTCTTCCAGTTCGAGATAATGATACGAAGAAGTCATGTCAATATTTGTGAAAATCTTCTTGCCTTTAAATTTCCTCAGTATTTCTTTTATGGGTGGTGCCGAATCATTTTCTGGTATGATTTTTGCATTCAAATTCCTGGCATCTAAACACACCCTTACTGAGCCATCCGGTTTACTCACAATTACTAATGGACTAACATATGGTGTTGCCATCTTTTCTATAACACCTGCATCCATCATCTCCTGCAGTGTTTTCTTCGTTTGTGGGTAATGTTTTTCTGCAACCGGGTATGGTTTTTGTCTGAACGGTGCCCAATTATTTACTTGAAAAGCGTATTTAAAATTTTCAATCTTCCCTGGCTTGGAATCAAATACGTCCCTGAAATTTAATAGTAATTCCTTTAATTTTTCCTTGTTTTCGAGGTCAACTTTAGCTTCCTCTATTTTTCCTGACAGGTTGGTTTCGAACTCAGCTTCCAAACTATCTTCAAGTTCTATGTTTAGGACTTCAAATATCTTTTCTATGTCCTTACAACCTTCCTCAGTTACTTCTTCCACATGCCATACCTGTACTTCTATTTTCGCATCCTGTTCCTGTAAATTTATATTTTGTTCATCCACATCCTCTCTTTGAATCCTAATGCAGTTTTGCGCTAGGACTATAGTGACCTTGTTCTCACGGATAAAATCAATACCTAATATGACATTATATGGCAATTGATTTACCAGCAAAAAGCATTGCGAAATTTCAGCGTTACCTATGATCAAATCAATGTATACCTGAAATTTACATGTTAAAGATTTTTCAGGAATAATTCCCTTAATCTTCACACTTGAGGTGGGAATTTTCAATACGCGGCCTCTTGTTTCCAATTCATTTAGGAGGGTTTGCGTAATTAAACTTATGGTTGATCCAGTATCAATTAATGCCCTGACCAGTAATCCTTCTATCCTTAGCATGATGATAGGTAGTTCTCTTCTAATAGGTGGGATTCCTTCCACATCCTCTTTAATTAGGTCATCTGGTCTTGCTATCCAATTCACAATCTCTACCTCCTCCCAGCTCCTGGTATGTTTCCACTTTTGATGATTTAATTTTGAAGTTTTTTTTAATCCTGAGGGCTTCCTTTCCCCTCATTCTTCAATTGAGCTTGTAGCTCCAAGCTTTGAGCTCCTTCTAGTCGGTCGGGTGATTTCCGGTTCTTTATTGCCTCACTCCAACGGACTCTTTGCGTTTCAGGTTCGTCTGTTCGTTCATTCATGTAACGAAGACTTTCCTGATATCTTTCTTCTATTTCGGCCCGATATTCATCATTTCTGTCTTCCGGCCTCACATTCCTTCTGGGATAATTTTCCCATCTCTTTCTGTTATCCTGCCTCTGATTATTATTGTTATAGGGTCGGTTCTCTTGTTGCCTATAACCTGTATTTCGAGGATTCTTTCCTCGATATCCTCCTCTATAGTATGGCTGTATTCCCCTAGGTCCTTGATGTCCATATTCTCGACCCAATCCCTGAGTATCAGTACTAGTGGACTGATTTCTGGTCGATGGTTTCTCTCTGTCTTCTTGACTGCTGGCCATATGTACCTGTTCAGTCTGTCTTGAATGCCTGGGAGTAACGTGTGAAGTCGTCATATCTAATTGACGTAAGACGCTCTCCACTTCCACAGCACTTCTGGCTTTAGATGAGATTAACAACCTCTGGATCTCATATGGAAGTTGTCTTGCAATGGCGGCACACAGGTCGTTCTCAGCAGGAGCAATGTCAAGTTCCCGGAATTTACACAGCTGAGCGGTGAAAAATTCTGAATATTTAGTTGGGGCATTTGTGCTATACTTCCTAGAGTACAGATCTAGCCTCAGATTCTCTTGGACATCTGCTGCCCAATATTGTTTCAGAAAAGCTTCTCTAAAACCTTCCACCGTGTCAAATGTATACCTGAAACTCCTGAACCAGGTGAGACAATCACCTGCCAACAGCTTCTCAATTGCTCTCAGTCTCCGATCCTGTGGAACTTTCATTTCATTCAAGTACTCTGCGACCTCCTTCAACCAGTATTTAGGAGTAATTGACATATTATTACCCGTAAACTTCACCGGTCTGTCTTCGTTTGACTTGATGATATTTATTATTTGACCATTTGTTTGGTTCATATAAGGGGTTGACATCACCATCGGATATCCTGGGTTCTTATAAGGGCTCTCCACTCCTAAGTCCCTATCTTGATTTGTGCCTCGTTCATGGGGATCTACCCATCCTGTCTTTTGAAATTCATCCTGACTTTCAAATTCTAATTTCCTTTCTCTTCGGGCAATTTCCTCGTTAGCCATGAGTTGAATTTCCATTTGACTGTTCTTGTGTTCAGTCCTTTCCAACCGGGATCCTAATTCATTCTGAATTCTTTCTTGATTCTTTTTACTCTTTTCCACTGCTTGTTCGAGTTGGAATTTCTCTTCCCTGAAACTATCCCTCATTTCAGCAAAATGTTCTTCTACCTCTTTCTTGATGACCATGACCTGTTTTTCTATAATTTCTGGCTTAACGTCACCTTTGGAATCTAAGTCTTCTCGTATCTCCTTTATCTTTTCCTCCATCTCCTTTTGTCCTTTGTAGACTTTATCCTGAATTTTGTTCATATCATCTCGGGCCTTTCCTTGTTCCTCGAATATAATTGTTATGTCAGTCATGACCTTATTTATATCCCCCTTTGTATCTCCCATCTGTTTTGTTAATCCACTTACGGTTTCCTGAACCCCATTGATACCCTTGCTTATTTCATCTATCTTCTGGGTATTTTCCTGATTTTCTTTCTTTCGTTGCTCTCTTTCTCTCTGGAGATGCTCTTCGTATGTACCTATTTTTTTATTTATTCCCTCCTCGTGTCTCCTTAAGTTCTCATCTACCTGTCCCGTGAAGTTGTTAAATTGCAATTCCCTTTTGTTTGCATCGGTCTCACCTTGCCTCTTAACATCAGTTATTTCTGCCTGATAGGGGCCGATAACCTAGATGTTAGGCCCCTTAAAACAACAATTATCATCATCATCATTTCTGCCTGAATTTTCTCGACTTTTCCCTCGAGGTTTCCTACTTTTTCCTCAACCCTTTCAAATCGGGTTCCTAGCTTATTTACACTTTCTTTTATCTCATCCCGGGATGTTTCACAAAGATTCATGTTAGATTTTATCTGATCTTCTAATTTTTTCTGTACTCCTTGGATATGGGTTACAAGTTCATCTTTACAAGCATCTACATTTTTTTTACAAGTTGTTTCCATAGAACCAATTTTATCCTCTATAATTTTAAAATTATCTTGACACTCCTTTTTGGATTCTATACTATTTTTTCTATAGTATTTATCTGGGTTTTCACACCTGCATTAAATGTGTTACTCTCAATTTGAAATGCCTCTAGCTTATCCCCAAATGTTTTATCCAATATTTGAAATTTGGACTCTATGTTTCCTTCTATACTTTGTCGGAGTTCATTTGACCCCTGTTTTATTTCCCCTTTTAATTCATTTAACTTATTCCCAAATTCAGTGTCAAAACCTTGAAATTTGTTATTCATTGTCTCTTCTAATTTCTCATTTATATTACTTTGTATTTTAGTCTCCATGACCTCTAGTTTGGTGTTCATGGCTTGACTTTTCAAAACATTATCAGCTATCATCTTCTCCTGAAACGAATGTAATTTATTTTCAAGTTTAACTTCCATTACCCCTAGTTTATCTTCCCAATCCTTGGATTGTGCTGAAAAATGATCTGAATTCTCTGTTTTTATACTATCCAATTTGCTTTCTATCTCAGCCTTCAGTTCACTGTTCATATTTATACACTCGGCCTGGATAGATTCTAATTTAATTCCCGTGTTATCACTGTTAGTTTTTAGTGATTCTAAACTTTGATTTATGGATCCTAACTCTTTTTTATTTTCATCCTGTTGGAGGCCCAATGTATTCTCTATCTTAACACTGTCAGTTTTAAGAGCTTTTAAATTCTCATTTATGGCTTCTAATTGTTCCCTGCTTTCCGCCTTCAAAGCCTCATTATTGGCTTCTGAAACTCTATTACTTTCCTTACATATTTTTATCATCTCCTCCCTATTCTTTTGGAAATGCTCATCCAAACACTCCTTTATCTCCATCAACGTACACATCTTATCCACAATATAAAAATACAATAGGCTACTAGGCCACATCGCTGGTACATGCTTGAGAGATGGTACCACGAACCATTTGTCCCAATTTCCAAAATTGTACCTTGGTACGGGTGTTTACTAAAACGTGCCCTTTTGATATACTCATTAAATGTCAAAACCTTTATGGAAGTATTTAAAAATTCAAATTTTCGAAAAACATTTTCTTTTTTTTTTTTCAAAAAAAAAATGAAAATTTTTATTTTTCGAGAAAACTCGGGTTTTCCCTAGGAAAACTCATCCCTGCGTACTGGGCGCCAAAAATGAAATGGGGGGGGTTTATTATATTTATTCAGGGCTGCTTGGTGTGAGTTTCTAGGGACCCATGCGGTCAGTTAACATTATATGTTGTAGTTATTCCTATCATTATTTTTACTTTTACATGATATGACCGTCTTAAGTGTTCCTCTAATTATTAATCCAAGCACAGTACTTCTATGCCCCCTGTGCCCTTTTAACAAGAAATATGCAAATCACAGTATGCCAGCAATGCTCAAATCGGGATTTTCGGGGTTTTGGTATGTTCTACCACTCTGCGACTTACACATTTTGGATTAAATAGAGGATACACTTCCAAAAATAAAAACAAAATCAACTCCTATTATAAAACATTTAATTTATCAAATATATGGCGCTACAAACAAATTAAACAAATAAACTACTGACCAATCCTTCCAAACTTGTCCCAAGTGAACAAGGAATACATAAAATCAAACAAATGTTATATTCAAATACATGGTTTCCTTCAAACCAACAAACTTATAATTCTTTTCACTTCCATAAAGTATCCCTTCTAAATTTCACTACAATCACGAGCTCCAATGGCTCGATACTTTCCACTATAAACTGTGTTATTCTTTTACACACCTCAATATCTATTTTATGAGTTTCTTATAATCAAAACAATATATAATCTTATTCAAAGAAATTGTTACTCCTTTGCTTAAATTTTTGGTCATTCCACAATGTTCTCACGTTACCACCCCTCTCAAGTTAACAAATTCACTACAGTGATTGGGAAAATACTTGTGTACTCCAGAGTCACAGAAGACTACTTGAACAAAGTCAAAAATTATGATCACTCCCGAAATCTAATTGACCTCATTGAACTCGTGAAATCCTACATCAATACAACATTACATTAGGGATTTTTATTTATTTGTCTTAAAAGACCATTATCACATAAGAAAGCTACGATCTGAACTGGCAAGCGGTATTTTCATCTACAAGAACCTCGGTTCGAATCCCGGGTCATTAACAACTTCTAAACACTCACGGTGTATTATTACTTCTCACAGACGGTCCTCTCCGACCTACCACACTTACAATGACGAGGGGTCGGACCGTAATCACTTGGCGCGATTTATTGCCTAGAGGGGAGGCCTCAAGCCTTGCCCACACGGGACAGCTACATTCATGCTTTAAAAACAGCTATTTCTTCTACACAGTTCTCTGGACAGACCTGGCGTTTCTTTCATTTATTTTTAACAACATTATTTAGGTTCATAGACCACTTTCGTAACCTTGGCATTTATTAATTATGAAGTGTCATCATTGATGGGTAAGAATAATTCAATACAACAACAATATTTAGGGCTTCACACAAACGAACCTTGGTTCGATTCTTCTACTGCCTCGGGAACTACATCCCATACTGGAGGACTTAAATTCGCGGCTTAGGGCGACCTCGGTCTAACCTGCGCTCATCAATACAATAATTCGTACACTTTATACAACGCCTCGTGATCAACATCACTAATGGAGGACTTATCATAGCTCAATTACCGCAATCAACTGTCCCTCATAATTAATTTACCAAGTGCATTTAGATTCAACGCCTTCCTAGCGTGACAATTTACTTTAATGTGCTACATGGCGCTATACATTACTTTAGGCCTAGCGTCGTCCAAAGAACTGATAAATTCAACATCAACAATTGATCTATACCTCAATTTTTATATTAATCCTCTCCCGTGACAATAATCGCTATACTTTAAGAACATGTATTCATACCATGTCTTTATACTTTTACTAGAGCTCCAACGCTATTACTTTCATATAATTCAACTTAATCTTCATTTATATAGTTTTTATTATTATTACGCTTGCTTTTATAACATTTATCAAATACGCTGATATTTTATTTCATACATTTCCTCTAAAGGATTTATTCATTTCACATAATTATTTTATAATTTCTCAATTTTATTTGTTCAGACCGCGCTCTTATTCTGTTATTTGTTATTCAAAAACATCCCTATTTCTCAAATTCAGGTGGATTGTACACAAACACTTCCCAACACAAAACATAATGAAAGTGGTTACTCACATGTTCAGATCGGTCCATGACCGTACTTTCCAACGATGTTTCATTTCGCCCACAATTTGTGATTACACCATCTTGCCCAAATTCATTTCATACACTGACATATCTTGACACACATATAACTCATATACATTAAACACTGGTAACATTTTAAAATACACTTGTGTATTCTTCTATGATACACAATAAAATCACTGAAAACATTACTATTTAACACAATTTTTATATATTTACACTACACAGATTCTAATCACTAAGGCTTTTATTAGGCCTTTCACACGTGATTTCTTGACTCCCCGTCTCCAAGGGTGAAACTAGTAAATGTCGGCTTCCTATCTTGACCAGAATGTGAAAGTCTCGAACAATCTACCTCCTCCCTGGAATAGTACTCCTTCAATTCCGGTTTCCTGACGATCAGCTATTATTATTATTAGCTCGAACTGCTTCTTTCTAGACCCTATTGGTTGGTCTAGCGAAAGTCTGTCTTGTCCACGGTCCCCCAGATAATCTATCGGTGACCTATTATTTCTAGCATCTAGTACTCCTCGTAACTTAGTGCTTTTTATAGTTCGTTTGTTTCCTTGAAACAATGTCTAGAATTTACTTCTCCTTTCTGATTATTCTGTTCTCGAATTCCTATCTTTTCAGAATACTATGCGAACCTTATTCTGTCCGACCCTGATCGGGTTCTTTAAAGTTGATAGAATGTTTATCTCGCTGTTATGGTACTTCAAAAACGTTATGATACTTTCGGTCGTCTAATTGAACTGTATTCTGAAGACCTATCGCCTGTGTTCTAAGTTCGCAGCCTGCTTTGACTATAATTACTGAACTTTTCACTGTAAGATTGATACTGGCGGAACTAGATCCTGTATTTAGGATTTTCCTACTTCTCCACACGGCGATACTATAATAATACTTATCGGCCACTCCTTACGGGTGCACGTTGGTTGTCGATACAGCGACGCCATCGGGCTGTTGGATACTGTCTATACGATGTGATACAGCGTCTCCCCTCAAGGAATGCTTGTAGACTGCATGATTGGCTTGGTTCTGCCAGGACTTTTATACTCTTTGGCTACAAAAAGATAAAATCCACGCCTTTTCCAGAACCAACTTCTGAAATAATGGTCGCACATTATTTAAAATTATATCTCTGGAAAGCTCGTTTTCTAAACGTAAACTGACTTCTTTGCACATGAAAATCGATCGTGCATTTCTGAGATATTAAATAAAATTTAGTCTTCAGCTGTGTGGGTGTTACAGTTGATTTTTAATTCCCCACTCCTTGGGTCTCGGGAAACCCCCAATGACGTATGGCCACGTTTGCACTTCTCTCCTGGGCAATTATTAAAACCTTTTTCTCCACACAAAAATCTCTATTCCGAAATGATTCACAATGCTGTATTTCTTTAGTTAATTTTATTCTTGCAAATGGGTTAAATTTAATTATTCTTCTTCTGGCACAGCTGCGCGGTTGTCATTTTACTGCAAGGTAAGGGCGATTTCCGAAACACGCTCTTTGTCACCCGCTTGGAAAATTCCACTCGTTCTATTTATATTCGTAACTGGCTCCTTATCGATGCGTCAGGCATGATCTCATTTCCTGGCCACCTGGCTCCAGTTTATTTCACTACGTTATGCTAGCCTTCTTGTATAAAATCTTTCTATGTTCCTCTGAAGACTATATATTTCCTTCCTTCCTTTTACAAAAATACATGGATTCGACCCCTTGAACCAATGCTACATGGGTTCAGTAGTTAGGACAAGACCTGATGAAAATGTGATAGGATCTACTTTAGAAACTGGCGAATCAGATAACTATTGGTCCACTAATGTTGACTGAATTCATGAATTGAGTTCATGTATGTTTGAGCTCATGTGTCTGTACTTGTGCAGCACTCATGTCCTTGATTACCGTTGGGAATAGGGGCAGATGACCTCGTAGTTCCACCCATTAAAACAACAATAACTAACTAACCGTTGGGAATTTTACGTTATGATTAATTAAAGCATGTATTAGCTTTGCTCAAAGCCTCCGTGGCTTAGGCGGCAGCACGCCGGCCTCTCACCGCTGGGTCCGTGGTTCAAACCCCGGTCACTCCATGTGAGATCTGTGCTGGACAAAACGGAGGCAGACAGGTTTTTCTCCGGGTACTCCGGTTTTCCCTGTCACAATTTCATTCCAGCAACACTCTCCACTATCATTTCATTTCATCTGTCATTCATTTAATCATTGCCCCAGAGGAGTGCGTCAGGCCTCGGCAGCCGGCACAGTTCATATCCTCGCCGCTAGATGGGGGCTTCATTCATTCCATTCCTGACCCGGTCGGAGACTGGAAGCAGGCTGTGGATTTTCATTTCATTATCTTTGCTCTACATGATTGCTGCCTGAGACAGTTGTAAGCTTTAATTCTCCTGAAATATACTACCCACATTGCACATGCCACTACCGGCAATACAACTCCGTGGTGTGGCGGCTCGCATTCTCGGCTGTCACCTCAAAGGATTTCTAGCTCTGCCAAGAAATTTAATTCTTGTCTAAGGGCAGGAACGGGGTACACTCAGCCTCGTAGGTAAAACTGAGAAGAGATGGGTTCGATTCCCACCTCAAAAGCGGTTTTCCGTGGTTTCCTACTTCAACTCCAGGTAAATACAGTAAACTCTCGATTATCCATGGGCGGTTTATCCGCTTTGCGGATTATCCGCGGCGCCTGTAGGAGAACATTTTTTTAAATAAAAAAGGAAGGTTTTGAAACCGAATATTATATCTCAAAAATTGAAATAAAGTTACTAAATACGCAAACGTAATAAAAATCGTAAATCGCAAATACAGTACAGTGACAACATGGTGTTCAGAAAACTCAAATCACAATTAAAGAAAAAGTGTTTCACTATGAAAAAGCAGTACCGTAAACAAGACTTTTTAATAACACACATAACATCGACTGAGTTTTGTTATCATGTACGTCCTTTTATTGTATAATAAACTTATTTAAAGCATGTGTGTATTGTTTTTTAGTGCCTTCGACCTTTGTTTAACCATTACCAGCAATTTTGCGGCTTATCCACGAAATTCGTTTATCCGCGGTATCCGCGCCATTCGATTCCGCGGATAATCGGGAGTTTACTGTATAAATACACACTCTGATACATTGTATCACACTTACAGTGTATTTATGTCACAACTATCATAGTGATGCGGATTGTCAGACAAGTTCCATACACACCCAAGTACATAGTGCTAAATGACCACGATGTCTAAGCCCCTCAAATGAAAAAGCAACAAACAAACACTGCCGGCAGCCAGAATTGTGAGGTCAATTATATACCGCGATGCGTACCTGTCTAGGGGATTTCTTTAGAGTAGTTGATGACATCGCAGATAATATATGGGCAATGATGTTTATTTGATACGGTGCCTCGAATTGCTGCCATGTAACTCTGCTGTTTTAATTTAGTTTAAATGTTGACATGGAACATGATGTTGGTGTGAGTCTAGAAACAGTGTGTAGTTACATGCGATCACGTGTTCAGGTGGTCAGTATAGTGCACGAGATTTAGTGGCAAGTTACGAATGTTACAGTACTTTTAGTTCCAGAAATGTTCCGTACTCGGAATATTAATTATAGAGGGGTTAAAACCAAATCCAAACTTTATTTCTTGAGCGTTTCCTAAATATTTTTTTAAACAACTCCAACAAAAATGATTGCCTCACGACATGCAATTGTCTTTTTTTTTTAAACAGAAAGGCTGTGTCGGAACTCTCATGATATCAATCCCAAAAATACCATTGAAATCAAATGTTTCCTAACATTCGCATTGCCTTGTCTTCTAAAATACGGAAGGATGTCAACATTTCTTCCGCATCTTTGACTGCTTCAGACACTTTTGTATGAAATTCACCATGTGCTCTCGTAAATAATCTGCGTATCTGCGTTCTTTCCTTACTATACTGTTTTGCTCCTCCATCTTAAAGAATGGATTTATAGCATGCGTTCTTAAGAACTGTCTTCCTAAGAGATCATAACACATTTAACACCATAGATTTTGAAACAACTTGTATATTTCTTTTTTCTTCTTTTATGATAGAGTCTAGTAGTCTGTTATTTTGTTTCATGTTGCCACATCAAAGCTAACTTTAAACCAATGTTGATTCTCGCCCCGTTCCTATTTACTTTCCTCGTTTCCCAGATACTGTACTAATTATCAGTATTATCCCTTTCACAGGTGGACAAGAGTACTGTAACATACAGTACATCCACGAATCGTATCGATGGTCCAACATCTCTCTTGTGTCTCCCCTATGAAATGAAAACTCTGCTACATGTCACCCAAAAAGAATTATCGGTTTTACTCCTTTTTGTTTTGTAAAAATAGTTTTATAGCCATTTTTCAGTGTTGCCTTATTAGGGTTACCAGATTTCAAGAATGGAAAAACGCAACACACGTCCCAAAACATTGTTTATGTTCGACCCTGACTATTATATGTCAGAAAACTGTATCATAATCATGGTCATTATAACACTATTTTTTATTATGAAACAGTTTCTCCCACCAATCAGAGCTCAAGAAACAGTTGTTTGACCAATTAGATAATGTGCCCTTTTAGCAAGAAATATGCAAATCACAGTATGCCAGCATTGCTCAATTCGGGATTTCGGGGTTGTAGTATGTTCTCCCACTCTGTGACTTACACATTTTGGATTAAATAGAGGATACACTTGCAAAAATAACAACAAAATCAACTCCTATTTTAAAACATTTAATTAACCAAAATTGTGGTGCTACAAACAATAAAACAAATAAACAACTGACCAATAATCTTCTACTTGTTCCAAGTGAACAAGGAATAATATAAGAATTAAACAAATATTGTATTAAAACACATGGTTTCCTTTAAAACCAACAATTCATAATTATTTTTACTTCCATAAAGTATCTATCTTAAAATTCCATATAACTACGAGCTCCTTTGGCTCGATATTTTCCAACAATAATGGTGTCATTCTTGTACACCTCAAATACTATTTCTATATTTTCTTATCATCAAAACAAATATATAATTACATTTAAAATTACATGTTAATTATCTACTTCAATATTTGGGCACTTCACATGTTCTCAGCATTTACCATCCCTCTCAAGTTTTACAAATTCATCACAGTGATCGGGAAATTACTTGTGTACTCCAGAGTTATAAAGATTACTTGACAAAGTCAAAAACTATGATTACTCCCGGAACCTAGTTATCTTCATTTAACTCGTGGAATCCTACTTCCATACATTACAATAGGGATTGTTATTTATTTTATTTGTCTTATAAGACCATTATCACATAAGAAAACTACGATCTGAACTGGCAAGCGATAATTTCAATCACAAGGACCTCGGTTCAAAGCCCGGGTCATTAACAACTTTAAACACTCACGGTGTCTTCATTCCTTCTTACAGACGGCCTTCGCCAACCCTCATGCTATGAAGGTCAGGCCGTTATACTCGAGCGAGATGTATGGCTGGGAGGGTGGCTCCCTGTCTAGCCTACGGTTGGAGCTCTCTTCAATGCTTTTAAAACAAACCTTCCTTTCTTTCAGTTCTATGGAGAGACCGGGCATTTAACTTCACTTATTTCCTTTCAACAATATTATTTGGCTCATAAACCACTTTCGTAACCTTGGCATTTATTAATTATAAAGGGTCCTCATTGATTGGGAAGAGTAATACACATTTGACGACGAATAATTAGGGGCTTCAACAACAAGAGGATTCTCGGTTCGAATCTCTTAACATGCCTCGGGAACCATTCCCACATTAGAGGACTTATACAAAATGCGATTTAGGGTCAGCCGTAGCCTACATGACCTACGCTCAATAATACCATACATTTGCTCCCTTTTCAATATAACACACACATGGCCTCGTGATCTATGTCACTATTTGAGGACTTACAACATATCTCAAATCACTGCAATCAACTACCCTTCATAAGTAATTTACCAAGTACTTTTAACTTTTACGCATTCATAGCGTGACATTTTATTTTAATTGCGCTCCATTGCGCTATACATTATTTTTAAGCCTAGCTTCTTCCAAAGAACTGATAAATTCCATATTGACAATTGATACATATCTCAATTTTTATATTAATCTTTTCCTTTGACAATAATTGCTCTATTATAATAACATGCATTAATATCATGTCTTATACTTCTATTAAGGCTCCAACGCTCTTGCCTTCATATCATTCAGTTTAATCTTTATTTATATTTCCTTTATATTATTATTAATACGCTTGCTTTTATAACATTCGTCAAATACACTGACATTTTATTCATACATTTCCTCTACAGGATTTATTCTTCACATAATTATTTATAATTTCCCAAAATTCTATTTTTGTTCAGACCGCGTTCTTATTCTTTATTTAGTTATTTAGAAACATCCCTTTTACTGAAAAACTCCGGTGGATTTGTACACAATCATTTCCCCGACACCAAAACATAATGAAAATCTTTACTCACATGTTTAAGTCGTTTCTTGACCCTTCTCCTCGTGCGATGTGTCATTTTTGGCCCACTTTTTTTTAACTTACTCCATCGTGTACAAATTCATTGCATGTACAGACATATCTTGACACATATTTAACACGTATACATTTAACACTAACAACATTTGAAATACACTGGTGTATCCGTTTAGAACACACAATAAAAACACTGAAAAATTACACTACTTTTAACACAAAATCTTGATATATTTACACTTCACAATTTTTGATCACTAGGCCGCTATTTAAGCCTATCACACGTGACCTCTTGATCTCCCGTCTCCAAGGGTGAAATTTAGTAATGTCGGCTTCCTATCCTCTCTGAATGTGAAAGTCTCGAAACATCTACTTCCTCCCTGCAATAGCACTCCTTCGAATCCCGTTCTTGACGATCTGCTATTTCTCTGACACGAACGGCTCCCCTTTTAGATCCTTTTTATTGATCTTAGCGAAAGTCTGTTCTGTTCACGGTCCCCTCGATAATTTATCAGTGACCTATAGATTTTTAGCGACAAATACTTCTTGCGTCTTAGTGCTTTTGAATAGTTCGTCTGCTTTCTTGAAACGATGTCTATAGTTTCCTGTCTTCTCCTTTGCTTATTCGGATCTCGCACTTATAATCTTCGAGAATACTAACGAACCTTATTTTCTCTGTCCCTGCTCGGGTTCTTTAAATTAGATAAACTGTTTATCTCTCTGTTACGGTACTTCCGTACGTTATGATATTTTTGGTCGTTTATTTAAAGACCTATCGCCCTAAGTCCCAAGTTCGCAGCCTGCTCTGACTGTATTTTATGAACTTTTCACTGTAAACTTTTATACTGTCGGACCTAAATCCTATAACTAGGATTTTCCTAATTTTTCAACACGGCGATACTGTAATTTTACTTCTTTACAATGTCTTACGGAGGCACGCAAATTATTGATATCGCGACGCCCGTGGCTGTCGGATATTTTCTATGCGATGTGATACAGCGTTTTTTTCCCCCAAGGAAAGCTGGTATACTGTCTTCGGTGTGTTTCAGCGTGACGCCCCACACGGACTATCTGAATTCGATGTCTGATGAAGCAGAGTGACGCCCCCTCACGGACTGTCGGAATACTGCATGTACTGATGCAAAGTGACGCCCCCCTGGGCTATCGGAAACTGCATGTTTGGCTTGGTGAGGCCAGGAGTTTTATACTCTTTAATCACAAAAAGATAAAATCCTAGTCCTTTTCGTGACCAACTTTTGAACTAATTGTCGTACAATTATAAAAATTACATCTCCAGAAAGCTCGTCTTCCAAACGTCAAATAATCTCATTGCGCATAAGAATCGATCGTGCAATTCTGAGATATTAATTAATTTGTAGTCTTCAGCTGCGTGGGAGTTGCTGTTCATTTTTATAATTCCCCACTCCTCTGGCATCAGTGAATTCCCAATGACGTATACTGCGTTTGCAGTTTTTTCCTGTGCAATTATTACAAGGTTTTTCTTTACACAAAAATCTCTAATCCGAAATGATTCACAGTCCAGTGATTATTTACTTATTTTTATTCCTGCAAATGGGTTAAATTTAATTATTCCTCTTCTGGCACATCGGCGGTGTTGCCGTTTTCCTGCAAGCTAAGCGGGATTTTCGAGTCACGCTTCTCTGTCTCACAGTAAAAATTTTCCACTCGTTCTATTAATATCCATGACTGGCTCCTTCTGAATGTCAGGAGGCATGATCTCATCTCCTGAACACCTGGTCCTCGCCGCTTGCACAACGTTAGGCTAGAATCTTGGCTTGAAATTTCTCTATGTTACATTAGAAACTGTATGTTTCTTTCATTTCTTCCCCAAATACATGGATTCGACCCCTTTTGAGCCAATGGTACATGGGTTCAATAATTAGATGCGCAGAGTTCCACGGCCTTCTAATTTAAATTTCACTGCCTGGCCTAGTGTCATAGTAGGGTAATCGAGGAGGCCATGGTCAAATACAAGGCATTCTCTGCATCTCATGCGCTCTGTTCAGTACATAAAACTGGCAAAATCTCGACAGATATTTATGAATATTTATGTTCGAACATAAAATAGTTATAATAATTATCGTCGAACATAAACAGTCGTATGCAACTCGCCTATAATGGTAATTAAGACACTCGTATGGAAATTATAAAACTCGCATACGCTCTTTTTAAAAACATACTCATGTCTTAATTATTGCCATTATAGGCTCATTGCATAATGTACTATTTTTTAAATCAAGGTTATTTAATGTTGTAATAAATAATACACATATGTATTAAATAAGCATTACATAATCAAATACACAAAATTCAAACTAGATATTGCTGACATATAATATAGGCCTATGACACCAGCAACTTACAAATGCATTTCATTTGCAAGGATGTTTTATTTGTAAGCATCTTCTGATAAAATTCACTTCAATTTTCATCATAATTGTAATATATGAACAACTCTTGTTTTATCAAACTACTGGAGATTCTGTTTCTATCATCTCTCCATTTGATATTCATGACAGAAAAATCTCTCTCCATAAAAGCATTGGAGGGGAAAATACTGAGTATTAAATTCACAAGGACTAAGATATTTCTTAATTTTGTAGCCCCTAATAAATCTATAACATGTACCCAACTATCTGACACAGACTTAGAAATCATTTTCTCTTTCAAACTTGCACGTGTATCACCAGAAAACAAGCTAGATATTACAAACAATTCTGAAGCAGGACATTTGAAAATTGGTGCGAAATTGAATGTATTATCAACTTAACCCAAAAACAGAATATTTGGCGTTCCTTTAAAGATTAAAACGGAACGCGGAACAAAACAAGATAACACAGAATTGTTCCGGGTAAAACGGAATGTCTGGCAACCCTAGTTATATTGCTTTATGCTTCTGTAATAAAAGGTTTTCATTAACATGAAATATAACCTTCCATTTTGCCATCATTTTAATCAGTAATAAAATAGCATTAACCTTCCATTTATTCTTGGCTGGCTGCATAGTGCAGCGGGTTCTCGCCTGCTGTGCTCAAGGTTGTGGGATCAAAACGCTGCACAGTCAATTAACATTTAAGGCTGATTAAAGGCGAGAGACGTGAAGATTTACGAGCATGTACAGGGCAAAATTCTGGCACCTCGGCATTTCTAAATCCACAGTACAGTAGTAAGTTCCAAGGTACAAATCCCATACCATTATTGATATTAATATTTGTTCCTTCAATAATGATGTAGTGTTTTTCTGGTTTAGCAGAACAAACATATTTAAAAAACTGTGGTTCTATTGGTGGTTGTTGTATTGAGGAGCAGAGCATCAAGGTTGGTCGGTTCCTCAGTTTAGGGGCTGCGACAACGCGGTCATGTAGTCCTGTGTACTTCGGGTGTGTGTAGAATCTGTCTGATAACCGGTGTTAATTGTGATTTGTATTAGTGTGTGTTATCTCTAATTCAGGTTAAGGACTGCAGGCGATCAATTTCAAGTAGTTCCTACTTTTGCTACCCAATGCTACCATCAACATCACCTAGCTGTGAACTTGGCTGGTAGATGCCACCACAACTGTCACTTGACGGCGAACATTGGAGCTTAATAGAGCGATAATAAAATCTAACCTACAAATTTAGCTTCATACACTATTGTAGTTAGTGGAAGGTTCTTTTACATGATATAAATCTATGATATGGGCCCACCGGCTTTGCTTCCCCTCCGAAGGAAGGCATACTGATGGATTTTAACGCTCTTAAAAATCCAACGACTTCGGCCGGGTTTGAACCCATGATCTTGGGCATAGAAGCTCAGCATGCTACCAACTACACTACCGAAGCTGACCTGAACATCAAGGTCATCTGTCTTTTTTAATGTATTGTTTACTGTACTTCAACATTAACTAAATGCTGTTATTTTAGCAGTGCTACTGACTTGAGCTGTAGCCTACAAGCTTTTCCATCCTAGTGCATGGAAGAATCTTTTCGTTGTGGTTAGACAAATAATAAATTTCCCAAAAAGAAGTAGCCAAGAAGTGATACATACAATGAGAAAACGGGTTTTTAATTTTAAAAAAATATATTTTAAGGAAATGTTAACTTATTTTAAGTGAAAAAAAAAACAAAACATAATCATGTCCAATACAAGTTATGTATTTCCAAAAATATCTATAATAAAGTATTTTTATAAAGAAAAATGAAAGCGGTTTTTAGTAAGTTTATCCACAGCTTTCACATAAATATCCATCCTCCTCTTCCCCGACATCAGCACACAGTTCATGGGCCCACAGATCACATCCTGGGCACTTACCCAACACTCATTCCAAGTTGAAACTGAAATTGTTCCACAACAATCAAGACATTCTGCATCGTTGTCACTATCCGAGTCCTCAAACAGATTTCTTTTAGCAGAGTTGACCTGGAGTTTCTTAACTGTTTTCTTTGGATTTTTTTTCTTTCTTCAAGTATTTTGTGTTTCTGCTTTTTTTTTTTTGCTTCCTTTGCAGCTTTCTCGGCTGATCATTTTTATCCCATTGCTCCTGCATTTTGCTTTGGACACACGAGGCACGGGGGCAATATATTCAGGGAAGAAGTAGCTGGGACGGGCATATTCGCCACCTACTTGCCGTTGTGCCCGCCCAGACGCCATCATCAAAAGCTTGTTGTCAGTTGTCATCAAACAACGATGAACGTAGCCAAATTACCACTCTTTTAAAACAATTTTGTTTAAAAATCCTAACCTGTTATGTAAATTTGTAATATTACATGAAGTGAGGACTTACCTTCGATCAGAGGGTATGATAAACAAGAAAATTGCAGTAACTTGTGTTGCCGCAGTTATTTTTCTTCTATAGGCTCAACCGAACCGAACACAACTAATTTAAGGGGACTATGCGGATAACCTTTACGTTTGCCGCAGGATAGCAGCACTGTATAGCCTTACTAATCCGCCTGGCCAGAGCCTCCATCCCCTACATTACATAAATATCAACGACATTCATTTGTGTTAGTGTCCTTATATTGATATGTTGTTGTTGTTTCTGTTTGAGGGGCTTGGACATCGTGGTCCTATAGCCCTGTGTATAGAATAACCTGTGTTATTCTGGTGTCTGTAGTAGTGTGCATTTGTAATTCAGACAAGGATTGGGAAGAAGTCGGCCGTGGCTTTGAGTCAGTAACCATTCCGGCATTTGCTTGGGGTGGGAGTGGGAAACAACGGAACACCACTTCCAGGATGGCTGAGATGGGAATTGAACCCACCTCAGTTTTGCCTCACAAGGCTGAGTTTATCCCATTCCAGCCCTCAGACCAGAATTAAATTTCTTGGCAGAGCCGGGGATCGAACCTGGATCTCCGGGGGGGGAACCACGGACGACGGTAGCCGCAAACCAGGAGGTGGACTCCTTATAATGATAGAGATGGACGGTATGTGGTGAGGATTCAAGGTCAAGCTAACCTCTCTGGGCAGAAAGATTTCCAGCCACGTTTCAGTGGTGAGGGAACAGCGACAGCAATCAATAGTCGCCCGCCGTGCTGTCGACATCCCGTGTTCATGCTAAAAATCTGTGCATGTAATCGTCTAGAGCTCGGCACAGTTAAGGGAGGGGTTTCTCCTCCAGCGCTCCAGCTCCTCGCCACTCATACTGTACCGCGACCTTCAAACCTCACCATATAGTGTCCGCACTCTACTCATGCATTCTTGAAACTATAACCCCTCCCATTGGTCGATTTTGGCTACGCTACTGGACCTTTTTAAGGGATGACTCAAGTGAATTTGGGGATAAAGCAACATAACAAATATCGTACTTTCTTTGTGTTCTGACCGACATGTGTCTCAAATTTCATCAAAGTCGGTGAGGTCCCGTTTGTTCTCGAGGTTCCCATTGTCAACATGCTCGCGCCTCTTGATTACTGCATCACTGTCTGTTCTTGATTTTCAGATGGCCGTATATCAGAAGAGAGCGTCCAGACATACGATCTGTTTGTTTATCCACAATTCCGTCGAAAACACGAGTGATGATCGACTTCTTGAGATATATGATTCACATGACACCTATGCATTAGATATAAAATTCAATCACTGTGAGCATGTTGAACATCTAGAAGACCAAAATCAGAGTGCAGGTGGCCAAACATGTCACTGCTTCTGCTCTATATCGTCCATGGATACTGAGTCATCTGACATTGATTTCGACGAACTTGACTTTCAACCAGATTTTGACTTCCCTAAGCAACCTGGTAAAATAAATCAGCGGCGCTGTCTTTCTTCTGCAGAACAAAAAGACAATTTGTATAGTGAAGGTTATTGGAAAACACCCCATCCTTATAAAATAGACTTTGATGACAAAAAGAAATTAAATTATGTTAACGGTCAATTTTATGACGGACTAATACCATGTAAAGTTGAAAAATCAGAAGAAATATCACCAGAGAAACAGCAAACATTTTTTGAGATACCGGTTAACAAAATGCCTGTTCAACAAGATTTTCAGAATGTAGTGCAATTATTAGCATTGACGCCCTTCCCGGAATCACAACTACATTTCCGCTCATATCCAAACGATGATTTTATGGGCTTTAAAGACCGTAAGGACATTCTCCCCACAGTTGCCAATCGAATTCTAACAGATGATACTCCCGAGATTTTATGGAAACGAGCATGGGATAACACATCTTCTCACACCAGCGATGATTCGTTATGCTATCCATGTTATGTTAGCACTGACTGCCAACTATACCCCAACAATCAAATGTCATCTGCAATTGTAAGCACAGAAGATATTATGAAGTCACATGTTAAGGATGTAGAGGATATAGATTTCTATTCAACCTGCTGCATTTCAGATGATATAAGTCAAAGTTTATCCTGCCAATTATTCCAACATCCATCGCACAAAAATCCTCAATTTGCAAGTCAGGTTTTGCAAATTCTAGATGAACATAAGGCCATGAACACTGATTGCGATTATTTGCAGATTAAGTTAGCTCAAACTCTCAAGCAATTGAAGACACACTCTCATTCTCTGTACAATTCGATGGAATATGTGAAACAGTGCATAAGAGATTCTTTGGATGCCTTAAGTGGATTCAATTTCTCTCCCATCACCATAAGCAATGATCACATGGAAGATATAAATTCGGAGATAGAGGTGTTAGAGTTGTTAGAGAAGCAGTATCTTGTAAGCTTACAAAAATTGGAATTGGAGTGTACTTGTGATGTCATTGTCATTCATTCACCAAGACAGCATCCCCGAGCTAAGCTCTTCTTCAAGAAGGGTGTGTGTCTAGAACAAGAAATAAAGAGACTTGTTTAACATTTGTGGAGTACTCTACTGTAGCATACCCAAAGTCAGGGGCGCCGACGAACGTGGGCAAAAGTACGGTATTAGAATAATTGTCAAATTGGCTTAAAAGACACTCCAAAGTATTGCAGTCCTTAATGTGCTTGCTTGTCAGTGGCGTAACCATGGGGGGGGGGGTGTTCAGCAGGGTTGCCAGACGTCCCAAATTCTACGGGACAGTCCCGTATTCGTGCTAAATGGACAGTTCTTATCCGGGATGGTTATTGTTTAAATGGACAGTTCTTATCCGGGATAGTTATTGTCCCGTATTTCCGAGTGTGTACACCTCTGGAATACTATTTCCTTCCAAACGTTCTCTGGGTTTTTCTGTCTGAAGTTTTGATTGCAAAGAGTATTTACTCTGGTATATTCAATCGTAAAGACTGAAGAAACTCTTTTATTTTGAAAAATATATTTCTGTGAATTTATCTTCAGTTTTATACAAACACTTTTATAAAATTGTTAAGAAAGACAATCATAATTTAATGGGTGCAGCCAATGGCCAAAACGTATAGTAGATATATAAATTTTCTTTTTAACATTGGACGTATGATATCTTTCAGAAAATATGTCACAGAGATTGCACGCACAGCCTGGACTGCCGCTATAGCACGTCTTCGTCCCGCATAGCCTGTGCCCTGCCTGCAGGGTGACCAGATGGCTCAATTCATAGCCTCCTTCGAAACACCCAAGGTGATGGCAGCCGTGAAGTATATCCGGATTTCTGTTTTCTTCTGCTGCAGTTCTTGCAGGTCTAGTACGTAGCTTGGCGTAGGAGATAGAAACATCGCCAGTCGCAGCTCCTCTATGAGAAACGGTTCTCTAATTAGTTCATATGCCGTACATGACAACGTGTATTTTGGAAGTGCTGTCACTTTTTTCAGTCTCCTTATGGTGATTAGGGGCATCAATCCCCCCAGAGCCAATTATTAAAAATATGAATTTCGTTGAGTTTTTATAGATGTGTAACATCTTTCCACTCAGTTGCTGGATATTTTTGTGGGAGTGATTTTGAAAAATGGGACGGAAGTGGATTGGACGGACGTAAGACAAAGCAGCCAGGAGGGATGCGATCCAGTTGACAGTGGTACCATGTGGAATGTTTATCACATACGGATTACTTTGTAACAGCAGAGTATCAAGAAGGCAGTGCGAGAGTAGACATATCAAGTAGGCAGTGAAGAAACAAAAAGTCAGTCTCTGTTAACGTAACTTAGTTACTGGCAGGAGAGTGATGTAACAGCAGAGTATCAAGAAGGCAGTGCGAGAGTAGAAATATCAAGTAGGCAGTGAAGAAAAAAAAAAGAGTCTTGGAATTGTTATGTATTATGAGAGTGTAAAAAATAAAAAGAATTTTTGTGTGTTGATGAATGTCAAGGATAATAAAAACGGTAACAACTTCAAGGTAGGATAACATGTCAGATGTTACGCATCATATGCGACTACTGTAAGGCTCGTATCTTTTTTTCTTTTTAATGAAACCTATCTTCAGATTGATGACAAACAATTCCATTACGATATGTAAGATTATGCCTAAACAATAATTTTTGAAGATTTTTTACTTGTGTAAATCGTGAAGAAACTGTCAAACTAACATTTTTATATAGCCTACATAGGGATACCAACTTGTATGGGCATCAGGTTTCAAACTTTCGGTATCATAATTTGCTTTTACTGATCATGCCTCATTGTTCCCGAATCCTCACGCCCAATTTTTTTTAAAATGTTCATTTGGGCATCCCCCTCCAGAAGCAAATCCTAGTTACGCCACTGGTGCTTGTTAGAGTACATATGAGGTGTATTTAGATCACAAAAGCTCGCATAGAATTCAAAACAATTGCTTTAGGCAATTAGCAATTTCTACCAAGAGACGAATCCCCAAGATTGGTGTTATTTAATTATAAATATAATGTCCATTAAAATAGAAACGAGCCGGAGGCTATAAAATGAAAACTGCTAAACGGATCATAATGCCCTGGCCTGGAGACGACGGTGCGGTCCTAATGAGAGCGCTGAGGTACCAAACTCGCCACTAGAGGGACATGGGCACACGGTCACGTGACGACAGAGCGAGCAAGCACATGCGTCGACCGTCCACTGCACTCAGTCGTGCGGAAACCAGTGACATGGAGGCTTCAAAAGAAGAGCAAAGGGATGTAGTGCGTCGGAAGGAGTGTGGGGAACGCATATTCATCGAAAAATGCCACAAGTGTACGGAGAGCACTGCCTGTCCGTAGCAAGGGTTAAGGCGTGGCACAAGCGATTCAGGGAAGGACAGATTTTGTTGGCCGATGATGCAATCAAACAATCTGCTTCCACTTGAAAGGAGAAGAGAGAGAACAAAGAAAGCTGATGGATAGACCCTGGATTTGAACCTCGAACCCCACACGCCCGAGTCGCACACGCAGACTCGGAGCCAGAGTGATATGACATTCAACGTTTGGATGCTTTAGTATGCATAAGAGAACACGGGCCTGACCGCCCGAGCATAGCCGTCATCTGATGACGTCATATGTTTAACAATTGTGGTTCACTTTTAAGGTATTTCCGGACACTTGCGACCCTAAGTGTCCTATATCAAATTACTTGTCTCAATGCCATCTACGTTGCTATAGAGAGTTTTAAACGTTAATAAGAATCCCCTGTATAGTCGGTGTTGCCTGTAACTTCTCAGTTAAAGAAATATGTCATCATCATCATCATCTTGCACAGTTTCCAGCCACTGGCCGGGTCTGTTTGGAATACAAGCCTCTCCAACGTCTTCTGTCTTCCCACCATCTCTCAGCCTCCACCCTTGTCCAGTCTTCTCCTCTCTTCTTCACGCTTTCTTCCACCCCCTTCAGCCACCTGTCTCTCGGTCTTCCTCTCAGTCTCTTTCCTTCCCACTTCGTCTCGTGTATCCTCCTGGGTATCCTCTTCTCCTCCATTTGTTTTACATGTCCATACCATCTAAGTCTAGATTTCTCTATGCCATCCTGTAATGGTTCCTCCTTCATTAATTCTCTGGTCCTCTCATTTCTTATTCTGTCCATCTTTGTAGCTCCAATACTGCTTCTCAAGAACCTCATCTCACTGGCCTGTATTTTGCTCTTCTCCCTTCCTTTCATAACCCAGGTCTCCGAGGCATACGTCAGGATAGGGACATAGTACGTCCGATATATGATCTTTTTGCTGTTCTGAGGGACATCCTTGCTCCATAACATGCTTCTCACACTCCTCTGGAATGCTTCTGCTCATTTATTTCCCTATCGTTTCTTCCCTTATCTTGTATCAGGCTTCTCAGATACTTGAAACTCTCCACTTTCTTCAGCTGTTCCCCACCAATTGTTATTCCCGTTGTGGTTCTTTCCTTCTTCCTTGTTGTGATCACTATCTCACTCTTATTTATGCTAAATTTCATCCCATATCCTTGTATTATTCCTTCCCACACGTCCAACTGTTCCTGTACCTCCTCCTTGTTTACCCAAATCATCAAATCATCTGCAAACACCATTGCTTTCATCTTTCCTTCCCCAATTACTTGTGCCACTAGGGTCATTATGTCATCCATCACCACAATGAAAAGTAACGGTGACAGTGCACTTCCTTGTTTCAGGCCGTTTCTCTGTTCCAACCAGTCCGATCTCCCTCCTCCCACTTTCACCAGCTCACGCTTCCCTTGTACATCTCCTTTATCCTCCTTATATACAGGTAGATAAAATATTAAAACAATACATTTAGACACTTGAGAAAGACGTTCCCCTAGGCTATGTATGACGTGTGCTATGTTTAAAATGAATGTTATACAGCCCGAATTGCAACCCTTTTCAGTTCGGAGTGTTAATTGTGCTTAATAACATAATTTGAATGAGATCAGTGTTAATCATCATCTTACATCTGTCATGGAAAAAACATAACGGAAAAATATGATACATCATAAACATCCAGATCTAAGTAATGATATTCAACAAGTTTGGATTGTATTCTAAAACCTATCTGCAAATTTACTCCAAACATTAACCGCAATTTATCCGCTGTTTGCTCAGCCATGCAAACTATATCCGCATGGTGAGAAATGTTGCGGATATCTGCGGGTTTATCCGCATCCGCACAGGGCTTTAAGCCATGGGTCAAATCTTTCCGTCGATAGAGACAGTTTGCTATCATTGCTCACAGCCATCTATGATTTAGGTCATAGTGATAGGGTGGTAACCGTAGAACAGAAAACCTATTGTCTTTCAAAATCGTATCCACGATGTACACAGGCTCCGGTTTGTACCATTTCACAATTTTTAACAACTCTCTCTTAATCATGTCTTCTGCAACTGTAATATAGTTACAATTTTAACTAGAGCTGTCGATTTAATCGATTAATCGGACCGATTAAAAAATAGTAGTGTGTTGTAGGAAAAGTATTATTGTTTTTATACTGTATATGAATTGCAGCCGAATGGCCATTAGCTGGGTAGCACAAAACCTGTGTATTGTATTACTAGCAAGTTCTGTGGAAGAAGCTCAATTTCAAATCGAAGAACTCGAAAAAATTGCATGCAAAATTGGTCTATAAATTTTGTATGAAAAGACAGAAATGATGCCGGACTTCAGAATTGACACACCAACATTTCAATTAAACAATAGTAAACAAATTAAGATTGTGAATAAGTTCAAATATCTTGGGGAGATAGTCACCTGGAACTCAAACGAGAGAGAAACCATCGATAGACAGCAGAACATCCAAACTGAAACAAGCACAACGAATCACCTGGCCAACCTACAAAAGGAAATCTCTCTCAATGAATGCCGAATTTCGGCATTACAATTCCATTGTTAAACCCGAGCCAACGTATGGTAGTGAAACACTCTTCAAGTTGAACATCAACAACTGACAAACTGCAGAAAGCAGACAGAAGAATCACCAGAACAATTAATAACAAAAATCATCAAGTAAATGGCCAATGGAGATTGCTGCCGAATGAAGTGGTATATCGAGAGAGTGAATCAATAATAGATACAATGTGGAAAAGGAGAATCTCATTTTTCTGCCAGAAACCAGACTAATAAAACAGCTGTTTAGTTACTTCTGGAAGAGTAAAACAAAGAACAACTGGTTCAAAGAGATCCAGCATGATTTAGATGAATTAAATTGTAACGATGCTCCAAATTAAAAACAGAGGAAAGAAGAATATTTTAAGGAATAAATACTTACGATTCACATTAACAACATTTGAACGGAAAAACTACACCATCACAGATGGACAAAGGGCAGCCAAGTCAGATAGAATGAAGAAATTTTGGATGTAGAAGAAGTTGAAGCTGAATCACTAATCTTCAAATGTTAGACTTAATTGTATTTGTATTGTTTAAAGTGCTCCAATGAGGGCGTAAAATATGAAAAGAAGAAAAAAAAAAAAAGGCCTATTATTAACTTAAATAGTTTTGAATTTATTTATTATTAGCTTGCATGCCACCAATACAATTAAAATTATATCTTCCTCATAGCAAACGGAATTGTAAACATCTTACATATAATATTCAAAGGTTTTTTCTTCTCGAACTGATACTGTGTGAAACCGACTAAAGTTCGAGTAATCGACCGATTAACCGATTAAAGGCATTCGGTTAACTGATCAAAATTTTTAATCGATTGACAGTCTAATTTTAACCATGACAGTATTTCGTCTTTGCGAGAAGCGAGAGTGGGAGCTTTAATATCTTGTACGGTGTGTTATGAATGTTATGATGTCTGGTCCCAAGTCCGGAATGCGAAAGGAGGAGCGTTAGCTGGTTTGGCAACCAGCTGTAAAAACTGCTAACGCCGAGTGTTGGGCGGCGGTTCTGGCGGATGAGCCCCTTTAGGTGGGGTGATGGTCCCCTCAATGTAGGAAATTACACTGAAATCCATTACGTATATTTTGACCCAACGGCAAAACGGGCGGAGGAAGAACTTCCCTTGTGGTTCTCAATGGTTGTGGAGGCGTATGAGGTCATGCCAGGTGGACTGGCTGTGAAGGCGCAACTCAATGGTATCTAGAGTCTGCAGCAGTCTATTGCAGTCACGGTGCTAGAACCTGCACGTCTCATTTCATTTGTGCCGCAGGGTATAGTTCCGAGATTGTAGTGTGTGAGTCACCTCCTTGTAAGATGTGTTCCACCTTCAACAAAATCTCGCTTGTGGCACCTTTTTCCTACTGTCACATCTTTCAACACAAGTCCAGTGGCAATGGGATAAGGACGGTGGAGGCAGGTTTTCGGGTTGAAACTCGAAGCCTCTAGTTCGGACCTGCACATTGGCAGCAGATGTGTGAGGGTCGTCTTTCTGAGAACTCTTGACTACTCAGGAGTTCGGTCCTGCATCTGTGTTTGGGCAGGCCTATTTAGGATCACCGCTGCCCATCCTGAATGGGGTAGGCCCTAGAAAATGTGGGCTAATCATCGGTAGTCACACCTTCATCCGGCTGGGAGGCCGCACCCACCGGGTCACCCCTTTTGCGGTCGAAAAACGAAAATTAAGAATATCCAAACTTTAATTATAGGATCCGGGAACCGACAGTAGTGGCTACGCTGGCTAACGAGCAGCATTAGGTCATGGGGCCAAGCTCTCTGCTGACTCGGTAGACGCGTGGGTTCGAGCCCCACCGTCGGCCGTCCTTGAAATGGTTTTCCATGGTTTCCCATTTTCAACACCAGGCAAACGCTGGGACGGTACCTTCTGACAGGCCACGGCCGCTTCCTTCCACATCCTTGCCCAGTTTCATTCACCATCATTCATTTCATCTCTCATTAACTCCTCTCCTGAGATTGGCGTCAGGAAGGGCATCCGGCCGTAAAAATCATCGCCACAAAGACTTCCATCGCATCTCATCCCCGACCCCATTGGAAAACAGGAATAATAAGGGGTAGTCATACATACAATTATAGGATCCTGGAATGTTCAAACGTTACTCGATTTGAAGGACAATAACAGGCCTGAGAGAAGAACAGCGCTCATCACCCATGAGCTTGGTCGAATGAACATAGATATTGCTGCCTTAAGTGAAACCAGATTGTCCAGCGAAGGTAAAATTACAGAGTTCAGTTCAGGTTACACCATATTCTGGAAGGGAAAAGATGAGGGAGAGTGCCGTATTCGTGGTGTTGGTTTCGCTATAAAGACCACACTGGTGAATGATCTCCAGCTAAACTCCAACTGCTGTCAGCGAAAGAATTATGACTCTCCGATTCCCACCCTCCGGGGGTAACTTTATGACTCCCACCTTGATGCTGATATAGAAGTTAAATACCAATTCTACAACCAGCTGAGCGCAATTATCACCAAAGTACCACCTAGAGACAAGCTCTTAACGCTTGGCGATTTCAACACCAGAGTTGGTAAAGATCATCAATTATGGAACAATGTGATGGGAAAACAAGGACTTGGCAACTGCAATGCCAATGGTCTATTACTCCTTGGTCTATGTGCTGAACATGAACTCTTTATTACCAACACTCAGTTCCGCTACAAAACCACTTGGATGCATCCTCGCTCCGATGCACTGGCACATCCTTGACTATATCATCACTAAGCAATGTGAAAAAAAGGACATCCTTGTCACCAGGACCGCAAGAAATGTCGATGACTGTTGGACAGATCACAAGCTCCTTTTTTGCTGGTTGAGGATCTCAATCTGCCACAAACCAAAACGTTCCATCCACAACCTGTCCAGACGGAAATTTGACACTTCTAAACTCCAAATTAAATCAATTGCTACAGATTACAGAAATGAAATCGCAAATACAGTAAGCTGGCTAGTCATCCAGCTAGCACAAATAGTGTAATACAGGAATGGGCCACGCTTCAGAAGGTCATCACTGAGTCAGCTGAGGAAACAATTGGTTTTGTGAAGAACAAAAGACAAGACTGGTTTGATGAAAATAATGATGAAATTATGTGACTGATCAATGCCAAACGGGAAGCCCGTCTATCCTTTCTTCAAGATCCATCTTCCAGTGTGAAAAAATCACATTTCCTGCAACTTAAGGAGAAATGTCAGGCACAAATCAGGGAAATAAAGAACAATTGGTGGCAGCAAAAAGCTGAAGAACTGCAAAGACTATCTGATGCCCGTGACCTGCAAAACTTCTATGCAGGCATAAAGGAGGTATATGGCCCAATCCGATCTTCATCAGGTACATTGAAAACTGCTGAAAACTCCACCATTTTAACTGATCAAGGACAAATTTTGGAGCATTGGAAGGAACATTTCTCTGCACTTCTAAATTGTGCCTCCAATGTTGCAGAGGACTTTCTTCGCAACGTCCCTCAGCAGCCCCAACAACCATGGATGGCAGTTCCGCCGACATTCCAAGATTTCACCAAAGCGCTCAATCAACTAAAGCCGAGAAAGGCTCCTGGTCCTGATAACATTCCTTTGGAGTTGTTACAAAGTGGAGGTATGGCTTTGAAGACTCGACTTTTTACACTTATCCTTTTAATTTGGGAAACTCGAAAAGTACCGGGTGACTTGAAGAATGCTGCCATCAAAAATATCTTCAAGAAAGGCGATCGTAATGTGTGTGGGAACTACCGTGGTATATCGCTATTATCTATTGCAGGTATAGTTCTCGCAAGAATTCTACTAAGCCGGCTCCAAAGTATCTCGGAGAGGATTTTGCCCCAGTCTCAATGTGGTTTCCGAACCTCCAGGGGCACAACAGACATGATATTCTGTGCCAGAAATCTCCAGGAAAAGTGCAGAGAGCAACAGGAGCCTCTGTATTTAGTTTCCTATGACCTGGAAAAAGCCTTTGATTCAGTACTAAGATCTGCTATGTGGAAAGTATTAGCGCACTTTGGATGTCCAGATCGCTATGTGGAATTAGTTCAAGCTCTTCATGATGGAATGTCAGGGAAGGTTCTTCACGGTAACTCTGTATCCGATCCGTTTCCAATCACTCACGGTTTGAAACAAGGCTGTGTGCTTGCTCCAACACTCTTTGCATTGTATATGGCTGCCGTGATGTATGAATCGTCTTCCAACAACCCAGGCATAGAGATAAAATTTCGCTTTGATGGAGGCCTTTTCAATCTGGCAAGACTTCGTTCACAGAGACATACCCAAGTTACCCGGGTGACAGACCTGCAGTATGCCGATGACACCGCATCTCCTGCTCCGACACCTGCAGAGCTTAACAATCGGTCAATCGCTTTAGCACTGCGTGTGATCACTTTGGTCTTACCATCAATGCAAAGAAAACTAAGGTACTTGCACAACCTGCCCCAGGATTACCTCTTCCTGAGTTCAATATATCCATCTTAGACTCAACACTGGAACAGGTTGATCATTTTTCATATCTTGGTAGCATCTTGTCTAAACGGTGCACATGCGAACAGGATGTTGACAAAAGAATTGGGGCTGCCCATGCAGCATTTGGCCGCTTAATGCACAGAGTCTTCATGAATAAAGACCTAAAGATGCATACCAAACTCATGGTGTACACTTTTCGTCATCTCAATGCTACTGTATGGCTTTGAAACTTGGACACACTATCGCCGTGATATCAGGACACTTGAACGCTTCCACCAACAAAAGGTGAGATACATCTTGAACATTAAGTGGGAGGACTGTCTTACCAACACTGCAGTTCTCGAGAAAGCGCATCTCAATAGCATTGAGGCAACCATCATCGCTCATCAACTGAGTTGGTTAGGCCATGTTCACCGTATGAGTGATACCAGACTTCCACGTCAATTCCTTTATGTTGTACTTTGCTCCGGCACTAGACCTCATTGGGCCCCTCTGAAGCGTTTTAAAGACCAGCTAAAACACATCATGAAGACGTCTGGTATACCTATCCACTCATGGGAAACGTCTGCTGCGAACCGTTTACTGTAGCGGAACACTACATCGACCACTGTCAACTTATTTGAAGAAGAACGTCGCAGACATGGAGAGGCCAAACGACAAGCAAGGAAGCTTCGTCAATTACAACCCCGCCCTCCCCCGACCATTCAGTGCAATTTATGTGGGCGCATGTTTCATGCCAGGATTGGCCTGCTTAGTCATCAGAAACACATCCACAAGCTAGTCTGAAAAGCTTTATGCAGGAAGAAGTATGTGTACTCGGAATCGAGTTACAGCCGACGAGTATTGTCAAGTACAACAATACACCCAGGCGGAATATTCGGGATAAGTCGCTTCTTGTAACCACTTATTATAATTTCTGTTATTCATTTCATCATAGTAATCTTGAGACTGAGTCTTCGAATCATAAATGAACTCTGCCCCTTGAATAAACCCCTTTTAACCCCCAGCGTGCACCACAATAGCACAATTAGTGCAAGCCAAGCAGATGGATGTTCGAGAATTAAAATGTCAGGTTTAAATCCCTTCTAGGTCAAACAATTCAATTTTCTAGCTGCCATCTACTTGGCTTGCACTATTTGTGCATTTCTCAACATTACGGTCGTGAAAATTCAATTCCTGGAACAATGTTGCAATAATGAGCGCATACGTTTCCCAGTAACACTTCCCCATGCTCGTGTCATAATTATCCATTGACATGCAGTACACACTGTACCGCCACCTTCGGAAAAAAATATTGTCATACGATCACCGTCTATAATATTCTCAAGCAGTGCTGTTGGTAGAATTGGCAACACAAGATGTGGGCTGTAGGTTGTATAAACACGTATGAGGAGTGCATCTGTGGACAAAAAGTGAAGAATTTATTGTCAAAGGCAGTCTCTAAGTTCGTAAGTAAGAATAGTCTTAAATAATTTTTCTGAGCAAATCAATGACGCCAGTGAGCATAGCAGCAAGAAAAGAAAACTTCAGACATTGGGACGTTGAGGTACAGTACAGAATTTTATTATTACCTTTTTGGGAATTGACAGTACATAGCATGATTAATATTTAGTTGGTTGGTTCCTCAGTTTAGGGGCTACGACAACGCGGTCATGTAGCCCCGTGTACTTTGGCTGTGTGTAGAATCTGTCTGATAACCAGTGTTAATTGTGATGGCTGTATTAGTGTGTGTTATCTGTATTTAATTCAAGTAAGGATGGCAAACATTCAATTTTCAAGTAGTTCCTACTTTTGCTACCAAACACAAGCCAGGTGCTGACTGCGATGCATTTAGTAGCCACGACCGCAGCTAGATGTCGTGGACGGTTGCATTTGGTGGCAAAAGTAGGAACTACTTGAAAAAAATAAAATAAAAAAATAAAAATAATCATCTGCAGCCCTTCTACCTGAATCACAGATAATAATAATAATATCATACGGCCTCAGGTGCCGGGTGCAAGCTTTGTTAATCCCCTTAGTGCCACGCGCCGATCAGGTCGGCTCTCGCTGCTCGCGCCAAAAGTGCCAAAGCCGATTCAATCGGCGCGCTGTTTATCTTATATTTATAGATTTCTGTAGGCATATGCCCGTGATTATTTCATACTGTTGGAAAGGTGAGGTTTCAAGCTTGCCTGTGCGGTGTTTACTTTTTACCTTCGAAGTCCGATACGCGATAGGTTTGAGTTTGTATTCACGCCCTCCGTTTGCACTCCCCCAATCATGCGCGTTCCCGCCATAATTGCGGCGCAGTTGTTTTCTTCTAGTTGACTTTTTCTGCCTACAGATGAATCTAAGAACTTTCTACAGCTGGAAACAAAGTTTTTTTTCGAATAAGACCCTTAGGTGTCCTTAATTTAGGCTCAAAACTGATTACTTCAAAAAAAATGAATAATTATGAGAATAACCTCAATTAAAAAGGGTTAAATGCCGTATTTACTTTTATGAACATAATGCATGAAAGAATGAGGTATTGGTTATAATGCAAAGCAAAAATAATAATTATATCGTTGGAAATGTGGTATTTATGATTTTTTTACGAACAGTCTGCATGACCTTTGAAAATGGCTTGGCATTCTTGGCAAGTATTTCAGGAAATGGCTTGGCACTAAGAGGGTTAATTGACACCCAGAGGGCAGCTTGCACGTCGAATTTCGTAGTTCCTTTGAACGCTATGAAAGTCAAGGAGGTTAGATATCTAAGCTCCTTGACACTACAGCGCTTTCTAGTAGTGAATGGAGGAACTTTGTGTTGGCGGAAAATCCCGAGATTAATTTTGCCCTTGAACACGGCCTACTGAATTCAAATAGGTTCTTTAAGATGCCAACAACGTATGACATCCATGTCGTCTTTCAAAAATCACTTACCATGGCCAGGGGCGAACCAGCAATCTTGGGGTTGGTAATCCGACATGTTAACCACTCACTCACCGTGGCAAGCAATCACAGATAACACACACTAATACAGCCATCACAATTAACACCGGTTATCAGACAAATTCTACACACACACAAAGTACATGTGGCTACATGACCGCGTTGTCGCAGCCCTTAAACTAAGGAACCAACCAACCAATGACTCAGAATAGATAAATGAAAGGCATAACTGTTTTGTGTCTGTATTTACATATTTCATATAAAACTACAAAACATATCACGATTTCATACATCTATTATATACAACAACAACACACAGATACTGTAGTCACTTGCTGATGGAGTAGAGAGCCGACAGGTTACTCTCCAGAGCTTCACGTTCCTTCTCTGCCGCCAGTTTCATGATCACCAGCTTGGGGTCCACAAACTGGTCGGAAGAAAAATAATACTATTACTTATTTAGAAGGAGATAATAACTAACAACTTGGATGAGAAACCTTCATGGCAAGAAAGAGCTAATAAAATGATAAAAGCCCAAAAATTAACATGGTCTACATATAAAAGAAAATGTCTTATCAATCACAACAAAATTAAGACATTACAAGACGGTGATTCAACCAGACGTGACATATGGAAGCAAACCTCTTTTTAAAGTTACCGTATTTCCTCGCATAATCGTCGCCACCGCGTAATCGTCGCACCGCAATTTTCAAACACTAAAATAGGTTTATAAAATTTCATTGCATAATCGTCGCATAGCATATTGGTATTTGTGCGCCAGTCTGTTGCACATGCAGCCGCGACTTTGTCAGAAGAAAAATATCTCGTCTTTATGCTTGCGGGCTATGAAATGTGACGCGAGCGGCCAGCGCACATTCCGCGAGCTTATAGGCCTAATCTAGCGTGATCCCGTCGGGAGAATGTAATCTCGTCTTTATGCCTGCGGGCTATGAACCGTGACGCGAACGGCCAGCTTCGTCAGAACATTCCGCGAGCTTTAACCTGTCGTGATCTTGTTAGAAGAAAGAAGCCTGTCTCTGACTGCAGGCTATGACTCACGCTACACGAATGACTGGCCCGTGCAACAAATAATGATATAGTATATTCCTTGAACTTAAAATATTCTTCGCATAATCGTCGCACCCTGCTTTTATCCACGAATTTTAGGCTAAAAAAAGTGCGATGATTATGCGAGGGAATATGGTACTCAGAAAAACAGAATTGACAAAATTCTAAAAGTAGAAAGAAGAATAGTTAGAACATGCATAAATAAACAAGAAGTTCCGTGAAGAACTATACAGCCTACTTTTCATGCCAATGATTATTCTACAGTATATGAACCTATCTAGAATAATGACGAAATTAAATTGGTAATATCGAAATATCTAATTAGTTCAAAATATACCTGGTATAATGAAGCCTAATAGAGCACTACAGTTGGCAGCCCTGGTGACTGAATATATTCTTAGTTCCACCTCTTAAGGTACAGAATACAAAATTTGGTTGAAGTCCAATGGACGTTACATGCAGTTAGACACTGGATCTATCAGCACGCGTAAAAGCATGTTGCCAACAATACCATGCGTGTGCTGGTCAGAAATAATCTGAATTATTATGATATCTTGTTGTGCCAATTTTGGATGAAATCCATTTGTTAGTATAGAAGTTACATGTATTTTAAAATTGGACATATCAGCAGGCATAGAATCATGTTGGCAGCACCGCCTTGTATTAATTACTCCAAATTAATCTAGAATGTCAGGTGCTATACGTGTGCAAAGTATAGAGCTGTTGGCTTGCATACTTTCTGATATATTGATATTAGGGTAAAAAGAATATAGACAGCATTTATTAACAGTTGACAGCCCTGATTGCTCTTAACAATACTTATAGTCATATCTGTTATGGTACACATTGCACATACGAAATTTGGTTGAAATCCAACTGATAGTATAGAAGTTACATGTATTTAAAAATTGTTACTATCAGCAGGCTTATAATCATGTTGGTAGAACTGACGTATATAAGTTACTCCAAATTAATCTAAAATGTCAGAATATACGTGTGCATAGTTTAAAGCTGTTGGCTTGCACACTTTCTGATATATTGGTATTTGGATTTAAAAAAATAGAGAGAGCAATTATTAACAGTTGGCAGCCCTGGTGGCTCTTAAGAATACGCTCAGTCATATCTGTTTATGTACAGATATTACATACAAAATTTGGTTGAAATCCAGTTGATAGTGTAGAAGTTATATGCATTTAAACATTGGACCTATCAGAAGGCTTAAAATTATTTTGGCAACACTGTCATGGTTGGCCTCCTGGAAATTAAACTGAAATAGTATTATCTACATGTGTGCCAATTTTGGAATAGCTCCCATGCATACCTTGCAAGATATCCAACATGGAGCTCAAATTTCCAGTGCGTTTTTTCAGCAGTTGGTAGCACTGACATCATTTTCAAATATGAACGTGAGCTATTCCGGTACACATCTTTACTCATACTAAATTTGGTTTTGATTGCTGCAGCCGTTTAGGAGTTGATAGGGGGGGACACACACACAGCCAGACAGACAGACAGAAGGACAGACAGACAGACAGACAGACACACATTTTCCCGGATCGATCTCATAAGACTACTTTTTCCTCATTTTTGCAAAATGTGAAAAGTAGGCTAAAAATATCGGAAAGATGGACAATGGCGGATAGTACCAAATGAAGTGGTATACAGAGAACTGGAGCCCATCACTGATACTATTCAGAAGGAACGGATTTCTTCCTTTGGTCACATTATGAGGACACCGGAAACCAGATTATCTAGAAAAATTGTTGAGAAACTTGGGAATGTTAAACAACAAGTAGGATGGATTAAGTAAATTAGAGAAGACATGAAAGAATTAGAAATAAACTTGGATGACTTCCAAAACAAAACAGAAAATTAAAAAAACATACTGAAATACATAAAACTAAGGAGCACTGGAGGAAGAAGAAAGAACAACAAAGGGCTAAACATTGAAATTGGTTCGTGGTCCTCAGAAGACCCTAACGGAGAAAGAAAGAAGAAATATAAGATTTCAATCAAAAATAGACAAACGTCACACCGTAAAAAGGATATTTACAGATGAGGAACGCCTGATAAGATCAGAGTGAATTAAAAGCTACTGGGCGACTTGGAAAGAAACCTTACTGAAGAAGAGGACCAAGAAATGATTGACTGAAGTAGTCCAATGAGGCCGTAAAAGCAGAAGAAGAAGATAATCTTCTAAAGGGGTTCCAAAGAATAAGGAAGAGAATCTCTCAATTCTACACCAACCTAGAAGGGGAAGGAGGATAGAAAGAAGCAAAAGCAGAGACAAAGAGAATGATAGAAAGGTAGGGGACAGTGATCAAGGTACTGAAAAAGATAATATTTATATTCACTGCCATGTTTTTTCAGTATTCAATGCTCACACTGTTTCAGGACAGACAATTGCGTTCAATGACTCTTATGGGTTCCTTTCTGTACAAGACTGGAAGGTAGAAGCGACTTCTAGGGGGATATAATAATAAAACACTATTGAGTGGATTAATATTGCACATATTTACTTTAGACGAAGGGGAGCTATGGAGATTGTTCCAGTCTTTCCTTTTTATTTCTCCCTCCATTTCTCACCTGCCTGACATTGTGTTAGTCGGTCTTACCTCACCCAATGATTGTTAAGTCTTCTCGATAGGTGGCCTGCAGAGTTATCTTTGCTGTCTGCCATAAAGAACACCACACACAAAAATGTTGAATGGGAAAAATTAACAGAAAATTAACCCTTGTGTGGTGCTGTGAAAAAAGAAACTTATTTGGTCGCGCATGGTCAAAAAAGACCAGGTATTATTAAAAGCAGGGTATAGTTACTGATTTTCGTTTTTAACCCACAGTGCAATACATACAGTAATAACAAATGAGACAATAAATATTAGTTATGCAAGTCATTTATGTAAAAGAAATTGCTTATATTGTTTTCAATGAAAAATATAATGAAATAATGTAATCTCTAAAGCTTAAATTACCGTATATACCCGGATATTATCCGCCCCCGAATAATCCCCACACCCTCATTTTTGGTAAATACAGTAAAACTCGGTTAAGAAGTTCCCGCATAAAAAGTTTTCCACTTAAGACGTCCGATATTCTCGGTCCCGTGATCGGCCCCATAAGATACATGTATATTTTCCCCATATAAAGTGTTCCTGCATAAGAGGTTTTCCCGGTTAAATAGATCAAATTCTGTATCCCCTTAAAGTATAAGACGTTCACTGGAGACAACTGACTTTTTTATAGAATCAACTCTCGCCAATCTCCGCGAAGATACTTCCGGTGTTCCGAGTGAAAGAATACAGCAGTTCCGAGTGTTCGCGGGTCTCCAATGAATCATCTGACCAGGCGAACTACGTCAAGGCTACATGACGTCACGCCATTACAGCAGCAGCTCATTGGACAGTGTTAACCTTGAAACATGTGTGACGAGATATGGAAAACACTGGCTTCTGCCGGGAATACTTCCGCAAACTGCAAGAAAATTAAAACCCGGAAATACGACGAAGTAGAACAAGATCTGCAGGTATGGTTTAGACAGCAGCGAAGTTTAAACATTCCAGTGCATGCTCCGAGTTCGGCTCGGTCAAACAGGGCACGGGCTGCCCGCGTGAACGGAATGACCGCAGCCCGTCGCGGACTGGGGTGGTCAAACTGAGGTCAATTAACTTCGCCATTTCGTGGGCCATGCTTTCCAGCCCGCGTGGACTTTGTGGAAAATTACAACTGCTCATTTGCCCACCGCGGTAGATCGCCTTCTGTTTAACCAGGATGATGCAATATTACACAGTACAGAGTTCACAGCGGTCGGGCGACCGAGTTTGCATGGGCAGCCCGCTTCTTGTTCGACCGAGCCTTTACTGATGCCATGCTATCACGCAAACTAACGAAACTCACGCTTGTGTTAGGCTTGCTCGACCGGTCAAGCCATTAGACGGAAATAAACAAGTAGGCTACACCCGAAAAAGCACCATAATAGCGGATACTCGCGCGTGGTGGGCAATTTAAATCTTTAAAATTTGGATGACTCAATTAATACCTGCACCCCAATTTATCATGTTCGATTTTGTATAAAAATGTGCGGGTGGTATTCGGGTATATACGGCCACTACACATGAAATAATGTGACAATATATCTTGAAAATCAGATAATCTGCATATATCATACACCTAAAATTTTCACACGTATTTTCGGCCAAGATTTGCCAACAGTAAGAAAACATGAGTATAAAATCTAAATTACTACCTTTCTGTGAATCTGCAAAATGTTATATACATCACTGGAAATAGATTATTTACCACCTCTTTTTCTTTTTTATTTCCTTTCCTCGTTTTGATTTAGGGGGGACCCTTGAGACTTGTGCAAGCACTAAATCCACCATTGCCCTAATAACTATTAAAATAGACTAGTTGAAACCCGTCAAAACATGACGGTCATTGGGAAAATATTTACGGAAGGATTTTCTTATATGCATTATTTGTATGATTACAGAGAAAGACGACTTTGCAACATATAACTGCCCATGACTGAAAACTTGATGAAGCAAATAGTGACCTGCACGTTCCATAGCTTCCCCTTGAGCTTTATTGATTGTGATAAATTATGCCAAGCGATTGGAAATTGGTGGCTCTTAAAAGAAAATGGGAGTATTTTTATGGCATATTTATATTGGATTTTTAAAGTGGCTTCGCATTTTGTCCGATATCTCACTTTATTGCGTCAATTTGCAGTTAACATACGACCGGACAATGTTCCTTTTCGTCGAACGGGGTTTTATAGTAGTATTTCTCCCAAATTTAACGTCTTATTCGATAACACTACAGTGCCCTGCATCAATGGAGCCGCTAAATATTAAATGCCAAATAATACTCCCCTTGCAAAAACAACAGTGTGGTTAGACTCATTGTTATGTACTCTAAACAAATAAAATCAATGAACAATTGGCTTATACAATGAAGTTCAACATGATCAGTGTATTCACCGTTCAGAGACTTTCATACTAAGTTGGTTGCTGAGGAGAACGCGATGAGGCTGATCGCCAATAATAAAATCCTTAAAATTATCCTTGTCAGCAACAATGTTTGCAATAGTTTGCAAATGAAGCTCAAGGCGATGTTCTTCATTTTGATATAAACAGCACGAAACTTCTCGAAATAAGCAATTTCTATCGCCTGTTATAGGTTCAATCCTTTGGGTTTCTTTAACAGCAAACTATGCAGGGGAGCATAGAATCACTTCACCAATTACAGGATGAGCACTGACTCTTTGCCAGCCACCGTAAAGGAGGCAGTTTTAGAATTATATGTCCAGTGCATGTCGAAAAACGCATTAACATAGGGAAGCCCACTATTAAGTATATTCTTGGCCATCGCCCCAGAGATCCGGATTCATTTCCCTGCTCTGCCAAGAAATTTAATTCTGGCCTGAGGGCTGGAACGGGACGCACTCAGCCTCGTGAGGTAAAACTGAGGAGAGGTAGGATCGATTCCAACCTTAACTATCTTGGATGTGTTTCTCTTCGGTTTCCCACTTCCACTCCAGGCAAATACCGGGATGGTTCCTTAAGTAAGGCCTCGGCGTTCTCCTTCCTAATTCTCACGTTAATTACAGATACACGCATTAATACAACCATCACAATAACACAGGTCGGTAACATATTTTTTTTCTCTTAAAGACACTCTGCAAATCTACAGGCCAAGAGCTTTTGTCAGAGTGCTTTACGAAGTCGAAACATGATGGTCAATGGTAAAATAATTACCGAAGGATTTCCTTATATACGACATTCTTTGTACGACTACTTTTTGGCACTATTGAAACTTTAAGGGCGTCGAAAGATCGCACTCTTGACATTGCAACATATAACTGGCCATGACTGAAAACTTGCTGAGGTAAATAGAGACCTACACGTTCGAGAGTTTCCCCTTGAGCTTTATTAATTGTGATACAGAATGCCAAGCGAATTGGAAATTGACGTCTCTTAAAAGAAAATGGAAGGGTTTTGTCGGATGGTGTTAAATCAACTCGAGGGATTAGAGCTCTCTGCCCAATTTTATCTCCGCTGATTATTTCCAAATCCAAGCAATTTTCATACATATTCTTTACAAATAATCTGGTTCCGTTCAGGAGCCCTTGGGAAACGTTCAGATTTCTGAGGAGCATAACTATGGCTCCAACTTTTAGAGTAAGAATATGTGGAGGCAAACCACTTAATTCCAAGGAATTCAAGAATTCTGTAGGAAATTGAAGTAGCTGGCTTTCATCTTCAGTAATTAATCTGTTAACGCTGGTGTATGTTTTTGAACTACCGGGTATAAGTTCGATGACTTTCAAATTAATTTCATTACAGTGTTCATTTTTTGGTGTTAGAATGCATACTTTCGAGAAATTGATTATATCTTTCGTAGAAATGAATGTTTCGCCGTAAATCTCAGTCACGATGTCATCATGCGCTAAAATTCTGGGTGGTAGTTCAATAACATTTGATTCCTCACCATCTACAGAGGGGTAGTCACCGTTACCAATTTGTAACAAAAAATCAGAAAATTCAATTTCTTCTGGTTTCAACCGCATGTTTTTATATAAGCAGCGTATTTTGAAGAAGGGCCAGAGAGGAGAGTATTTAATACAGTTTTGAATAATTGTTTGGCGAGAAGCGTGCGGAACAACAGGCAAAACCTGCCTAAAGTCTCCTCCAAGAACAGTAATTTTCCCACCAAATGGAATGTCATTACCCATAATATCTTTTAGAAGACGATTCACACACATTAATGAATGAATATTTGCCATTGGGGCTTCATCCCATATTATGAGCCGTGCTAATCGAATATCGTCAGCTGCTTTGGAATTTAATTTTAATCCAGACACTGAACTCTCATTTTAAATTTAGAGGAATTTTGAATGTACTGTGTACTGTTCGACCGTTGGGTAGCAAAACAGCGGCTATTCCGGTCCATGCTACTGATATAACATGAAGCCCTAAACTGCAGAACTTTTGTATTAAGCATCGGTAAATAAATGTTTTTCCTGTGCCCCCAGCACCGTCAATAAAGAATGCGTTCGTGACAGTTGTGTTGTTATTTTGAAGAACGCTAGAGATTTCATTAATAATTGAAAGTTGTTCCTGGTTTGCTAAGGACATCAGGTCAGCCAAATCAAAAGGGAACACTGGCTCATTAGTAGTTTGATCGTTTGAGTGTGTGTCAGTACCAACAGGCAAGTTAAATGTTGGCAGAGAGAAACCATGCAATTGCAGAGTTTTATTAATATCTCTGAGAGATAGTTGATAAGCTGTATTTTCATCTTCTGACTTTAAATAATCTTCACAGAGAGAGATTTTGTGCATGTCCCATAAGTGACTGGCATTGCAAGGTTGATGAAATATGCATATGTAGGCGAATAACTGTCTCAGTTGAAAGGGCATTTGGAAAACCGATGCTTCCATCAAACAGCGTTGCCATTCTGAATCATCGATAAGCAAACCAAGTTTAATTGCCATATCCTTATATGTTGGGCAGGTAACACCTTGGTATGTTCGGAGATCCTCAAAGCTTGTGGCACCTACTATGTGAAGTAAAAGTAAGCGCAGATGGTATCTTTCTGATTCAAATGGAGAAACATTGTACATCCGACCTATTACCTTTTCGAATCTAAGTCGTTTTTTCCAAATGCATTTGCATTTATCCCATACATAATGAACGGGTGTTTCAGGATAAATATATGCACTCCTAGTTGTTGGATTTTGGTTCAGCTGAAACCATGCAGTGAGTTGTGTACTTTTTAACTGAGCCCGTATTAATGCTTTGGGAGCATCATCGGCATGAAAAAATACATCTTGTTGATCTGGTAAATGGACAGGTAACCGGGCAACAATGTGGGACTGCTCGTGCATGTTGTAACCAAAAATCCTGTATGCGGCCTCACATGACCCAACATATCTAGCATTCAAATACATAGAAACTTCGTCATGATGTAACATTCCATCATTTGCCGTGATTTTCAAGTTAGCGCAATCATGCCCCTTATAAACATATTTATGTATGTATTTGATGCTGTGTACACTTGCACAGATTTCGACGTTAATATGGGCCTGAAAGTACATCAATAGATATCGATTGTATGGAACAATGAAGCGATTGTCGATTTCAACATTGGTGCCTTGTACTCGTTTAGTATATGATCTTCCATTCTGTCGCCTACGGTAAAGTGGATAGCCGTTCACATTCTCTTTAGTTTCTGGCACAAAGTCTTTTGGAAAACCCTTCTTGCATCTTCCATCCTTCAAGCAAATTGAATTGGGATTCAGAAGGCCGCAAGGTCCATGTACCATGTGTGTCTTTACTAAGTTGTACAATGTTGTATTGGAAGGATCTGGGATTTCTGCAGAAACTGTCATATCAATATCATAGATTTCTCGTAATTTACAACTATCTCGAAGACAAACCAGTAAGTGTATATGAGGTAAACCTCGCTTCTGGAACTCAACCGTGTATAAGAAAGTTTGTACCTCGCCAAAAATTTGCTTTTGATTTATTAAACGCAAGAGTTCCTTCACTTTCGCATGAAAAACGCGAACAACGACATCAGGTCTATTGTTTGCATTTTCATAAGGTTGGAGGCTAGTAGTAATTTCAGGCCATGAAGGGTTGCAAGTGAAAGTTATGAAGAGGTCTGGCTTGCCAAATTTTCTCACAATTGCCATTGCATCCTGATAATTTTGCAACATATTTCGGGGACTACCAATAAAAGTAGAAGGCAAAATAACTATGCGACCAGCTCTTAAACTTTCATTTTCAGCTCTAAAGTGTAAAGCATCAGCAAGACCAACGTAGGTATCGACACGCAATTTCGTTTGTTGATTGCGAATATATTTTAGTCTATCTCCTTCTATTCGACAATAATAGTCAACTATTAATTGTTGGGTAAGTTTACCTGCATTAAGTAAAGGGTTGAAACCTCCTGCGGGAGGACAACCTCGAATCGACAGCCTATACAAAATATATTCACGCGTTGTCATATTTTGCCTAACGTTCGTCTTACGGTTCCCTCCTGTTGGCAGTGAAATATGCCACCCTGTTTCTCCGTAAGGCCAGATTAAAACGTAAGTTAATGGATCACAATGCATGCTGTCAACATCAATTTCCTTTAAAACTCCCTGATTAGAAAATACGGCTATGTGGCGGTGTGAAGCCGGAGCGCCGTCAGTTGTTTCAAAAATAGCTGCAATCTCTGAGGAAGCTGGGTTATTGTAACGTCTAGGATCTTCTTGAGGTTCATGGTAAAAGCGCATGACCAAATCTAACGGTTGACGTTTTTCTCTTAAAGCCAGTTCATTTTCTTCGCATATTTTGAATGCATTGTCTTATACAGTTGAATGTAAGGGTTATGCTCTTGCAAAATATTATTTAGAATATGAAGTGTACCCTCCCTGATGCAAGAATTCGCTCGATTTGCTAATCTGATTTGATTAGCTTCTGAGCAGTCTAATACATACAATTGGCCGTAACAACTGTCGCTTATATTTTTGGAATATATGGAAGAAATGCGATGATGTACAATTCCTGAAATTTTAAAACAATATGGACCGTGTTCAGGTGGTACGGTAACATTGGCACCAAAGGAAACGAAGGACATAGAATTGTTGTATTGCCGAATATTCTCTCTGAAGTTCCTTGAGGTATCATTATTTCCAGTGAAAAATGGTTTAAGCCTGTCAAGTATTTTATATTCCGGCAGATTAATTTTACCATTGCAACAGCAAAGGCCGAAGTAACCAAGCGTAGTTTTTTCGCAAGAGAAGAACAATGCAGAACAATGTTTACATTCGTTCGTCAAGGACCCAACGCTGTACGGCATAATATCTGGCATTGTTTCTGAAATGGCAGATTTATATTTTATATTAAAAGTGGTTTCGCCTTTTCTCCGATTTCTCATTGTTTTGCGTCTATTTGTAGTTTCCACACGACCGGTTAATGTTCTTTTTCGTCGAATGCGTCTATTTACAGTAGGATTTATCCCCAAATTAATGTCGTATTCGATCACACTATAGTGTCCTGAACACAGACACAATGGAGAAAAATATCTAACAACTCAACATGGACAGATTCAAAGAGTTGATACATTTAAATATTTGGGAGAATGGATCCAGTCAAATGGACTTGATAACACATCCTGCAAGGAGAGATTCAGAAAGCTGGAAAATGCCTATAAACTCACCCAACATAGATACAACAAACGATCAATTTCATTCCAGGCAAAAATCAGGCACTACACAACTGTAATTAAACCAGAGGTATTATACGGATCAGAATGTTTAACGTTGAACAAAAGAGGTGAACAAGAGGGCCTACTGTATTATTGCCGTATAACTGGTAAAGGTACAATTCATTAGTGGAATTTCATGTAACAACATTTTGGACATGCCTTGTATGTTTATAAGGCAAAGAAAGAACTGAGGAAAACAAATGAGTTACGTAGCACACGGCTCGATTTGAAGACACTCGGGTGGATTCACTGCATATATTCTTCGTAATGTGTTGGAATTCGTACAATCCTTGATTCACAGTTATCCCATGTGCAAAAATATACCAAAACTTCTGTAGCAATAAAGATAAATAGCCTACCGTTATTGCAAATGTAATCTGTCGAATGTTGGAACTTATAAAGCTTTTCAACGAAATTACCATAGCGTTTTAAGATAAATTGAGATGGGAACATAGAATTCTTTAGTTACGGGAATGCCAAGAGTTAAATATGTTTTGACAATATAATAGCAATTGCAAGAAAGGAAAATACGGAAATTAAAAAAACATGCCGGAGGGGGGATTCGAACCCCTTGGCCATTGGCCGCAATAAATATTTTATTTAATATTAAGGGAGTTAAACATCAAGCACACTCAAAATTTGATGTCAGTTTACGTTTTTCAGCATTTTCTGTCTGGTAATTCCAGTGTATGTCATGAAAACGTAATAAGCAATGTTCCCTTCCATGATAATTCTTATACATAAACATGAAATTAAAACGCGATGGACTTGTAACCGCCATGACTGTCATAAGGCAAGGCGATTGTGCACATGCGTGATAGGCAAGATTTCTGAATTTTTGTTTATTAATTTAAAAATATTCTGTAACATATGGGAATGCCAAGAGTTAAATATGTTTTGGCAATATAATAGCAATTGCAAGAAAGGAAAATACGGAAATAAAAAAACATGCCGGAGGGGGGATTCGAACCCCTTACATTGGGTGATGCATAAATTAAGAGAGTACGGCGTAATCACCTGAGCTACCGAACCACTGGTAACGACGCGCAATATTAAGGGAGTTAAACATCAAGCACACTCAAAATTTTATGTCAGTTTATGTTTTTCAGCATTTTCTGTCTGGTAATTCCAGTGTATGTCATGAAAACGTAATAAGCAATGTTCCCTTCCATTATAATTCTTATACATAAACATGAAATTAAAACGCGATGGACTTGTAACGGCCATGACTGTCATAAGGCAAGACGATTGTGCGCATGCGTGATAGGCAAGATTTCTGAATTTTTGTTTATTAATTTCAAAATATTCTGTAACATATTTGTTTATTTTAAAGACACTCTGCAAATCTACATGCCAAGAGCTCTCGTTAGAATGCATTACGAAGTCAATCGGTTGAGACGTTATCTCATTCTCGATGTAACAAAAATCGCCTTAGTGTTTTAAATATATAGATAGTAGTGACCACGAATGAATACACTGCAAGTGGCCATCTTGTCCTTCAACTAAAATTTCTACTGACTAGGGTAATTTGTCCATCCCAGCTGTACTGAATTTGGGAATGCTGCTTACCTTCTCTGAGAATGAAATACTATGAGCCCTGGAGTTGTCAGGTGAGACACGCTTTCGGACAAGTGGACCTTTACAAGAGCTGCACAAACTCGGCTCCCTGCTCTTCCTCAAGGTGAGACGTTCCTGTGATAGGCTCAGCTTCTCCTGCACATCACAATTTAATTAGATTAGCCAGCAATTTGGGGCTATTATTCTAACAATAACATTTTAATATGTAATAATAGATAGAAGACAGGAGGAAAATGGATCCAAGAAATCCAAGAGGACCTCAGAACAGTTGGCCTACTTCAGACACTAAAATTTTCGTGGCAAACGGCACACAGTACTGGTTGGCTCCTCTATGAAAATGAAAATCCACAGCCTGCTTCCAGTCTCCGACCGGGTCAGGAATGGAATGAATGAAGCCCCCCATCTAGCGGTGAGGATATGAACTGTGCCGGCTGCCGAGGCCTGACGCACTCCTCTGGGGCAATGATTAAATGAATGACAGATGAAATGAAATGATAATGGAGAGTGTTGCTGAATGAAATTTTGACAGGGAAAACCGGAGTACCCGGAGAAAAACCTGTCTGCCTCCGTTTTGTCCAGCACAGATCTCACATGGAGTGACTGGGATTTGAACCACGGACTCAGCGGTGAGAGGCCGGCGTGCTGCCGCCTAAGCCACGGAGGCTTACTGGTTGGCTCCTCTATATACTGTAAAAACCCTCCCTTCTCCTTTTACTCAAGGACTTATATAAGCAAAGGTTTCACGAAGCAAACACGGTTATCTTTGCTGTCTCATCATCATCATCTTGAGCAGTTTCCAACCGCTGGTCGGGTCTGCTTGGAACATAAGCCTCTCCATCGTTTCCTGTCCATCCACCATCTCTCGTCATTTACTGTGTCCCAGCACACTCCTCTTTCCTCCACACTCTTCTTAACTCCTTTTGTCCATCTGTCCCTTGGTCTACCCCTTGGCCTCCTTCCCGTCATTTCCATTCCAAACATCTTCGGTATCCTCTCCTCTTGCATCCTCCTCACATGTCCATACCATTGTAGCCTAGATCGCTCTATTCTATTTTGCAATGGCTCCTCTCTTACCATCTCTCTGACTCTCTCATTCCTTACTCTGTCCATTCTTGTCACTCCTACCCTACTCCTCTGGAACTTCATCTCCACTGCTCGTATTTTATTCTTGTCCCTTTCCTTCATCACCCATGTTTCTGAACCATATGTCAAAATTGGCACAAAGTAGGTCTTGTAGATGATTCCTTTACATTTTTGTGGTACATCTTTATTCCATAACATCCCCCTAACACTCTTGAAAAATCCATCTGCGCACCTTCCCCTTTCATTTATTTCCATCCTATTGCCTCCCTTTTCTTCAATTATGCTTCCCAAGTACTTGAAGCATTCTACTTTCTGCAACTGCTGTCCTCCAAGTGTTATGCCCATATCCAGTCTGTTCTTCTTCCTCGTTGTGATGACCACTTCACTCTTTTGTGCTGAGAACTTCATCCCATATGATAACACTACCTTCTCCCACTCATGTAATTGCTCTTGTACTTCTTCCTCATCCTCTCCCCATACCAGAAGGTCATCAGCAAACAACATTGCCTTCATTTTCCTTTCCCCAATGCTATTTACCACTTTTCGTATGATTTCATCCATCACCACTATAAATAACAGGGGTGAGAGGGCACTTCCCTGTTTCAGACCACTCTCCAGTTGAAACCATTCCGTTCTCTCTCTTCCCACCTTTACACAGCTTTTGCTTCCCTCGTACATTGCTTTCACTCTTGCCACTGTCTCCTTGTTCACTGCTTTTGCTCTCATTGCTTCCCATACCTTGTTTCTATTAATACTATCATATGCTTTCTCAATATCCAAGAAGGTCATCACCAGATCTTTCCCATATTCATAATGGTGTTCTTGTAGCTGTCTTACTGCAAAGATGAGGTCAACTGTTGACCTTCCTGGCCTGAATCCATACTGTTCTTCCCTCAGCCCATCTTCAACTTCTGTCCGAATTCTTCTCTCCAGTACCTTCTCAAATATTTTGGCGCAGTGGCACATGAGTGTAATTCCCCTGTAGTTCTTGCATTCCTTCCTACTTCCCTTTTTAAATATGGGTATTATTATCCCTCTTTTCCAGTCCTCTGGTATTTTCTTCACCCTCCATATCACTTTCATTACTCGAAAGAGCCACTGTGTTCCTATCACCCCTGCTGCTCTCACCATCTCCACACTCACTTGGTCTATTCCCGGTGCCTTTCCCCCTTTCATCTTCTTTAATGCTTCCTCCACTTCTTTCCATGTCAATTCCTTCTCTGAAATGTCTTGGTCACTGTCTGTTTCTTCCTCCACAATGTCCACTATGCTGGTTTTAGTTGGATTTAGGAGTTCCTTGAAGTATTCTCTCCAGATATCCTTTACTTCTTCCATATTTTCGACCTCCTTTCCATTCCTGTCCACCATTCTGACATTTTCCCCTGTATCTCTTCTCTTTGCCTTTATCATTCCATACAACACTTTCTTACTGCCATCACAGTCCTCCTCCATCATTTCTGTCCATTTCTCCAGCCATTTCTTTTTCTCTTCCTTCACTACTTCTCCTGCTTCTTTCTTCCGCTCTTGGTATTCTTCTCTTGTTCTGTCTGTCCTCTGTTGGAACCATTTCCTGAATGCTTCATTTTTCTTTATCACTGCTTCGTTAGTTCTGGGGTTCCACCATGGTGTTTCCTTCCACCTTTTCTTTCCACTAGTTCTGCCACACACGATTTCCGCTGCTTCTACCAACACGTCCTTGAACCTATTCCATTCTTTTTCACCTGTTTTCGGATCATCCTTCGGTAATTTGGTCCTCACTAATATCTGGAACTTCTCCTTATTTCCATCCTCCTTCAGCTTCCATGTCCTTATTCTTCTTTCTTGGTTCTCAGTTCTCCTCTTTTCCTTCAGTCCTCTCACCTTGGCGACCAGCAGACGGTGGTCACTGTCCAGGGCTTCTGAAGGTATTACCCTTATATCCGTGATACTCTTCTTTGTCTCCTTCCCGCATAGAATGTAGTCCACCACCGATTTCCTAGTCAAATCCCTGCTGTACCAAGTAATTTTATGGCTCTCTCTCTTCTTGTACCATGTGTTTCCAACCATTAGCCCATTTATCTTGCACAGTTCCAACAATCTCTCTCCTTCCTTATTCCTGTTTCCCCATCCTTCACCACCAATCACTTCCTCAAAACCTCTTCTATCAGTTCCGACATGGGCATTTAGGTCTCCCATGACTATCAGGTCTCTCCCCACTAACTGCTTCTGCAACTCCTCTTCAAACTCGTCCTTCTCGCCTTCTGTGCATCCCACCTGTGGTGCATAGACTTGCAGAATGTCCAGGTTTCTACCTTTCACAGTGATTCTGGCTCTAATTATTCTATCACTTACCCTCTTTACTTCCTCCCACAGCCCTTCTCTCACCACCATTCCCACTCCATTTCTCTTCCCCTCCTCATTTCCTATCCAGTATAGCTGCAAGCCATTTCTCAGTTCTTTTCTTCCTTCCCCTCTCCATCTGGTCTCTGCCAGTCCGAGTACATCCAGTTTTCTCCTCTCCATCATATCCACAATCTCCTCCACTCTTCCCGTCAATGTAGTTATATTCAAAGTTCCAATTCGTAGTCCATTTCCATAGCCAGGTCTGTTTCCTTTAGATCTGTCCTTTCCGAGGCCCGTTCCCGTTTTTGCTGTCTACAAGAAAATATTTTCAAAATACAGTATAACCTTTCTTTCTATTTTAGAAATATATATATATATTTTTTTTCTTAGAGAATCTTAAAGTATTTTTGTAACAATGTCCATTTACCTTAGATTTGCATGAATATTCAACAAATTAAGATAATTTATTAAATTGTAAGGCTTCTTCTACTTCTTCTTCATTTCCCGGTTCCAGTGATCTGCGTCGGGGTGTGAATCAAGGACCTCCATACTTTTTTGTCTCTCCACCACTCTCGTCCCTTTTCCAGTACATCCTCCACTTTCAATCCTCTTTTCTCAACTCTCTCCTTCACTGCATTCATCCACCTCATCCTCGGCCTTCCCCTTTGGCGCCTTCCCGCGACTTTCTCAGTAAATGATCACTTCGGGACTCTGTCTTTTCCCATTCGCATCATATGTATTTAGCTTACTGATCTCGATTTTGTCTTGTAACTTTAGGAATCCTGCTTTCTCCCTAATTTCCTTGTTTCTGATTTTGTCTCTGCGGGTCTTTCCAATTATACCTCTAAGGAACTTCATCTCTGCTGCCTGGATTCTACTTTCCTCCCGTTTAGTTGTTGTCCACGTGCCTGCTGCATACGCCAATATAGGTGTGTAATATGTTAAATACAAGATTTTTTTAAATTTCTCGGGAACTTCCTGGTTCCATACCAGACCCCTCACACTGTGGTAAAACCCATTTGCTTGTTGGATCCTCTTACCAACTTCCTCACTTATCCTTCCATCATCTGTTAGGACATTCCCTAAGTATTTGAAGCTTTTCACAACTTGTAATGGTTTTCCATCTACTGCAATATTCCCCCTACCATCTCGCACATTTCTTGTCATCACCATTGTCTGACTCTTCTCCACACTGGTTTTCATTCCATGCTCTTTTATCTCCTGGTTCCAAACATTTACTTGTTCTTGAACTTCCAATTCATCGTCTCCCCATATCACTAGGTCATCAGCGAAGAGTAAGGCCTTCGTCTCTTTACTGTATTTCCCATTTTCCGTTTCACTCATTTATGATTTCCATCCAAGACAGTGAGGAAAAGTAAGGGGGACAATACACTCCCTTGTCGGAGACCTCTTTCTACATTGAACCAGTTTGTTTGTCCAATCTTGGTCTTCACGCTACTGACACACTGACGATACATGGCTTTAATTATTTCCACTTCAGCTCTACCTACTTTCTTCCTTATCAATGCATCCCAAACCAGTTGTCTTGGCACACTATCATATGCCTCCACAATATCTATAAAGGTCATCACCAAATCCTTTCCATATTCCCACCTTTTCTCCATCACATTCCTCATCGTAAAAATAAGATCAAAAGTTGATCTGTCTCTTCGAAATCCATATTGTTCTTCCTCCATTTCCTTTTCCAATACCATCCTCAGTTGTCCCACGAGTATCCATTCAAATACCTTTGCCACATGTGAGATGAGGGTGATTCCTCGGTAGCTGTTACAGTCTTTTTCATCTCCCTTCTTGAAGACCGGAATTATTAGACCTTTACACCACTCTTCTGGTGTTTCCTTATTTTGCCATATCACCCGAAACAACCTGTACAACCACTGCATCCCTATGGGTCCAGCTGCCTTAATTATCTCTATAGCTACCTCATCCACTCCTGTTGTCCCACTCATCTCCTTTATAGCACTTTCTATCTCTAACATTGTTATATCTTCACCTTGAATTTCTACAGTCCTTTCGTCTTCCTTTCTTTCCTCAATCAATACTTTGGATTTGACGTTCAATAATTTGTCAAAATAGTTTTCCCAATGTTTCAGTATTTCTTCTTTTTGTGTCAAAACCCGTCCTGTCTCAGTCTTCACAAATTTTGTTTCTTCTCTTCTTTTCACTTTGTTCCTAACCAATCCATACAACACCTTCTGGCTTCCCTTAGCACCTTCCTGCAAAGTTTCTGTGAACTTTTCCCAGCACTTCCTTTTCTCTTCTTGCACCACCTTCTGGCATTTTTTCTTTGCCGCTTGGTACTTTTCTTTATTCTCAACCTTGTTGCCTACTATCCACTTCCTCCTGGCCTTTTGTTTTTCTTTCACTGCCTCTTTTACTCTGTTGTTCACCAAGGAGTTTCCTTGTCCTTCCTTTTACCAGATACCCTACCACATTGATCTTCAGCACAGTGGACGGTTCTTTCTTTGTACTTTGCCCATTCTTCTTCCACATTTCCCACCTAGTCTAATGGGAGCAATTTCTTCAGACTGTCTTGGAAACTTTCCTGTATTTCCTTCTCTTTTAATTGCCATACTTTTATTTTTCATTCTCTTGTCTCCTTTAACTGGATGATTTTTCCAAACCTTAATTTAGCTACTACAATTTTATGATAACTTTCAAAATCCTCTCTAGGCATTGCTGTGATATCAATTAGTTGCCGGCGATTTTCTTTCTCAATAAGGAACAGATCTATCATGATTTTCGTTTTGCGTTCTCCCAATCATTATATCTTTTTCATTGAGGTTATTTGGTTTTAACACATGCTTGAGCTTGTCACATACCCTGTGGACCGGAAATTTTTCTACTGAGCATACTAGAGTGCACTTGATTATAAAAATGTACATAAATATTAAACTAGTCAAGATTTTATCTTCAAATTTGGTATGAGTACTCACCAATGCTCCTAGTAGCACTTGAGTGTGTGGTGACTGTTTATACTTGTGAATGTTTTGATCATGGAAGAGGTTAGATTGGTCTACAAGCAAGGTCACTTGAATAAATAGGCACATTAGGTAAATTACGGCGGTGTAGGGGCTTGAATATCACTTCCACTATCACTCTCAAGGGGTAGATGACCTCGTAGTTCCGCCCCTTAAAACAACAATAACTAACTACCACTCTCACATTCACTTTCCACTAATTCAATATCACTATTTCCATTTGAACGATCGTCGGCTTACAATTCTTCTAAAATATCGTCGTCAACTAACACTGAATTACGCGAGCGCTCCATCTTACCATTGACTGAACCGGCAGAAAGAAAGTCGACGTTCGAAACTAAATCAAAGAATAAAAGAAAAGTGGCAGATATACATCTATGATTTATTCTAATCAATGTGCAGTCCGAAATAGTTCAATACATGGTCAAGAGATGTCACAGGAAGAGCGAAAACAATGACGTGTATAAAACCGAGATTTCTCAGGGCCCGTCATCTACCGCTGGCGAACGTACTACGAGATTTCTCGGGGCCCGTCTTCCATGTGTTAAGGCAGGGGTTCTCAACCTGTGGTACATTTCAGGGGGTACGCGGCAGGCCATCCTTCTACATGCGCAGTGAGCTTCGTGCCGTGAGTACTGTGTGAGTTATTTACGGCGCGTGTATTTGAACTCCACAAAGAATTGCATCTTTTCTTTACCGAGCACAATTCTAATTTATCATCAGTACTCAATGACTTTGGTTGGCTTTTAAAATTGGCCTATTTAAGTGATATTTTTGAAAAACTAAACATTTGGAATAAGTATATGTAAGGTAGTGTATCTGATATGTTCTATGTTGAAATGAAAACTAACGCAATGATTGCAAAAATCACCCTTTGGGAAAAGGAACTGAAAAACAACAACTATATTTTGTTTTATTAAAATATCTTTCCTTATAAAATTACAAAGGTTAAACCATACTAACTAAATACCTTTCACATTATTACTACCTAAGAAAGGTTAGTAGGGGGTACGCAGGATGTTTAATTTTTTTAAAGGGGTACGATGGTTGAAAAAGGTTGAGAACCCCTGTGTTAAGGGGTGGAATAGCGAGGTCACCTGCCCCTTCTTTTTATGGGATATGTAAACCATTATACTAAAGGCAACAAAGGAAGCATACACAGGTACAAGAATGAACATAATTCTATTTGCTGGTGACGTTCTGATTTGGGGGGAGAATGAGAATGTGGTCCAAGAACAGCTATCCAGCTGAAAAAAAATATTGAGAAATGGGAAATGACAATCAGTGTAGAGAAAAGTAAGACAATGGTAATGACAAGAGGAAAGAGAGAAGGAAAAGGGATTGTTAATATTGGAGATGCAGACCTGGAAGTAGTAGAGCATTTCAAATATTTAGGAAGTGAATTGATGGAAAATGCAAGATTGGATATGGAGATCAACAAGAGAATACTATGTGGGAGTGTTTTCTATCATCAGGCTCGGAGTTTAATTTGGGATAGAGACTTACCACTGGAGACTAAAGATGTGATGTACAAGATCTATTCATCATCATCAAGTATAATATAATTTGGGAGATCCGCCTGATCAATACACAATTACATATATAGGGCTATATTAATCCCATATGGTACATGTTTCGGGGCCTATTATGATGGCCCCTTCATCAGCCAAAAATACAAATCATCAGTAAAATCATAGGATATATCATAAAATGTAGATGAACATGAAAAAGAATGGATAAAAATGAAACATACTAAAAGTGAAAGATGAAGTGGTGAATAAAACACTCAAATGTAACAAAAATAGAAAGACACTTAAAAATGTTACAGGCGACATACGAAAACATATTAAAATAACATATTAAAAGGGCACTTTCAGTGCTTGTCAAAACTAGAATTTTGTGAGTCCTTATAATAATACCATCAGGGTATCGTGTCTAAATATACCATGTTAAAACGCTGAAAATATTGTTAAAAACTCCAGTCTATTGGAGCTGGCTGTTTGCTACTCCTGTTAAAAGGAGAAAGTTGCTGTTGAAAGACCGATACTTCGCCTATGACGAGGATCGAACAAGCCAAGTTTGGACAGAGCCTCTTGAGGATAGAATCAAGGAGAAATCCTTAAAAACTTGTTGACATATTGACTAATTCAAAAATGTTCCTTCTTCTAAGTGGCAAATGGGCCTTAGATAGGTCCTAAGGAGGAAACAAAAAATGACTTTTAGAAAAGAAAATGTAGTATAGAAAAAATAAAGTGTAGGGAACGAAAAATATTAGTCTTATTGGGACCAAAAATAGTGAAAATAGGGTTCTTTAGGCCGATACGAAAGAAAAAATAACTTACAGTATAACGCAACGAACACCGGGTGTCCGAAGCAGGAAAGCGCTGCGTCCAACAGACTTGGAAATGCAATAATAAACAGCTGAGCTCGCAAGCGGAGCAAGATGCGGGAAGGAAAGAGGGGAGGTGGAGGAGCGCTGTCGTGGCGATGGAGAGGAGGGGTTTGGGAGGGGTTAAGGGGAAGGTGATAGGGGAAGACGGAACAGCTGAGGAGAGAGCTCAAGGCGGTTTGTTATAATCTTTGTTTGTTGATATGATGAAATCTGCTAGGGTGTCGAACAACACATTAGAATCGAAATATATTTCATTGAGGTTAGGGGGGTTCAAAATTCTTTGGGCAGTGTTGATCTCGATGGACTCCAAAATGTTCATTAAAGAACTTTTGTTAACGTGATGTAGAATTACGAGGTCATTGCTAATGTTTGTGAAACTATGATTCATATCATTCATGTGGGAAGCCATGGCTGAAAATTTTCTATATTTAGTAGCGTTGACATGCTCAGAAAATCTAGTAATGAAGCTTCTTCCGGTCTGTCCAATGTAATTGGTTTTGCAGTCATTACAATTTAATTTGTAGATGCCAGAGGTACTGTACTTATCTTTAGGATTCAAAGTGTGTGATTTAAAAAATAGGTTTCTATTGGTGTGACTGGTTTTATATGCTAGTTTCATATTGTATTTCTTGAAAGTATTGGTGATACTGTACGCGGCATTATTGTGATAGGTAAAAACCTCATTTGTTGGTTTATCGATTTTTTTCTGGTATGAGGTGGGTGGGTGGTTTATTTTTGATTTTCCTGAGAATATTATTCACATAATTCTGACTAAAACCATTAACTTTGGTTATTTGATGGATAATTTTAATTTCGGTATTGATATCCTGTTTAGATAAAGGTAAACTGAGGGCCCTGTTAACGAGGCTAAAAAAGGTGTTTTTTTATGGGAACCTGGGTGGGTGGAATCATGTCAAATAATGGTATGTGTTTGCATAGGTTTTCTAAAAATTTTATAATGCAGCCTGTTGTTTGTTTTAGGGCCCTAAATACTAAATATAGAAAATTTTCAGCCATGGCTTCCCACATGAATGATATGATTTTAAACTTGAAGTTTAATATTGCTTATTCACATTAGAGACATGTTTCGAGTATCTATGTACTCCTCTTCAGCCTAATACAATAAATCAGCTATGTACCTATCTACGACATTCTTAATTAAGTAAAACATACATGCATAATGATATTATTCTTTGCAAACACCATAACTTAAATTGTAAATTAAAAATTTAGATTAAAACAATAAAACATTTTAATGGAACTTTGTTCCCATTTGTACTGTGACTCAGATCTGTATGGCCATGCTTTAATGGCTTATTCTGATGACAATACCGTATTTACTCGAATACGACCCGCCCCCGAATAAGACCCGCACCCTGATTTTGAAGAACAAAATTTAAAAAAAAGAATTTTTACTCAAAATTATTTACTATCTTAACTAAATAAACAGAATAGCATTTATCCAAAATAGTTTCCAACAGTTTTGAAGTCGTCCTAAAATAACACACATCAAATGATTAAAAATACAAATAAAAGTACACAAACACTTCATTCATCGTCATCAGAAGTACCAACTTCGGAACTTTTATCACCATCACTTTCCCACTAAATGTCGTCATCACAGCCATCCATAGCATTCGAAATACTACATTTCTTGAAGCTCTTCCATATGAGATCTCCAGAGATACGATTCCATGCCGTCAAAATCCACGAACACAGCAGCTGAACTTTCGGGCGCTGAATACGACCAGTTGGAGTCGGTGCGTGCTTATCGGCCGCCATCCGCTTCGTATACAGCTGTTTCAAGGCTGCTTTGAACGGGTGGTTCAAGCAGCATAGACGTCATCCCGCCCAATCACGAATACATGACTCGTCGATATCATATTTCCTACCGGGCACGATTTCCAATAACTTCAGCTTCCCTCGCAACTTTCAATTTCTCACTCACAGTAAATGACCGCAAACGTTTCGTAGCATTCATATTTACACTCGGAGAACGTGCGTGTGACTATGACGCCGCGTGCTTACGGTAAAACAAAGTTATAGCCGGAAGAAGGCTAGCACCATCTAGCGGATACTCGCAACACCCGATATCGCGCGCGGCGGGCAATTTAGATCTTTCAAATTTGGATGACTCAAATAAGACCCGCACCCCAATTTTTCACGTCCAAATTTGTTTAAAAATGTGCGGGTGGTATTCGAGTATATACGGTAAGCTGTAGATCTATTACTTACCAATAATGACGTACGGAGCAGAAATTTGGTCGATGACAAGGGGAGATGAAAGTAGAATACTGCAGCCAAAATGAAATTCCGGAGGAGTATGGTACGGTAGACTAGGAGAGATAGAGTGAGAAATGAAGACATTCGAAAGAAAGTGAACGTACAGACTGAATGATAAGCTGGAGCAGAACAGATTGAGATGTGAAAAGGATGAATGATGAAAGAATGCCGAAACAAGTGATGGAGAGACGGATGACTGGAAAGAGAAGATGAGGAAGATCTAAAGCAGTGGTTCCCAACCTTTGTCAGCTGTCAGCTGATGCCCCCCTTTTCAGATACGGGAGTTCATCGCGCCCCCCTCCTAACCCCCCGCCCTCCCCACCACTCATCGCTTCTATAACCAATCTATTACATACTAACTTCATTTTAGCACAATACAAAGAACACACTTTTACAACAAATCCTTCAATTAGTCAACAAATGTCAGTGAGAGGGTTGACAGTGTTTTCTCTTGGTAAGATTCGGTATGATTGGTTTGATATTTGACAGAGCACAGCGGAGGTCACTTGCAACATCAAGCCGACAGTGCTGCTTTGTTTCTATGACACTCAGCGTTGAAAATCCTGACTCGCATAAATATGTCTTTGAAAATGTAAGTTTAAACTGTTCAAAGCTTCAAAGAAATCACAAGGATATGCCAACGAGACGATAAAATTGGCATAATTTTGCTCCTTACAAGACAGCAAATTCTTTATTTCACCTCCAACCTCGCGGCTCCGCAGAGGTTTGTGCCGACAGTTGGCAATTACCAGTGCTTTTGAACGATTGACTTGGTGCGACAATCCCTTGGAGAGATTCGAAAAATGTTTATTTTACAAAATTGTAATTTTATTTATTTATCGTATGGCGTTTAGTGCCGGGAGTGTCCGAGGACATGTTCGGCTCGCCTGAGTCTGTAGCTGCTTCCAGCGGACACCCTTATTAGGGTGAGCTACAAGTTCCGTTCAATTTCAAGTAGTTCCAAATTTCGCTTCAGATATCAATGATACCTACTGGTGAACGTTGGAACTTGGATAGAGCGTTCTGACGAAATCTAACCTAACAATTTAGCTTTACACAAGTGTAGTCTTTGAAAGGATCTTTTACATGCCATAAATCTATGACATGGGACCGCCGGCTTTACTTCCCCTCCGAAGGAAGGCATACTGAAGGATTTTTAATGACCTTAAAAAATCAGACGACTTCGGCCGGGTTTGAACCCGCGACCTTGGGCACAGCAGGTCAGCATGCTACCAACTACGCCACCGAAGACGTCCGGTGCCTTGGGATAAGCATGAGACTTGTTCTCAAACTAAACTGTCGCTTCGGTGACATCACAACTGATACCAGCAAAAGCTACACAACCTTAATGAAAACAAAATTGTAATATTCGAGTTAAAAAAAACTTAATTCGGAAATCATTTTACGCCCCCCTTGGTAAAGCCCGGCGCGCCCCCCAAGTTGGGAACCCCTGATCTAGAGCAATGGTGGATGGATTTGGTGAAGGACAGTGTGAGAGAACAGAACCTGGAGTGGAGTTCAGTGGTTGAGGAAGGAAGGTGGACAGACAGAGTAAAGTGGAGGGGTGTCATATTTGCTCTGACCCGGCCTACGCTGGAAAACTGAACTTGATGATGATGAAGACGATGATTATGTAAACTCATGACTAACAATTTCTAAGCATTTAATTTCTAAGCTTTGTGTACATTTAAGCTGACGATAACCCCAATGATGGGTCGAAAACATGTTACAATAAATTAAATGTTGAAGTATTAACAGGTGTGTTACTGTAAGTTTTAACTTAACGCAGAAGGCCGATCGAGATTTCGGACAAATTGAGAAAATTGCGATCGAACCGAATGAAGAGCTACTGGGTGGATTGTAAGAAACAAACAGTACAACCATAAAAGAAAAGTGAACATGTAACGATTCAAGTGGTCCGATGTGACCAATAAAGTTAATACAGTGGAACTTGGATAATTCGAACCTCAAGGGACCAGTAAGAAAATTTGAATTATCCAAAACTTTGAATTAAGAGAGTTCTTTGAAAAGGGTAGAGAAAATATATTGTACTGCATTACGTTTACATAATGATTTTCGTTCAACAAAGCAGATTAACAGACAACGGTACCGTATAATAACTGTATCATGAATAACCTCAAAAGTTTCAAATGATAAAATAAAACCAAAATGTACTATTCACCTATTTAACGACAGTAGCAATCCAGAAATCTATTTAAGTCTTAGAAAAATCTACTGTTTTCAAAAAGTTCGAGATTTATCCGTTTCCTACAATTAAGTTTCTCGGCCAACACAAAAGAATCTAACAAATTTAAGGAACGGAAAACAAAATCACTATGTCATTTCTACTTTCAAAAAAACGCCTAAGTTCTGTGATGTGGTTTGTTGCTTGGGCTGCACTCGAAACAGCTTGTTTCTCGGAGTTTTTACACGTAAAAACTTCGAATTATCCAAAATATAATTCGAATTAACGATTTTTTAGCATTGATTGTACACACATCAAAAAAAGTTTTGCATCACCTCGGTTCCCAGATCTCCGGCATATAGACGTTGACTGTGTGTATTGTATCCAAGATACAGTCCCTTTGACTGTTCATAGATGTCACTAAAACTGCTCAAAGATGTAAACAACCATGCATGAGCAGGGCCTATTAGACGGAGGGGGTACGACAGCCGATCAGTTCCAGTCATTCCACCAGGACGAAGGTACGCTGCTCATGTTGTCTGTAGTTCTACCATGCCTAGAAGGTCAATACCGCAGTTCGATCGCGTCCGCATTGTTACTTTGTGTCAAGAAGGGCTCTCAACAAGGGAAGTTTCCAGGCGTCTCAGAGTGAACCAAAGCGATGTTGTTCGGACATGGAGGAGGTACAGAGATACAGGAACTGTCGATGACAGGCCTCGCTCAGGCCGCCCAAGGGCTACTACTGTAGTGGATGACCGCTACTTACGGATTGCCGCTCGGAGGAACCCTGACAGCAATGCCACCATGTTGAATAATGCGTTTCGTTCAGCCACAGGACGTCGTGTTTCAACTCAAACTGTGCGCAATAGGCTGCATGATGCGCAACTTCACTCCCGACGTCCATGGCGAGGTCCAGCTTTGCAACCCCGACACCATGCAGCGCGGTACAGATGGGCCCAACAACATGCTGAATGGACCCCACGGAATTGGCATCACGTTCTCTTCACCGATGAGTGTCGCATATGCCTTCAACCAGACAATCGTCGGAGACGTGTTTGGAGGCACCCTGGTCAGGCTGAACGTCTTAGACACACTGTCCAGCGAGTGCAGCAAGGTGGTGGTTCCCTGATGTTTTGGGGTGGCATTATGTGGGGCCGACGTACGCCACTGGTGGTCATGGAAGGCTCCGAAACGGCTTTACGATACCTGAATGACATCCTCCGACCCATAGTGCAACCATATCGGCAGAATATTGGAGAGGCATTTGTCTTCATGGACGACAATTCTCGACCTCATCGTGCACATCTTGTGAATGCGTTCCTTCAAGATAACGACATCGCTCGACTACAGTGGCCAGCATGTTCGCCAGACATGAACCCTATCGAACATGCCTGGGATATGTTGAAAAGGGCTGTTTATGGACGTCTTGACCCACCAACCACTCTGAGAGATTTACGCCGAATTGTCGTTGAGGAGTGGGACAATTTGGACCAACAGTGTCTTGATGAACTTGTGGATAGTATGCCACGGCGAATACAGGCATGCATCAATGCAAGAGGACGTGCTACTGGGTATTAGAGGTAGTGGTGTGTACTGCAATCTGGACCACAAATGCTGAAAGTCTAGCTGTATGATGGTACAACATGCAATGTGTGGGTCTCATGAGCAATAAAACGAGCTGAAATGTTGTTTGTGTTGATCTCTATTCCCTTTGTATTTAACGGTTCCGGAACTCTTGGAACCGAGGTGATGCAAAACTTTTTTTGATGTGTGTATATAAAATGCTAGGGACCAAGAGAGAAATTCGAATTAAAGAAGATTTCGAATTATAGAAGTTCGAATTAACCACGTTCCACTGTAGTAATTAGATAGCACATACATCACTAAGATCAGGGATGTCCCTGTCATCCAGCAGATTGGACAATAACATATTCTTTGTGATGCACTTTCAATAATAACAAAGTTATTGGTTTTATGTCCCTTTTAATTATTCTGGCTTTTAAAGACACTGGGGTGTCGGAATTTTGCCCTGATGAGGATCTTTAACGTGCCAGTAAATCTACTGACGCAGCTCCCTTGCATTTGTGCACCCTCAACTGACTCCACCAAGACTCGATCCTGAAATCTTGCACACAGCAGGTGAGAACATTACCGGTATGCCGCACAGCCAGATGCACTTGAAAAGCACATCTGTCTAGAAAACAAGAGATCCAATTTCAAGTCCCGAGAACACCACATTTTCAACTCAATTACTCCTCAGACATGACTTCTATGTACTCAACTATGATTTTTTTTTCTTTATGTAGAGGTGTGCCCAATTCTGGTTAATTGGGCCAAGTACATGATGATGATGATAATTGTTGTTTTAAGGGGCCTAACATGTAGGTTATCGGCCCCTAATGGGCCAAGTACAATTCAGCCTTATTATTCAAAGTGAGCTAAAATATAACCAAGTCTGGAGTCAGTAGAACAGACTTCAAGCCACATAAAAGAAAGGAATATCCCCTTTGAAATGTAAAATTAACTTTAAAAAATATGTACAGTTGAATAAATATAGTCATTCGCACATGTCTTGGCGAGGTTGGGTACCTTTGGTTACACACAACAACCCTAATAATCTACACAAACACATGTTCATTGAGAACAATGAATGAAATTACTTTTTATTACACTAACACAGATATTTTTTCATAATTTGAATTTAAACACAAATTGTGCTAAGTGTTCCGGCATAACTCAACGAAATTACAGAGTTTCGCCCCGGTGTGCTATTGGGGTCGGCCGCCATCCGCTCCATATACAGCTGTTTCAAGGCTGCTTTGAACGGGCGGTTCACGCAGACATCCAGTGGTTGTAGCATCGACGTCATCCCGCTTAATCACGAATACATGACTCGTCAATATCATATTTCCTACCGGGCACGATTTCCAATAACTTCAGCTTCCCTCACAACTTTCAATTTCTCACTCACAGTAAATGACCGCAAACGTTTCGTAGCATTCATGTTTACACTCGGAGAACGTGCGTGTGACTGTATGACGCCGCGTGCTTACGGTAAAACAAAGTTATAGCACCATCTAGCGGATACTCGCAACACCTGATATCACGCGCGGCGGGCAATTTAGATCTTTCAAATTTGGATGACTCAAATAAGACCCGCACCCCAATTTTTCACGTCCGAATTTGTTTAAAAATGTGCGGGTGGTATTCGAGTATAAACGGTATATAATGGCTCAACGGGCAATACATAATTTTCTTTTGAAAATTGTATATTCAATGCCAAGGTAAGGTTATAATTGCTTTGGAGTAGAGTTTCGACTCCCATAGTGCACTGGCTTTGCTCGTGACGCGGATACACATGTATCAAATACGTCTTGCAATGGCCTTCCCAGTGTGTACTAGACAGCGTCTTGGTGAGGTGTGCTTTAACCAACTGAAGAGCCCAATAGCACACCGGGGCGAAACGCTGTCATTTCGTTGAGTTATGCCGGATCATTTAGCACAATTTGTGTTTAAATATATAATGGCTCAACGGGCAATACATAATTTTCTTTTGAAAATTGTATAATTTGAATTTATCAAGGTTTGATTATAGGCTAATTAGAGTGTTTAATTATTTTCATAATATTTATGTATTTTCTTCCTTAATTTATAATTCATTATTTCACTATCTTATTCATTATCAAAGTACTAATTATTTTATTATATTTGATTTGGACATAATTATCACAATATTTACTTATTAATTTGAGCTCATGAAAGACTCAATGTAAGTCTGAAACAAGTCCACAGAACCACATTGGACTTTATTTTTAAAATAATTGTATTGATAGGCGAATTTAATCTATCTTTTAAGTGATACCGTACATCTATGTCGCTGGCCTGCTCATTGATCAGAGCATAGTCGTACATCTTCCCGTCATTGTGTTTGCCTTTTTTCCGTGTTCCTATCCTCCACGTATTGTTTGTAAATCCATCCACCTTGTTATTTTACTATATCAATGAAAATTCTGGAAGTTATTGTGAGGAACCTCTTAGATGAACTTACCTGTGAGAGTCGCTGCTCACGTTCCTGCAGGTTCTTCAGCTGTTGCTGAAGTTCCGAAGCTTGCTGTGCCTGTACTCGTTCCATTCTTGTGGCTTCTGCCAAAGCTTCGACACCGTCATTCCGAGTGGATTTGGCAATCTATAAAGAAATTATACCTCTACAGGGAACAACTCAATCCAAAGAGACCTTATTCTGTGATTTTTGTGGGGTGAATATATAGGCAGGGTAACCCACCATCTGGCTTAGCCAGACATTAATGTCTTAGATTCCAAAGCATGTTGGAGTGTCCATAAGATCTTTAAAGCATCCAGGAAGGAAGATGGTATTGTGAATGAAAATTGGTTGTATTGTTTCAAACTGAATCATCATCTAATAACTCTTTTTCTGAGAATTTCCTGTACAGTAGAGCGTCGATAATCCGGATTAATGTGACCAGGACCTATCCGGATTTCGAAAAGAACAAAAAAAAAAAATAGTATGAGCTCATAACAAAAAGAAAACTTGCCAAAACCATTAATAATTTACTTTAGTGGTTAAATAATTGGAGCAGATAAATAAAACCATTAATTAATATGAACTTATCATCATCATCATCTTGAGCAGTTTCCAACCGCTGGTCGGGTCTGCTTGGAACATAAGCCTCTCTATCGTTTCCTGTCCATCCACCATCTCTCGTCATTTACTGTGTCCCAGCACACTCCTCTTTCCTCCACACTCTTCTTAACTCCTTTTGTCCATCTGTCCCTTGGTCTTCCCCTTGGCCTCCTTCCCGTCATTTCCATTCCAAACATCTTCTTCGGTATCCTCTCCTCTTGCATCCTCCTCACATGTCCATACCATTGTAGCCTGGATCGCTCTATTCTATTTTGCAATGGTTCCTCTCTTACCATCTCCCTGACTCTCTCATTCCTTACTCTGTCCATTCTTGTCACTCCTACCCTACTCCTCTGGAACTTCATCTCCACTGCTCGTATTTTATTCTTGTCCCTTTCCTTCATCACCCATGTTTCTGAACCATATGTCAAAATTGGCACAAAGTAGGTCTTGTAGATGATTCCTTTACATTTTTGTGGTACATCTTTATTCCATATCATCCCCCTAACACTCTTGAAAAATCCATCTGCGCACCTTCCCCTCTCATTTATTTCCATCCTATTGCCTCCCTTTTCTTCAATTATGCTTCCCAAGTACTTGAAGCATTCTACTTTCTGCAACTGCTGTCCTCCAAGTGTTATGCCCATATCCAGTCTGTTCTTCTTCCTCGTTGTGATGACCACTTCACTCTTTTGTGCTGAGAATTTCATCCCATATGATAACACTACCTTCTCCCACTCATCTAATTGCTCTTGTACTTCTTCCTCATCCTCTCCCCATACCAGAAGGTCATCAGCAAACAACATTGCCTTCATTTTCCTTTCCCCAATGCTATTTACCACTTTTCGTATGATTTCATCCATCACCACTATAAATAACAGGGGTGAGAGGGCACTTCCCTGTTTCAGACCACTCTCCAGTTGAAACCATTCCGTTCTCTCTCTTCCCACCTTTACACAGCTTTTGCTTCCCTCGTACATTGCTTTCACTCTTGCCACTGTCTCCTTGTTCACTGCTTTTGCTCTCATTGCTTCCCATACCTTGTTTCTATTAATACTATCATATGCTTTCTCAATATCCAAGAAGGTCATCACCAGATCTTTCCCATATTCATAATGGTGTTCTTGTAGCTGTCTTACTGCAAAGATGAGGTCAACTGTTGACCTTCCTGGCCTGAATCCATACTGTTCTTCCCTCAGCCCATCTTCAACTTCTGTCCGAATTCTTCTCTCCAGTACCTTCTCAAATATTTTGGCGCAGTGGCACATGAGTGTAATTCCTCTGTAGTTCTTGCATTCCTTCCTACTTCCCTTTTTAAATATGGGTATTATTATCCCTCTTTTCCAGTCCTCTGATATTTTCTTCTCCCTCCATATCACTTTCATTACTCGAAAGAGCCACTGTGTTCCTATCACCCCTGCTGCTCTCACCATCTCCACACTCACTTCGTCTATTCCCGGTGCCTTTCCCCCTTTCATCTTCTTTAATGCTTCCTCCACTTCTTTCCATGTCAATTCCTTCTCTGAAATGTCTTGGTCACTGTCTGTTTCTTCCTCCACAATGTCCACTACGCTGGTTTTAGTTGGATTTAGGAGTTCCTTTTTCTCCAGATAACCTTTACTTCTTCCATATTTTCGACCTCCTTTCCATTCCTGTCCACCATTCTGACATTTTCCCCTGTATCTCTTCTCTTTGCCTTTATCATTCCATACAACACTTTCTTACTGCCATCACAGTCCTTCTCCATCATTTCTGTCCATTTCTCCAGCCATTTCTTTTTCTCTTCCTTCACTACTTCTCCTGCTTCTTTCTTCCGCTCTTGGTAATCTTCTCTTGTTCTGTCTGTCCTCTGTTGGAACCATTTCCTGAATGCTTCATTTTTCTTTTTCACTGCTTCCTTAGTTCTGGGGTTCCACCATGGTGTTTCCTTCCACCTTTTCTTTCCACTAGTTCTGCCACACACGACTTCCGCTGCTTCTACCAACACGTCCTTGAACCTATTCCATTCTTCTTCACCTGTTTTCGGATCATCCTTCGGTAATTTGTTCCTCACTAATATCTGGAACTTCTCCTTATTTCCATCCTCCTTCAGCTTCCATGTCCTTATTCTTCTTTCTTGGTTCTCAGTTCTCCTCTTTTCCTTCAGTCCTCTCACCTTGGCGACCAGCAGACGGTGGTCACTGTCCAGGGCTTCTGAAGGTATTACCCTTATATCCGTGATACTCTTCTTTGTCTCCTTCCCGCATAGAATATAGTCCACCACTGATTTCCTAGTCAAATCCCTGCTGTACCAAGTAATTTTATGGCTCTCTCTCTTCTTGTACCATGTGTTTCCAACCATTAGCCCATTTATCTTGCACAGTTCCAACAATCTCTCTCCTTCCTTATTCCTGTTTCCCCATCCTTCACCACCAATCACTTCCTCAAAACCTCTTCTATCAGTTCCAACATGGGCATTTAGGTCTCCCATGACTATCAGGTCTCTCCCCACTAACCGCTTGTGCAACTCCTCTTCGAACTCGTCCTTCTCGCCTTCTGTGCATCCCACCTGTGGTGCATAGACTTGCAGAATGTCCAGGTTTCTACCTTTCACAGTGATTCTGGCTCTAATTATTCTATCACTTACCCTCTTTACTACCTCCCTCAGCCCTTCTCTCACCACCATTCCCACTCCATTTCTCTTCCCCTCCTCATTTCCTATCCAGTATAGCTGCAAGCCATTTCTCAGTTCTTTTCTTCCTTCCCCTCTCCATCTGGTCTCTGCCAGTCCGAGTACATCCAGTTTTCTCCTCTCCATCATATCCACAACCTCCTCCACTCTTCCCGTCAATGTAGTTATATTCAAAGTTCCGATTCGTAGTCCATTTCCATAGCCAGGTCTATGAATATATGAATATGAACTTATATTGTATTTTATTGAAAGAATATACTTGGTTGGTAAGACAAGAAAAGACAGAATTCGTAATGAGCATATCAGGGAATTGGTTCAGGTCGACAAACTACAGGATAAAATAACCTTGAAAAGGCTCATGTGGTTTAGCCATATGCGAAGGATGGATGTTAACAGAATTCCGAGACAAATGTAAGAAATGCAGCTTCATGACCGAAGACCAAGAGGATGGCCAAGAATGAGATATGCAGACATGGTGAGAAATGACATCCAACAATTGGGTCAGGACTTGACAGCATTGAAGAAGAGAAGAGAAGTACAGAGACAGAAATTGATGGAGGGGCCTCATTCGCCGACCCATTTAATAGATGGAACGACGTGGGATATGTACCGTATTTCCTCGCATAATCGTCGCCACCGCGTATTCGACGCACCCCACTTTTCAAACACTAAAATAGGTTTATAAAATTTCATCGCTTAATCGTCGCATAGCATATTCGTATTTGTGCGCCAGTCAGTTGCACATGCTGCCGCGACTTTATAACCCGGCGCGACTTTGTCAGAAGAAAAATATCTCGTCTTTATGCTTGCGGGCTATGAACTGTGATGCGAACGGCCAGCCTCATCACTTAGCACATTCCGCGAGCTCATAGGCCTAATCTGGCGTGATCTTGTCAGGAGAAAGTAATCTCGTCTTTATGCCTGCGGGCTATGAACCGTGACGCGAACGGCCAGCGCACATTCCGCGAGCTTATAGGCCTAATCTGGCGTGATCTTGTCAGCAAAAAGTAATCTCGTCTTTGTGCCTGCGGGCTATGAACTGTGACGTGAGCAGCTAGCGCACATTCCGCGAGCTTATAGGCCTAATCTGGCGTAATTTTGTCAGGAGAAAATAATCTCGTCTTTATGCCTGCGGGCTATAAACTGTGACGCGACGACCAGCGCACATTCCGCAAGTTTATAGGCCTAATTTGGCGTGATCTTGTCAGGAGCAAGTAATCTCGTCTTTATGCCTGCGGGCTATGAACCGAGATGTGAACGGCCAGCTTCGTCAGCACAATTCGCGAGCTTTAACCTGCCGTAACCTTGTTAGAAGAAAGAAGCTTGTATCTGACTGCAGGCTACGACTCATGCCAGACTCACGCTACTCGAATGACTGGCCCGTGCAGCAAATAATGATACTGTATATTCTTTGAACTTAAATATTCTTCACATAATCGTCGCACCCTGCTCTTTCCCACGTATTTTAGGCTAAAAAAGTGCGACAATTATGCGAGGAAATATGGTATGCATGCAATGTACAATATGTACATATTTACAGAATACTGTACAGTTTGTACATTGTTAGAGCTCGTAAAAAAATGTGTTATTGATTTTCGAACTGCAGTAGTGGTTCACTTTTTTTGCAGCCAAGTCTTTGATTCGTAGTGATAAGACGACTCCGCCCAACCTGTCGCATCAACACTTTAGTTTGACAAATATTCTTCTTTCACCGGATTTGAATCCGGATTATCAACGGTCTGTATTTTTGATGTCCGGATTATCGATGCTCTACTGTATTTCAATGCAGTGTGTAGTATGGCAATACATTGTAATTACACTGAAGCCCGTGGCGCACATTCTCATTCTTTCAGGGATGATACACATAAAGTATAGAGGAACTTGGATAGACTGCCATATATTGCAGTTTCTCCTTTACAAATACCCTTTAAATGGACATGTTTGGTCAAAACTGTGTCTCATAGCCACATGTTGAAATTTTTCTTTATACCGTATATACCCGAATGTAAGACGAGGTTTTTTCCCACTTTTTGTGTTATAAAAATTTTGGGCCATCTTATATTCAGGGTATTAAAATGTTTTTTTTAAATTGTTGTTATTATTTGCAAAGTAGTATGTGGTGTTGGCATCTTGTAACTTGCAACAAATCAATGCGATAATGAAGATTAAAATATGGTTTGTTATGTTTAATTACCATGCATATAGGAATAGCGTACATTTTCAGGTTAGGATTTACGCATACACGTCATTTTAAGCGGACAAATTATATGTTCGAAAGCATACGGAAATATGTTTTAAAACAATCTTTACAACAACAACCAGTCAGTTTTACGAGCAGGAATTGAGTGATCAACGTATCTTAATTTAATAACGTCTCCCATTCTTGAACAAAGAAATTATAGAGTATGTCTTGGAAAAGCGGGCAGAGGGATTTCCGATAACACGAGATGTTATAAAAATGAAAGCACAACCTTAAGGGCATATATTGTGCAAGTTATGAATAAGCGAGTATTTTTTTGAAAAAATCTGTAAGAGGCAGTTGATAACTAGGCCTCGTCTTATATTCGGGGTCGACTTACATTCGGGTATATACGGTAAGTACCCTGAGATACGACAGTTTGAGTATTATCTCCAATCAAAGCTCATGTGTGGTACATGAACTTCCACGTCACCATATGCCGTGCGCTAAACTTGAGACTAGCTTACTCTAAAAGCCGCAGTTGTTAAAAGGGACGTAAAACCAGACTAGCTTAGCTTGCCATAACAAGCGACATCAGGAATGAATGAATCTACTTATAACGGCTGCAGCTCTAAAAATAAATCTATAAATAATAATAATATCGTAAGGCCTCGGGTGCCGGGTGCAAGCTTTGTTATTTGACACCCAGAGGGTAGCTTGCATGTCGAATTTCGTTGTTCCTTGAAGCACTATGAAAGTCAAGGAAGTTAGATAGGTTGGTTGGTTGGTTCTTAAGTTTAGGGGCTGCGACAACGCGGTCATGTAGCCCCGTGTACTTTGGGTGTGTGTAGAATCTGTCTGATAACCGGTGTTAATTGTGATGACTGTATTAGTGTGTGTTATCTGTTTTTTAATTCAAGTAAGTACTGCAGACTTTTGAATTTATCAAATAGTTCCTACCTTTGCCGCCACCGTCAACGACTACTAGTTCAGAACTTAGCTACCAGTCACAACGCAGTTGGCTCTTGGCAACGAATGTAGGAACCTAAGAGCGTTGTTTACATTCTTAACCTATACAATTTAGCTTCACACAGGTGTAATTAGTGGAAGGTTCTTTAACATGCTATAAATCTATGACATGGGGCCGCCGGCTTTACTTCCCTCCGAAGGAAGGCATACTGAGGGTTTTTTAACGCTCTTAAAAAATCCGACGACTTCGGCCGGATTTGAACCCGCGATCTTGGGCATAGAAGCTCAGCATGCTACCAACTACACCACCGAAGCCGCCGGAAGTTAGATATCTAAGCTCCTTGAACGCTATAGCGCTTTCTAGTAGAGAAATGAGGAACTTTGTTTTGGCGGAAACTCCCGAGATTAATTTTGCCATTGTGAACACGGCCTACTGAATTCAAATGGGTCTTTAACATGCCAACATCGTATGACATGGTGTCGTCATTTTTGCCGCCTTTCAAAAATCACTTACCATGGCCAGGAGCGAACCTGCAAGCCTGGGGTTAGTAGTCCAGCACGTTGACCACTTACCCACCATGGCAAGCAATCTATTAAAAAAAAGTCTTGAAATATTCAGCCTACCTGAGCCAGACCTTCTACCTCCCTAGCTCGGACCGTGAGGTCATGCTCCACTTCGGTGAGTCGACGTCGCTCACTGTCCAGACGCCGTTGCTGCTCTTTAAGGGATGTTCGCTCCAGTTGGGCACGCTCTGCTGCCTCGCGAGCCACAACCAGCTCAGCCTCAGCTTCTGCTTTCAACTGCAAGCAAATCACAACTTACCTTGTGAACAACACAGGACACCATTATCTTTAAACGCTAATACCGGACTGGAGTCTGCACTAAGCAGTAACAAACACAAGACATTGACTTTATTTATGAGTCGTTGGCTGGAACTAGGAGATAGTCACCCATTCCATCACTGTGGCGCTGAATATTGCCTGGCGGTTGAAAGTTGCAAACATTCATTGCTTCAACTTGAGCCTCCGTGGCTTAGGCGGCATCATGCCGGCCTCTCACCACTGGGTCCGTGGTTCAAATCCCGGTCACTCCATATGAGATTTGTGGTGGATAAAACGGAGCAGACAGGTTTATCTCCGGGTACTCCGGTTTTCCCTGTCACAAATTTAATTCCAGCAACACTCTCCACTGCCATTTCATCTGTCAAGCTTCGGCAGACGGCACAGTTAATATCCTCGCCGCTAGATGGGGGCTTCATTCATTCCATTTACTGACCCAGTCGTTCGACCTGGAAGCAGGTTGTGGATTTTCATTTTCATTGTGTTAGCTTGCCCAGAAGAATGACCTTGATGAAATGAATATTCACATTTTAATACACAGATGACAAAATCAAGTAAGGTAGGGCTCAATGAATAATGCCTAAAGTGCATATTGTCCCCAGCCAACAAACGTCGTCGTAGCACAATTACTTGTTAAGATATTTCAGACTGGCAACAATAGCCGAGAGTGCTAGTGCGCAAGCTCGTACCTTGCTGGCAATGGGAGAGCGTGGGCTTGAATCCCACCTCGGTCGCCCTGAAAATGGTTTTCGTGGTTTCCCATCTTCACCACCAGGCAAAAATCAGATCAGCTTTTTACGATTTACTCTCAAATCGATATATTCTGTAAAGCTGGTCATCATCATCATCGTTGTTGTTTGAGTCTTCAGTCTTTTGACTGGTTTGATGCAGCTCTCCATGCCTCCCTGTCCTGAGCTAATCGTTTCATCTCTACATAGCTACCACACCCTACATCCGAGGCAATCTGTTTAACATATTCTAACCTTGGTCTACCCCTACAGTTCTTGTCCTCAACCCTTCCTTCCATAACTAAGCTTGCTATTCCTGGGTGTCTTAGGATGTGTCCTACCAACCTATCTCTTCTCTTCATTAGCAGTCGCCAGAAACATCTCTCCTCTCCCACTCGTCTTAATACCTCTTCGTTTGTAACCCTATCTACCCATCTGATCTTCACCATTCTCCTGTAACACCACATTTCAAACACTTCAATTCTCCTCTTTTCTGATGCACCAATAGTCCAAGTTTCACTTCCATAGAGTGCCACGCTCCAGACAAAGGCTTTCAAAAATGACTTCCTAATGCCTAAATCTATATTCGATGTCAACAGATTCCTTTTTTGTAGAAATGCTTTCCTTGCCTGAGCCAACCTACTTTTATATCCTCTTTGCTTTGTCCATCACTGGTTATTTTGCTTCTTAAGTAACAGAAGTCTCCTACTTACTTCAGCTTTTCACCTGCCAATTTGATGTCCATAGAGGTTTCTGATTTATTTCGGCTACATTCCAGTATTTTTGTTTTACATTTATCATCATCATCATCATCATCAATTTCCGATTTCCAGCCTGGACCGGGTTGGAGCAAATATGACACCATTCCACTTTACTCTGTCGTCCACCATCCTTCCTCAACCACTGAACCATTTCCATTGGACTAGAGGATTGGCAGCAAAGAGGGCCACAGACGTGACTTTGTTTAGGGTGGATCACAACTTGCCATGGAGTGACCCACACACTGTAATTCCGGAACCATTCTCTGCGGCGAATGTAGAATGAGACGTGCAGTTTCTGGCACCAGAACTGCAATGGGCTGCTGCAGACTCGAGAAAATGTGAATTGTGCCTTCACAGCCAATCCATCTGGCATGCCCTCTTCTTTTAATTTTAGAACTTAAAAGGTTTGTTCTGGTTCCGTATTGATAAACTAATTAGTATAAACAGGTTAAAGGTTCTGCCTGATCAATAGTTTTATAAATTAAGATCACTGTGTGGTCATTAATGGGACATGTTTTGAGGCCTAATTAATAGTTTTGGCCCCTTCATCAGCCGATATGTCAGAAAAATACAAGTTTTTTTTTGGCGTAGAACTTAAAATTCCCTTAAAATTGAAACTTGTATGGTGCACCATAAAGAGAGATTGAAACATTTAACGCCAAATATGAGTTATGTCAAAAGTCTTATGAACTAGGCCTATAAACACTTTCAATGGACGCCTCACGATGGTCTTTGGATGTTATTGAAATGTATGGTACCGGTTCGGTATGACAGCAACAGTTCAGAACACCTTTGTTGGAATCAGCAGTAGGAGCACTTAATTCCTCAGTACTTCACCAGCAATATAAAGATAATAAAACCATTGAAGTCACTGCGCTGAAATCATATCTTGCCAAATATAAAGCTTAACTTCAACACTTGCAAAGGCAGAGATTGGCCTCTAATCCGTCTTGTATGCTATGGCATAGCATAAAATTTAACCTCTTGCTATTTGCCAATTTAATAAGTTTGGTTATTAATCATTGCTCCAACAAGACGGATTAGAGGCCAATCTCTGCCATTGCAAGTGTTGAAGTTAAGCTTTATATTTGGCAAGATATGATTTCAGTGCAGTGACTTCAATGGTTTTATTATCTTTATATTGCTGGTGAAGTATTGAGGAATTAAGTGTTCCTACTGCTGATTCCAACGAAGGTGTTCTGAACTGTTGCTGTCGTACCGAACCGGTACCATACATTTGTGTCTTCAATAACATCTAAAGACCACCGTGAGGCGTCCATTGAAAGTGTTTATAGGCCTAGTTCATAAGACTTTTGACATAACTCATATTAGGCGTTAAATGTTTCAATCTCTCTTTATGGTGCATCATACAAGTTTCAATTTTAAGGGAATTTTAAGTGCGACGGAAAAAAAAATCTTGTATCCTTCTCCGACATATCGGCTGATGAAGGGGCCAAAACTATTAATTAGGCCTCGAAACATGTCACATTAATGACCACACAGTGATCTTAATTAATAAAAGTATTGATCAGGCGGAACTTTTAACCTGTTTATACTAATGTCCTCTTCTGCCTAAAAACACTGTACTGTTGGGAACCTCAAAATTAATTGATTCCTCCTCCACCTGCATTGCCGTTGGGCCTAAGCTACACTAGAGACCCATAAGTCGACACTTTTCAGAGTTCCGGTAGGACCTACACAGCTACCGTAACGGTCCCGGGCACACAGAGTTCCACACTGTACCTCGCCCGTACAGCCATTCCCCTACTTCAAGTGATTGCCCATCTTCCATGACGTGGACAAGAGATTGCACTTGTGGGAGATGTTCTGCCTAGTCAACACATCATCGTCATCCTGCACAGTTTCCAGCCACTGGCCGGGTCTGTTTAGAACATGAGCCTCTCCATCATCTTCTGTCTTCCCACCATCTCTCCGTCACCACCTTGGTCCAGTCTTCTCCCTTCTTTCGCACGCAGTCCTCCACATCTTTCGGCCACTTATCTCTCGGCCTTCCTCTTGGCCATTTTCCCTCTATTTTCATCTCGTGTATCTTCCTGAGTATCCATCCATTCACTTAACATGCCCATATCATTTAAGCCTTGATTACTCTATCCTATCCTGTAATGCTCCCTCCTTGACTAATTCTCCGAATTTCTCATTTGTCACTCCAATACTGTTTCTCAAGAATTTCATCTCACTAGCCTATATTCTGCTTCACTCCCTTCCTTTCATAACCCAGGTTTCTGAAGCATACATCAGGATTGGAACGTAGTACGTCCTATACCTACCCTTTTGCTATTTTGAGGGACATCCTTACTCCATATCAGGCTCCTAACACTTTTCCTGAATAATCCTGCTTGTCTTTCCCGCTCATTTATTTCTCTGTCGTTTCTTCCATTTTCTTGTATCATGCTTCCCAGATACTTGAAACTCTCTACTTTCCTCAATTCTTCCCCACCAATTGTTATCCCTGTTGTGATTCTCTCCTTCTTCCTGGTCGTGATCATCAACTCGTCAAAACATACAGTTTTTTATTTTTATATTATTTATTATTATTATTAATCTTGATTGGTCACATTGGACCACTTGAGTCGTTCCACAATCACTTCTTCTTTGAAGGTAGTACTGCTTGGTTCTTGCGCTCTTTCCAGTACTTTTTCATTCTTTCAGATCGGGATTTTCTCAACTCATCTGAAATCTCCATAGGCTTTCTGTGTGTCATTTCTGCAGAAAATTTGTGAGTTTTAAGTATGGTGTTAATTTTATTTTTCTCCTCGGCATCTGTTATCTTGAGTCCAACTGCTTTGAGATCTTGTTGGATTTCTTGGATCCATTTACCTCCAGTTTTCTTTCCTAGATTTCTCATCACCAGTTGGCGTACAATTCTGTTTTCTGGAAGCCGTAAGATGTGAAAAAAATATGAAATTCTTTTCTTCTTCATTGTGCTGGTGATTGGATCAATCTCACGATAGACAGTTTCATTTGGGAGAATCCTCCAGACTCCCTCAACCTGATACTTTTTATTTATGCACGTTCTAATGATTCTTCTTTCCGTTTTGAGGAGCTGATCAGTTCTTTGTTCATTTTTAATTTGGAACAGTGTTTCACAAGCATAAGTGGCTTCAGGGAGAGTTACAGTTTTATAATGTTGGATCTTAGTAGCTATTGATAGGCATTTTTTATTATATGTTGACCAGGTTAGAGATTGTGCCTTTTTCATTTTATTTGTTCTATTTATCCAAGTTACTTTTTCGTTTAAGTTATGTGTTATAATTTCTCCAAGATACTTAAATTGAGGAACTAGGTTAATTTTATGATCATTTATATAGACTTCATTTATATCTAAGGGTTTCATAGGCATGATCTCAGTTTTTTCAAAGGATATCTGTAATCCTATCCCTTGAGCAATTTCTTGGAGACTAGTGATCTGAGTACAAACCTCTTCCTTGTCTAGTGCTAAAAGAGCCAAGTCATCTGCAAATCCTAAGCAGTTTATTTTTATTGATGGTTTTGTTCCAATTTTGATCTTAGGAGGGTTTTCCTTTTGCCAAACCTTCATGATATAATCAAGAGCCACATTGAAAAGCAGAGGGGATAATCCATCACCTTGTCTGAGACCAGTTTTTACTGTGAAAGCTGTTGATATTTCTCCCCTAAATTTAACTTTCGAATTTGTGTTTGATAATGTTAATTGAATGATTTTTATCAATTTAGGATGGAGACCGTATGATCTGAGGATTTTTAGCAGTGTCAGTCTATGAATACTATCATAGGCTTTCTTGAAATCTATAAAAGTGATAAAGAGTTGCTTATTTCTGTTTTTGTAATATTCCATTATTAATTTCAGGCTAAGGATTTGGTCTGGACAACTTCTGTAAGGGCGAAATCCTCCTTGATATTCTCCAAGTTGTGGTTCCAGAATGTTTTTGATCCTGTTGTAAATTATACGAGAGAAAATTTTATATGTGCAGTCCAGAAGGGTAATTCCTCTGTAGTTATCTGGGTTCGTTTTGTCTCCTTTCTTAAATAATGGATGGATTATTCCTGTGGTCCAGTGTGCAGGAATTTCTTCAGTAATCCACATTTTAATTAGATGTTGATGAAGATTTATAATCGCAGGTTTACCAGCATTTTTCCAGATTTCAGCAAAGACTAAGTCTTCGCCACAAGTTTTGTAATTTTTTTGTTCTTTAATTGCGAGTTCTACTTCATTAATGTTTGGAGGATTTATTAAATCAGGTGAAGTTAAAATAGGTGTATCAGTGTTTACTTGCAGGGTTTCCAGTGGATCATCACAATTTAACAGTTTCTCGAATGCTTCTGCAAGGATCTCTGTATTTTCTTGGTTAGAATGTGCTAACTTTCCTGTTTGATTTTTCAACATTAATGTTGGAGCTTCAAATTTTTTTAGATATTTACCAAATGTTTTGTAATAATCTCGAGATTGCTTTTTCTTGAAATCGTCTTCTATCTTTTCCAGTGTATTTTTAAGATGATTACGTTTCGTTTGTCTGATGATTTTATGGGTTAATTTTCTTTGTATAGTTAGTTCTAAATTTGATTCTTCTGACTTTAGAGCTTGATGTTTTATCCATGCTTGGTGTCTTTTCTCTATTGCTTGATCACAATCTACATTCCACCATTCATGTTTTTTCCTTGGATTTATTGGTGCTAACTCCTCTGCTATTGATTTTAATTTAGTGATTAATTCGTCCAATGTTTTAGTGTTGAGAGACTCTTCTCCTGTTCTTTCACAGTACTCTATATTTTTTATTAAGGTAGATGGATCAAATTTCCTCCTATTGTTATTATTAGTTTTTTTCTTGGCCATTGGAGTTAATTTTATTTTTATCTTTACCACATAGTGGTCTGATCCTGAGTCAACTCCCCTTAGAACCTTGACATTGTGAATTTCGCGATGGTGAAATTTATCCATGCAGACATGATCCAACTGCCATTCACCCCTTCTGAAGTCAGGATGTTTCCAAGTTTTCAATTTATGGGGCTGTCTTTTAAAACATGTTGATTTAGAGATTAATTTGTGGTTTCTACAAATTTCGACTAATCTTTGACCATTTTTATTGGTTCGTTTATGTGCTGTCCATTTTCCAATTATATCTCTATATCTTCTTTCTTGTCCAAGTTGCGCATTGAAATCACCAAGGAGAATTTTGATGTTTGATGAAGGGATGTTTATTAAAGTTTGATCCAAAAGATCCCAGAATTTTTGTACTTCTTCTCTGTCCTTAATGGTGTTGTTTTTTTTGATTAGTAGGAGCATGTGCATTAATAATTGTATATGTTTTATTTGCCGATTTCAAAGTTAGGGTCGTAAGTCTGGAGGATTGAGATTTAAATTCTGTTATCGAGTCAATGATTCTGAGATCTATTAAGAATCCGTTACCAAATTGTGGACAATTTTTCATAACTCGTTTTCCTGGAATTCCTTTATATAGTCTATATCCTTGTGATTCCAGATGGCCTTGATCACTATTTCTAATTTCCTGAAGGGCCATAATTAGAATTTTATGACTTCTCATGATATCCGTGATGATCTTCAATTTTCCAGTTTGAACCAGAGAGTTAACATTATGAATGAGACTTGTTTAGGTTTGATTTTCCGTAGTATTTGTTTGTTTGCTTTTTGATGAGTTTTCAGACGCTCCGATTCGTCATTATCTTCCGCATGACAGCCCACCGTATCCGAATGCTGTCTTTTCTGTAATCTATCATTACAGACGGCGGAATTATTCTTCAAATGACTTTTCATGGTCGACTATCTAAGGTTTCACCTTGAGGGGAGGATAAATCCTCGAATTACAATCCTGAATGTTATTCAGAAAGGTGAAAGAACTGAGAAAATAATTCTCAGTCCCCCCCAACACTAGTCTGTTCACTGACCCAGTTTCCCGCTGGGATTGATTACCCAACCTTCCACTGGGTTGCTCAGCTTAGCAGGGGACACCACGTGCAGGTCAGTGTTTGGAGTTGGAGTGGAGAGGTTATGAGGATTCTCTTCTGCTGAATCCTTGTATTACTGATTTTGTTGGTTAGTATCATCACATCACACTCCCTTTGTCCAGGTCTACATATTATTTAATGTACATGTTTCGAGCTTTTGTAGCCCTTCTTCAGCAACTATAATCAATTTTATGCAATTGATTATTATTGATGAATGACTATAATAGCCCAAAACATGTAGAATTAGATAATATAAAAAGAAACACTATATGTAGAAGCATATATTAATAAAATTTGTATAATTCTTGAAAGTCAATACAGATTTAAAAAAAATTAAGGTGGTTCAATTCATGTCAATACCGTATTTACTTGCATATAAGACCCCATCGCATATAACCCTCCCTCCTTCTTTTAAGTTGAGAAGAAAAAAAAAAGCCTTTTATATTGGACCCATTATTAATGAAATACAGGTAACTAACGATGCGTGTTTACTACCGAGTTCCCACTATTCCTAATTTCGATACAGTATTCCGCGAAGGATCCTGCACTACCATATCAGGAGTGTACCAATTGCTGTTATGGTACTTTGTGACAGTACAAGAATATGCAATCTTTCTTACCTGCAGAAAGTTTGGGGCGAGCTGTTGTAACAGAAATAACCCGATAAGCCCTGCCCCAAGGCCACATTCCTAGCCAGCCACACTCAGCCATTCCTCTCACTCTTCTGTCTTTGTCAATACGCTTATCAGGCAGTGGTCCTTCAGTCAAATTACAGTATCAGAAAAACATCCTGGTATACAGTCAGGGAAAGTGACGATATCATTCGAATTACGGTAGTTTTGTTCTACAAGAACCATGAGCGGTAACGTTAATACCAGTAAGCATGAAATTTATTCTGCTTCTTTTAAATGGTATGCGGGCCGCCGGCCATGAATTCGCTGTCCAACAAAACATGATCAGGTATTGGCAAAAGCAACAAGAAAAATCAATGGTCATGAAAAAGAACGTTAGATCTTTCTGCGGGCCGCAATCGGGTAGATATTCTGAAGTGGATGAGAAGGTATTGGTGTGGGTACTCACCTGATAATAATGGATCTACTTTTAATTTTAATTTTAATATTAAAAGTAGAATATCCCTAATGGTATTTTCCGTTTATTTCAGATGCAGTGAATGCAAAATTAGGCCTGCCCTACCACGCACGTATACCGGTACTTGCCGCGATCGCGGGAGATTTATATTCGACTAATATTGTATAATGGTCCATAATTGTATCTTTTAAACCTGAATAATACATTTTCTTTTTTGAAATGTATTTTCGAGGATGTTGGCATGTATAGTTATTTAATGGATATCTTGATATGCTATTAATTTTTGAGATATGCGTAAGGGCCTTATTTTTTGGTGAAATAAAACTGTTGATTTCGGTGTGAAAACTGACACTATTTCGGTGGGTATTTTGTGAAATAAATTGTCATAATGATCGATGTTTGATCTGAAATCTTCCTTATAGTATGGGGTAAATCTTACAAATTATGTGATAAGGGGTTACAACTTCTTTGCGAAGTGCAGAGTATCGCCGAATGTTATTTGCCACTTAGAATTATGTTCATTGCCTTCTTTCTTCCGCATTTTATGTGTTTATAAATCCCTGCAGTGGTTATTGCACGTGTCTTTTCATTCCCACGGAATAAGAACATTGGAGTATTTACACCTTAGAATCTTTCTTGCAGCGTCAAATACATATAACCCCTCACTGTTGTACTTCTTGGCCCGTGAGAAAACTGTTGTGACTTTAGTTTTCGGCATTTTTATGCTTAAATGTCTGTCAATCAATTTTTATCAGTCGCGAACTCGCACTGCTGTATCTAGGACCACAACGCCATTTGATGTAATCGATAGCAGATATCGATTTTTATCGATAGCCTTAGAGATCACGGAACTGAATACACGTCCACTTCCGGCACAGCACTATCAATCAAATGAGAAGGAAACCACGACGGTCAATTCCTCAGAAGCATTTAAACGTGTTTTGGAGAGCTTTTTCGATAATATTTAGCATTTTCGTACCAAGTGAAGTATACTTCGTGATTATTTGTGCAACTCGCGCAATAAATCAGATTTCGTGATTTTTGCGAGTTCATTTTGCTAAAATACGCTACTTTAAGTACCTAGAAGGCCATATATATGCAAGAAAGAAGATATGAAAAAAGATCGCGCGTATCGCTATTACCAAAAAATACGGCCCCTAGATATGCACTTACAAGAAGCTCCTCAATTTTTGAGCATTAAAAACAGGATAAGAAACGGGTCTTATATGCGAGTAAATACGGTATATAAAGGGTGATATTATAGTGATGTGGGGAATGGAGGAGAAATAGTTGAAATTCCAGGACAGTGATGGCGAGAGTGGTTGTAGCAAACATGTTAGGCAGTCAGCCCGGAGGCTGATTGGATCCTCAAAATGTACAATCATAGGTTACATGTACATTTCAAGGAATAATGTACTGTATATACAGTCCACTCCCGATAATTCGCAGTAATTAATGCACAAACTTCCGCGAATTATCCGCAGTTATGATTTAAGCATAGTAACAAGAAAACTATTGGTCAGAATATTGAAATTTAATTTTGAACATGCAAAAAAATAATTATAACACTTTATAACATTGTATTGTAAGTTACACTATGCTAGAGGTGTGTGGATTAAGCCAACATTAATATCTAAGAAAAAAGACTTTCATCATGTTTTGTTTCTTAGATCGTTCATTTTTTCTAATTTTAGATTGTACATATCTGAAGAAAACAATATGGAAACAAATTTCATCTCCATTTTCTATGAAAGAGAAAAGTGTGACTATAGACACACTAGCTTGACTGTAGGAACTTTTGGAATTTCCGTTGCATCACTCCTGCACTTGATATCTACTGGATCTCCGATTTCCTCACCGACAGTCAAATTCTGAACAATATCCTCCTCACTTTCACGTCTTTATCGACGTCTAACTACCGAATGTCACTTTCTTCTGCATCTTGGCATTCATCCAGGTTTTGCCTTAATGTCATCGTAGTGAGACCACCTTGTCCGTTTGAAATATCGTCGTCACAGAAGCCGGCAAACACTCGCTTTTGTGCGAGTGTAGTAGCGGTAATTTTCTGGCATGACTTGTTGACTGCATGAAGAGCATCCAACAAACATGCTCTCGGCGTCGAACTGGTTTCTGCCATCAGACAATAATCGCTCTTTACAATATGCTGTCAGCGCATCTACCCTTCACAACTCACAGGCCAGAGATCTTGGGGTGTGGCTGTTGCGAAAGGAAGGGTAGGTTGTGAGTGAAAGTGCATTCCTCTTTGCACTGTCTCGGCATTGAAGATAAAAGAAATCCGTGCTATACCCCGTTATGCGACATACTCGTATGTTTCCAAGATTTCAGCATTTCGGTAGCAGTGCACAGTGCTGAGAAACGCAGTTAGTCATCTCAAATCTCAATGATTTTGTCTTCATGCATCATTTCGTGTTAAAATTTGTTTAAACGACAGAGAGATTATTTTATTTCACGGGATGATTAGTTTCTGTAATAATTACTACATTAAAAAAAAAAAAAACTCTTGGAGACCCACGAATTAACCGAAAAGCAAATTATCTCCACGCGAATTATCGGGGGGTACACTGTTATATTGAATTGATTCTTATTTTGGTTATGATAGTGATCATTTAATATTTTTATTTATGTCAACAAAAAAAGGTCAACCCCTGGCACCATCCAGCCCATGACGGGCTAAGGCCGACCAAGCGACCGCTGCCCAGCCATTTGGCCTGCAGATATTGGGGTGACGCGTGATCAGCGCGTCGGGTCCCCTCGGCCATTAATCTTGGTATTCGTGATCGGGGTGCTGTCTCACTGTCAGACAGCTACTCAATTGTCCTCACGAGGCTGAGTGCACCCCGTTCCAACCCTCACGTCAGTTTTAAAATCCCTGACAGAGCCGGGGATCGAACCCGGGGCCTCCGGGTGAGAGGCAGGCGCGCTACCCCAACACCACGGGGCCGGCTTTTTATTTATGGAACAACATTATTTCTTTCATAAAATTAAAGTGCAGAATCTGCTCTAAAAGTTCATGTAAATAACACAATTTTCTGCCGGCCCCATGGTGTTGGGGTAGCGCGTCTGCCTTTCACCCGGAGGCCCCGGGTTCGATTCCCGGCTCCACCAGGGATTTTAAACTGACGTGAGGGTTGGAACGGGGTGCACTCAGCCTCGTTAGGACAATTGAGTAGCTGTCCGACAGTGAGGCAGCGCCCCGATCACGAAAACCAAGATTGACGGCCAAGGGGACCCGATGCCCTGATCACGCGTCACCCCAATATCTGCTGGCCAAATGGCTGAGCAGCGGTCACTTTTCCTGATGTTACTATTTAATCCAGGAACAACATATTGCAGACTTTTATGCTGGCACTACAGAAAATAAAACTGAAACTTGTAGGATTAAATGACATTTACAAGAAGAAGTGATTTTGTTAGTACCTGCACCACTTCATCCTGCATGGCTGAAGTGTTGTGTAGGCGAGCCATAGTCTCCAGACGGGATTTCTCTGCAGCCAAGTTAGCCCTCTCTTCACTGAACTGCTGTCTCCAGGCCTTTTGTTCTTCCAGCATGGTGATCTTCATGCTCTACCAAACACACAACATAACATAAATCTAACCATTCTTACCATTGACTTACAATATTTAGGATAAAGATTGATTTTATCTTTAAAAAGGAGACCCACTTAGCCCGATAATGTTGGACATTAAAAGACGATGGTTTCCTTATAATTATTGCTAGAAAACATGATTTTTTTCCTTTTGAATTTTTAATTTAGATTCGCATAATTTTCCCTCCCCGTTTTTGAGGTTGAAAAAAAAAGGAGGGGGAATATTACGCGAGTAAATACGATAAAGATTATATTGACAAATTAAATTGTCATATACAGATACCGGCAGCTAGCTCTGCACTTGCCCATCCCCCTCCTCCTACATACTACTGCAGCATAAAATATTTGCCACGCTAAGCGGCACTGGCTAAGACTAGTAATGTACGAGGGAACATGTCGCGTGTCAATGTTTTAAGACTGGGAGGTATTTGGCATTATCCCTGCACCGCTCCACACCCCTCTCCTACTGCTGAGCTCTCAAGGTCAAGTGCACGGCTAGTGCACGGATCTGTGATGAGAGAAAACTAGTAAACAGTATTTTGAGAAGAATGGAAAGTACTTTTCAAGTCATGATCGGATGAGAAGATAAAGGAAGAATGAGGTCTGTATTATTGACAATAGAAAGGAATAACCTAAGATTATGGACTGGATACCCACTTCCAGTTGTTGGCGCTGTCCTTCTAGACGCTGCTGCATTATTTCAAACTTCTCCGTCTCTTGCTGTAGTCTCCGACGCTCCTCCTCCAGTTCACGGCGATGCCTCGACAACATTTCTTCCAGCCCTTTCAAGCGGTGATTTTCTTTCTCTGTAGACTCTTGCTGCCTTTCAAGGTTCTCCTGTAGGGCTGATAGGACAAAATAAAGCCTTTTTAGTGACATCCTAATTTTGTGAATGATTTATTTATGATTTTGTTTGAATACACCGACTGTATGAGGTCTGTCATGGTAGTTGGTGCTAATAATCTTTTTGTGATTTTAGGATATTTAGAGGATTTATGGAAGATGAGAAGAAACCAACGCGACATACATAGTCGGAGGAACAGGAATCACAACAGTTCATGCAAATGAAGAACTATTGTGCATGGAGGAAAGCTCAAGATATGTTGATTCTGCGTGGTTCTACTGTAAGTGACCCAATTGAGGAGGACGAGGAGGAGTTTTTTTTCTTGCATACTGTGTTTATAGTTCCTTCAGGGTGAAACACAGCTTTTCTGCAATTTTAACCAGGTATAAAAAAGAAATATAGTGCTTTTAATACACAATGCCCAGAAAACATTTGCTTTTGGGTTAATTTCACAATATTAGCTATAAGGCGTGAATGTCATACTCATAAACCTGAGGCAGCAGACAGTGAAAATTGCAACTGCTGGCTTGAAAATAGCACAACAGTTACACCAAAAATGTGCATCATTCTCACAAATTTGAAACTGTAGAGTCAATGGAAATCTTGTATACCAACTTCAAAGTGACAGTGATTACATCTTCGCAATCTATACCCACAGTTCTCTGATTCCAAGCTTAAAGGGCTGGATCAACACCAGATATTCCCATTGCCAAAAGGCAAAAAACTCCTACAGGAGAGCCCAGAAATTGAAACAGCGGGAAATCAGGAACTTGAAATGATTTATTTGCTAGTGATAGGTTATTAATGTGAAGAAGGATTCTATGAATGATAAACAGAAGATAATGGTTATGTGCAAATTTGAGTTTCAAACAGAAAGGCGAAGTTTAAAACTTAGAAGGAACCTAGAAGACTTTAGGGTCATAAGTGTAGTGTGAGCTTGGTACCATCCAAAAGCATTACAGTATTAAAAAGAAAAGAAAAGAAGACAATACAAATTTACAGTAATTCCACCTGTAGAAATTTCTGTTCTGCTTAATAACTGAAGGACAAGTTGTTTGTAAAATGTAGTTTAATGTACTTGAAAAAATTCTTCATCGATTTGCATACCTGCCAACCTCTCAAACTGAAAAATTGGGATATTTTGAAGATGATCAATGTCTTATCATATTTCTTCGCCATATTACCGAGGAACCGACAAAATCACTCAAATTGAAAAATCACAATAGCCTACCGGCACATTAATGCCAACAACATGTTAAGTTATACACAAATAATTTCACGTGTTAAGGCTAGTCCACATCAAAGTTAATGAACAATGTTAATGAACAATGTTCATGAACAATGTTAATGAAAACATTTCTCAACATGTTTACTAAACATTTGTTAACAAACTTCTTCAACATTATGTCCACACCAAATAAACTTTCGTTAACAAACATCTTCAACATTAAATAAACAGTTTGAGAGGTTATAATGGATAGGGTCAGGAAGAAGAGTACTTACAGCTGCAGCTTTCATTAATTTAGTGAGTGCAATTAGAGAAAATTGCAGACGCAAGGTGTGGCAAAGAAAAATCTTGGAAAGGCGTTTATAATTAAGTTTGGAGAGAACACTTATGTCAGAACTATTAATTCATGATGCAGCAGACTTTCAAAACTTTCTGAGAATATCTCCACATGACTTTCAGTTCTTGTTGACAGTAATTGGGCCTGAAATTGCAAGAAATGACACAAATTAACCTTCAGGAATTCCCTATGGAACTGGCCTCTGAGTTTGTTAATTTTTTGCTCAATATCATTTTGAGTGCAATATTAAACTCGGAGGCCAGTTCTGAGTAGGCATCCTTGCGAGCATTCCTGTCTTTGTGACTGGGATGCCGACTGTCCCACAAAACGGGATGATTTAGATACGCATCGATAAGCGCCATCATAATTCCGAGAAATATACGAGTCGCTTGAGATTCGATAGTCGATTTTTAGATAAATAAAAGAGCACCGTATTCCGCGCTACGAATTTACAACCTAAATTGCGTATTTGCGCATGCGCAAACCAAAATGTTAACGAAAACACGAAAAGTTAATGAAAAGTTTCATTCACAAAAGTTAAAGAGATTTTGTTCATGAACATGCTCGAAATGTTAACGAACACGCTATTTTGTTTATGAACAGTCAAAAATGTTCATGAACATTGTTCATGAACAGTGTTCATTAACAAAGTTAACGAAAACATCTTGGTGTGGATGTACCTTTAAACAGATACAATATTTCGCTACCTACTACTACCTCTCACCCTCAGGCTGTTATGAAAACTTCTAGGAACATGCACTGAACTAACCGTAGACTATTTAAAAAAAAGAGAAACGTATTCAAATCCAACTAAGCGGTATGAGTAGTTATGGAGAATTATCTATAAGTTATCGATACGAAGCGAAACTGCGGTATCGAAACACAATACAAGTAAAATCGATCTGTTCGATGGATGACTGGAGTTTGTCATCTTGCACTTTTAGTCCGAAATTACGCGTGGTATTTTTGAAAAAATCGGGAGATTTAATATGTTATGCGGGAGGGCGGGAGAAGTGGTGTAAAATCGGGTGTCTCCCGCCTAAATCGTGAGAGTTGGCAGTTATGGATTTGTATCTCAACAAACGGAACATGGAACTTCTCTGAGCTATCATGTTTACGTCGTGGATCCAGAAGGAACTACAGTGTACTCCCGATAATTCGCGTGCGGATAATTAGTTTTGCGGTCAATTCGCGGGTCTCCAAGAGTATTTTTTAAAATAGAAATTCTGACAGAAACTAGTCATCACGCTAAGTAAAGCAATCTCTCCATTGTTTAAAAGAATTTTGATGTGCAGAGACAAAATCATTGACATTCAAGAAGACTGAACTGCGTTTCTTTGCGATGGAACAGTAGGCTTATTTGCGTAATCTTCGAAACATACGAGCATGTTGCCGCGATTAGTATAGCACAGATATCCTTCATCTTCGAAACCCTAACAATACAAGAGGAATGCACTTTCACTCGGAGCCTACCCACCCTTTCCCAACAGCCACACCCCAAGGTCGCAAATCTGCGAGTTGTGAAGGAAGGATGCGCAGACAGCGTATTGTAAACAGCGATTATTGCCTAATGGCGCAAACCTGCGCAACACCAAGAGCGTGTTTGTTGGATACTCTTCATGCATTCAACAGTACTAGTATTTCAAAAAATCAAATATTAAATACGTATCTTTTTCTTTTAGTCGATTTTACCCTCCAGGTGAGTTTTTCCCATGGACTCAGCGAGGGATCCCACCATTACCGCCTCTACGGGCAGTGTCCTGGAGCTTGAAACATCTGGTCGGGAGGGATACAACTGGGGAGGTGGGATCAGCACTTCGCCCAGGCAGCCTCACCTGCAAAGCGAACAGGGGCCTCATGAGGGATGGGAAGGGAGGGGAAGATTGGGAGGGATAGGCAAGGAAGAGGGAAGGAGGCGTGGCCTTACGGTAGATACCATCCCGGCATTTGGCCAAAGACGAAGTGGGAAACCACGGAAAACCACTTCGTGGATGGCTGAGGTCATTTGGACCACCCGAGGCTGAGTAGACCGCGTTCCAGTCCTCATACCACTTTTCAAATTTCATGGCAGAGCCGGGAATCAAACCCAGGACCTCCGGGGCGGCAGCTAATCACGCTGACCACTATGCTACGTATCTACTTGACGTTATGTGCTGGATAAAATTTAAAAAATTAAAACTGAAAACATTAATAATTAAAGTGTAAAAATAAAATATAAATATAGAAATGAAAAACATAAAATCAAAATTACAATAATAAAAGGGTCATTACGTAACATCCTTAGGGAATTTGGGTTACATCAAAAGCCTATCAACCTCATCGGCGTTACTTTGAAAGATACTAAATCAAAGGTTAAATTTCGAGGCACCTTGTCTGAACCATTTGATATCCGGACTGGACTTCGACAGGGAGATGGTCTATCACCGTTATTATTTAATTGTGTTCTTGAAAAGATCATGCGTGAGTGGAACAAAACTTGTCCTCCAAATGTAAAGATTGGTACTAATATAAAACTGAATTGCTTGGCCTTTGCGGATGACCTTGCACTGCTTGCAACCAGTATAGATGAGGCTAAACACCAAATTGAAGAACTTGGGTCTATTGCAGCAAAAGTAGGAATCAAATTTCATTTGAAAAGACTGAAATAATGGCATCCTTTGATGTGGAAACACAAGCTATTACATTGATCAACAATAAAGAAATTAAAGTTGTACATAAATTTAAATATTTAGGGGAGATTATAACATGGAATTTGAATGAGAAAGCGTCAATCGAAAATAGAACAACAAAGTTAAGACAAGCACAATATATTACTTGGTCTAGTTACAAAAAAAAAATCACTCTCCATAAATGCCAAATTACGACATTACGAATCAGTTATTAAACCGGAAGCAATATATGCTTGTGAAACACTTTTCAAGTTAAACACTCGATCAGTTACTGACACATTACAGAAGATTGATAGAAGAATTCTCAGAACTATAATTAATAAAAAACATCAGGTGGATGGTCAATGGGGTCTATTACCAAATGAAGTGGTTTATAAAGAAACTGAGTCTATAGTCGATACTATGCGAAAAAGGCGAATTGCTTTTTTTTGGTCATATCTCACGCCTGCCGGATACCAGACAATTAAAAGTATTATTTAATTATTTTTTCAAAAGTAAAACAAAGAACTCTTGGTTTATGGAAACTCAAAATGATCTGGATGAACTCGGCTTGACAATGTCCCAAATTGCTAACAAAGATGAGAAGAATATCTTGAAAAACAAGAACATCCGACTTCCCTTAAAAACCTTTACCCGCAAAACTTACACCATAAGCGATGCAGAGAGAGCGGCAAGGTCGACTAGAATGAAAATGTTTTGGGAAAAGAAGAAAAATAAGAAGCTGAATCTTTAATATTGTTTTTGAGATATGTATATACTTGTTTTGGTTAAGTGCTCCAATGAGGGCGTAACATATGTAAATAAATAAATAAATAAATAAATAAATAAATAAATAAAAGTTAAAATATTAAATATAACTATAAAAAAATAATGAAAAATAATTGTAAAAAATCAATTTGAAAGTAATTCACAAAAAAAAAAAAAAAATCAAAATTGAAGTTGGACTAACTGAACTTGTCATTCACGATAGGAAAACGTTTCAAAACCGAGTTGACAATATCAAGACGTTCAAAGAAAAACTACCACAGCACAGGCCAAATTTGGTAATAAAAGAGGAGCAGAGAAAGATTAGAAGTAAAAGAATGAAGAGGTTCTGGGAAGAAAAGAAGAAAAAATTGACCAGAAAGCCTTAGGTTCCATGCGGTCCATAGTTGGACAAAGTCCGAAAAAAAAAAAAAAAAATCTATAAGAACATAAATTAAAAATTAAATATTAATAATAATAATAATATCGTATGGCCTCGGATGCCGGGTGCAAGCTTTGTAATTTGACACCCAGAGGGTAGCTTGCATGTCGAATTTCGTTGTTCCTTGAATCACTATGAAAGTCAAGGAGGTTAGATGTTAGATATCTAAGCTCCTTGAACACTATAGCGCTTTCGAGTAGAGAAATGAGGAACTTTGTGTTGGCGGAAACTCCCGAGATTAATTTTGCCATTATGAACTCTGCCTACTGAATTCAAATGGGTTCTTTGACATGCCAACATCGTATGACATGCGTATCGTATTTTTGCCGCCTTTCAAAAGTCACTTACCACGGCGAGGGGCGAACCTGCAATCTTGGGGTTAGTAGACCGACACGCTATCCACGCTATATTAATATATAAACATGAAAATTAGAGAAACAAAAAGTAACATTAATAATAATTAAAATAAATTAAAATGTAAAAACACCTAAAAATAGAAACTAGTTTTGCCCTATAAAGGGTTAAATAAGCCTAATGCTCACCACGAATATCTTCCTCCTTGGCCTTGAGAGCTGCCTCACGAGCATTACTCTGCACCCTCTGCTGTTGTTCTAGCTTGCCCTGCAGTTCTCCAAGTCCTCCAGCACTCCGAGTCAGTATTTCCACAGTAGACTGCAGAGACCTGCACACACCATAGCAATGTTTTTTTTATCAAGCAGATCCATGCAGATGTACAGGGTAATTATCTATGTGCGCCCCGATAAACACAGCAAGCTAAGCCGGCTGTGACTGGTGCAGATCGCAGGCACGCGTACGTACGCATTTCAGCCGGTGGTTGGTGTGCTCCGCTGACTCATATCGTTAGTTCACACGTGTTTTGTCATTCATATGGACGTGTATCTGCAAAGCTTAGACGTTAGTGTTGCACGTTCAGTGAGTATTGTGATTACTGTGATTGTTTGACATGCCTAAACACCAATTCACAATGCGCGAACGTGTGTATATCCATAATTCGTATATGAAAAGCAGAAAATCTTGTTCTGAAACGTGACGAAAATTTCGAATCAAGTTTCTAGGAAGACCTGTGCCTAATACCAGTACAATTAGGAGGCTCGCTAAAAGATTCAAGGAAACAGGCTCCGTAAATAATAATTGAGTCGACGGACATTCTTTCATCAGAAGAAGTTAGGTGTGTGTTACAAGAGAGGGAGGACATTTTCAACATCACCTATGAGCACTGTAAGTACACATTATTGAACATGTTTGGTAAAAGTGTGAAAGTGCGTGCCAACCACCAGCTGAACCGAGTATGCACGCCCGCGATCTGCGCCAGTAACAGCCGGCTTAGCCTGCCGTGTTTACTCATGCGCACATAGATAATGACCCTGTAGTATTCCGGGCCGTGGAAGCCTTAATCTACATAATGTTTTTTTTATCAAGTAGATCCATGCAGAAGTACTTACTAGGTTGCAGAGTTTTGCCTCAGCATACTTGAATACTAAATGTACTCGCGTGACCAACATCAACATCATCAATTTCCGTTCTCCAGCTTGGGCCGGGTTGGAGCTAGACCTAGAATACGATGGATGGATTTGGTGAAGGACAGTGTGATAGAATTGAACCTAGAGTGGAGTTCAGTGGTTGAGGAAGGAAGGTGGACAGAGTAAAGCGAAGAGGTGTCATATTTGCTCTGACCTGGCCTAGGATAGAAAACTGAAATTGATGATGATGAAGATGATACTGTAGTGACAAATTATGTGTTGTGTTGGAATCCCTTCCAAAATTAGAAATTTAAATAAAAAGAAAGCTTACAAAAAAGAATTAGAAAACATATAATATACAAAAGAATAAAGACCTAAAGATGCATACCAAACTCATGGTGTACAAAGCTGTCGTCATCTCAACGCTACTGTATGGCTGTGAAACTTGGACACTCTATCACCGTGATATCAAGAAACTTGAGCGCTTCCACCAACAAAAGGTGAGATACATCTTGAACATTAAGTGGGAGGACTACGTTACCAACACTGCAGTTCTCGAGAAAGCGCATCTCAATAGCATTGAGGCAACCATCATCGCTCATCAACTGAGATGGTTAGGCCATGTTCACTGTATGAGTGATACCAGGCTTCCACGTCAATTCCTTTATGGTGTACTTTGCTCCGGCACTAGACCTCATGGGCCCCTCGGAAGACCAGCTAAAACACATCATGAAGACGACTGGTATTCATATCCACTCATGGCAAACATCTGCTGCGAACCGTTTACTGTGGCGGAACACTACATCGAACGCTGTCAACTTATTTGAAGAAGAACGTCGCAGACATGGAGAGGCCAAACGACAAGCAAGGAAGCTTCATCAATTACAACCCCGCCCTCCCCCGACCATTGAGTGCAATTTATGTGGGCGCATGTTTCATGCCAGGATTGGCCTGTTTAGTCATCAGAAACACATCCACAAGCTAGTTTGAAAAGCTCTATGCAGGAAAAAGTATGTGTACTCGGAATCGAGTTACAGCCAACGACGACGACAAAAGAATAGAGTGAATATAAATCTACCATAGAGGACTACCTGTATATTTGAACCATATTGTAGGTTTGTGACATCCAATTAACTATAGTATTTAAACCGTACTGAAGGATTGTGATACAGGGAGTCCACTATGGTAGATTTATATTCACTCTATTCTTATTTTTTATATTATATATTTTCTAATTATGTTTTGTGAGCTTTCCTTTTATTTAAATTTCTAATGGTTTTTGTAAGGATGTCCATTTTCTCTTTTGTCTTTGTAAACAAAGTTTAAGATTAATTTAATATTCAATCCACGCTGACGAGAGTGTAATTGCACACCAAAACATGTACGTGTAATCATTAATAAAACTGCATTCTATAGTGTTTGACAGGGCGGTTTTCCATTTCCTAGTACTATCAGTCAACACGGATTTTAATTATTACCATTGTCATAATGGTTAATGTTTACGCATTTTAATCAGAGCTTATCGAACTCGACCAACGTATGTGGCCTAAATCATGGAATTTAGATTCATTTTCAATAGTCTGTGGGGAGAGTTCAAACCCCACTTTTAGAATCTCATTGACTCTTTATATGAGGGCTGTTTTTTAAGTAAGGGCCGTTTTTTTAAAAGCCCATAGTTAGTGCGCACGCCACAACAAGCGTGCGCGCTACCTCCCGACATCCTTTGCGAACAAGCAGCCGTCAGATGCAGCTGTGTAGCTAACCTGTCCGCTGAACTGTGCACCTTTACAATGTTCAAGATTATTGATTTGCCCGCCACGTGTGAGGTATGATCTGTGATACGTTTTTTGAGTGCAAGAAACATGTCGGCTACAGATATTCATTGTCAGCTTTGTGAGGTGTGTACGTGAGTTCAAAAGTGGCTGTGAAAATGTTCATGACGATGAACGCTCAGCTCTGTGATCACAGATGACTTGGAGACTGCAATTGACACGAAAATTCACGAGGACCGAAGATTCATGATAACCACTCTATCAATGGATTTTCCTCAAGTGTGAATTCTTGGTTGTCAGAGCAGGCGGCAAACTTTTATCAGAGGGATTTCAGAACTTAGTTTTAAGGTATGACAAGTGCCTAAATAAACAAGGCAACTATGTAGAAAAATAGAGGAAGGTATGTAAAACCTAAAAATAAATGTGGTTTCAAAATAAAATGTTCGGTTAATTTAAAAAAAAAAACGGCCCTTACTTAAAAACAGCTCTTGTATATTGGGAATCACTTCTGACAATCCATTTGAATGGAGACCGGTTGTGAAAGAATCTGCCATCAGCGCATTTCGTTGCATCGCCTGACGTTGCGTAGGGTATACCCGATTGTTATTCATTTCTTTACATCACCAGGCAGCAAGGTCTTGCTCAGATCCCGCAAGAGTTTCCTTGCTAGGACTCTGCGCTGGAGAGAACCAGAGACAACTCGTCTTAACATATGGAAGAGCTCACTGCCCACAGACATGTCACCAAAGGAAGAGCTGGCTCCTGGCACCGACCTACCTTATCCAGTGTGGAGGTCCCTCAACCGCTTAAGAGTGGATGTCCCTCGATGCAAGACCAACCTGCAAAAATGGGGGATCCTTCCAGCAGATGCAGACACCTCTTGTGAATGTGGAGCTGAACAAGTCCCAAGCCAACTACTTAACTGCCCCCTCCTGGACAACCCATGCACAAGGGAAGATGTTTATAGAGGAAGCAACAAGGCCATCGCAGCTGCAGTTTCTTGGAAATGCTGACCGGACACGGAAATGAATGAATGACTTCTGACAAGACCCAATGTCTGACTGAACTGCTAAGTGAAACTCACGTCATGTGTTCGGAAGCATCCTTGATGGCAGATGTTTCGGCCTTCTGTGCCTGTCGCACGTGCTCGAGCATGGCCAGATGCTGTTCTCGGAGTTTCTGTAGGTCGGCCAGCCTCTCCTGTTGCAAGGTTGCGAGCTGTCGCCCATGTTCTTCCACCAGCTGAGTGTGCTGCTCCTAGAAAATACCAAGCCTGTACAACAATGAACACACCCATAGACTCATATTTATTGCATTATTCTCTTAAATTTTATTTTTTTAGCGGCTTCAGTGGTGTAGTCGGTAGCATGCTGAGCTTCTATGCACAAGATCGCAGGTTCAAACCCGGCCGAAGTCGTCGTATTTTTTAAGAGCGTTAAAAATCCCTCAGTATATCTTCCTTTGGAGGGGAAATAAACCCGGCAGGCCCAAGTCATTGATTTATGGCATGTAAAAGAACCTTCCACTAACTACAATTGTGTCAAGCTAAATTTGTAGGTTAGATTTGATTAACACTATTAGTTCCAATGTTCGCCGCCACTAACAGTGGCATCTAGTAGCCAAGTTCGCGGCTAGGTGTCGTTGATAGTAGCATTAGGTAGCAAAAGTAGGAACTACTTGAAATTGATCATCTGCAATCCTTACCTGAATTACAAGCTTGCCACGGTGGGTGGCAAGATTGCAGGTTGGCTCCTGGCCGTGGTAAGTGATTTTTGAAAGGCAGCAAAAATACGACACTATGTCATACGATGTTGGCATGTCAAAGAACCCATTTGAATTCAGTAGGCCGTGTTCATAATGGCAAAATTAATCTCGGGAGTTTCCGCCAACACAAAGTTCCTCATTTCTCTACTAGAAAGCGCTATAGTGTTCAAAGAGCTTAGATATCTAACCTCCTGACTTTCATAGTGATTCAAGGAACAACGAAATTCGACATGCAAGCTACCCTCTGGGTGTCAAATTACAAAGCTTGCACCCGGCACCCGAGGCCATACGATATTATTATTATTATACCTGAATTACAGATAACACACACTAATACAGCCCTCACAATTAACACTGGTTATCAGACAGATTCCACACACACCCAAAGTACATGGGGCCACATGACCACGTCGCAGCCCCTAAACTGAGGAACCCACCATCTTTTTGCACTATTCATCATCATCATCTTGCACAGTTTCCAGCCACTGGCCGGGTCTGTTTGGAACACAAGCCTCTCCAACGTCTTCTGTCTTCCCACCATCTCTCAGCCTCCACCCTTGGCCAGTCTTCTCCTCTCTTCTTCACGCTTTCTTCCACCCCCTTCAGCCACCTGTCTCTCGGTCTTCCTCTCGGTTTCTTTCCTTCTCACTTCGTCTCGTGTACTCTCCTGGGTATCCTCTTTTCCTCCATTCGTTTTACATGTCCATACCATCTAAGTCTAGATTTCTCTATACCATTCTGTAATGGTTCCTCCTTCATTAATTCTCTGGTCCTCTCATTTCTTATTCTGTCCTCTATGTAGCTCCAATACTGCTTCTCAAGAACCTCATCTCACTGGCCTGTATTTTGCTCTTCTCCCTTCCTTTCTTAACCCAGGTCTCTGAGGCATACGTCAGGATAGGGACATAGTACGTCCGATATATGATCTTTTTGCTGTTCGGAGGGACATCCTTGCTCCATAACATGCTTCTCACACTCCTCCGAAATGCTTCTGCCTGCCTCCCTCGCTCATTTATTTCTCTATCGTTTCTTCCACTATCTTGTATCAGGCTTCCCAGATACTTGAAACTCTCCACTTTCTTCAGCTGTTCCCCACCAATTGTTATTCCCGTTGTGGTTCTTTCCTTCTTCCTTGTTGTGATCACTATCTCACTCTTATTTATGCAAAATTTCATCCCATATCCTTGTATTATTCCTTCCCACACATCCAACTGATCCTGTACCTCCTCCTCCTTGCTTCCCCAAATCATCAAATCATCTGCAAACACCATTGCTTTCATCTTTCCTTCCCCAATTACTTGTGCCACTCTGGTCATTATGTCATCCATCACCACAATGAAAAGTAACGGTGACAGTGCACTTCCTTGTTTCAGGCCGTTTCTCTGTTCCAACCAGTCTGATCTCTCTCCTCCCACATTCACACAGCTCACGCTTCCCTTGTACATCTCCTTTATCCTCTTTATAGTCCATTTCTCTACTCCTCTATCCTCCAGGGACTTCCATACTTTGTTTCTGCCTACACTGTCATATGCTTTCTCAATGTCCAGGAAGGCCATCAGTAGATCTGTTCCATACTCATAGCGCTGTTCTTGTAACTGCCTTACAGCAAAAATCAAATCCACTGTGGACCTTCCTGCTCTGAAGCCATGTTGTTCTTCCCTCATCCCTCCTTCTATCCTTGTCTTAACTCTCTTTTCCAAAACTTTCTCGAAGATCTTTGCACAATGACTCATCAGTGTTATTCCCCGATCATCATCATCATCATCTTGTACAGTTTCCAGCCCCAGGCTGGGTCTGTTTGGAACATAAGCCTCGCCACTTAGTCCTTTCTTCCCACCACCTCTCCGCTGTCACTCTGGTCCAGTCCTCGCCTCTCTTCTTGACACATTCCTCCACGCCTTTCAGCCATCTATCTCTTGGTCTTCCCCTTGGTCGTTTCGTCTGCATCTGCTTCTCATGTATCCTCTTGGGAATCTTCTTCTCATCCATTCTCTTTAAGTGTCCATACCACCTCAGTCTTGATGTCTCAATCCTACCTTGCAAGGGCTCCTCTTTCACCATTTCCCTGACCTTTTCATTCCTCACCCTGTCTCTTCTTGTTACTCCGATCCTACTTCGCAGGAACTTCATTTCACCTGCCTGTATTCTGCTTATATCTCTCTTCTTCATTGTCCACGTTTCTGAAGCATAGGTCAGTATCGGGATATAGTAGCTTCTGAATAACACTTCCTTGCTTTTTTGTGGGACATCTTTATTCCACACTAAGCTCCTAATGCTTCTCAGAAATGCTTCTGCCAGTCTGCCACGTTCCGTAATCTCTTTGTCATTTCTCCTATTTTCCTCCACTAGACTTCCCAAGTACTTGAGACTTTCCACCTTCTTCAGCTGTCCACCTCCAAGTGTTATCCCACTCATTGGTCTGTCCTTTTTCCTGGTCGTTAACAGGATCTCACATTTACTGATGTTGAACTTCCATCCGTACTCTCCCACTGTTTCTTCCCAAGCCTTCAGTTGCTCCTGAATTTCCTCCTCCTTGTTTCCCCAGACCATGAGATCATCTGCAAACACCATTGCTTTCATCTTATCTTCTCCTATCTTTCCTGCTATCCGTGTCATTACCTCGTCCATAACCACAATAAAGAGAAGGGGTGACAGCGCACTACCCTGTTTCAGGCCACTCATTTGTCTGAACCAGTCTGTTCTTTCCCCTCCAACTTTCACACAACTCATACTTCCACAATACATCTCCTTCACTCTGCCTACAGTCCCTTTTTCCACTCCCATGTTTTCCATTGCTTTCCAAACCTTCTCCCTACACACACTATCATATGCCTTTTCGATGTCCAGAAAGGCCATCAATAGATCCTCTCCAAATTCATAGTGGTGTTCCTGGAGCTGTCTCACTGAAAATATGAGATCCACTGTTGATCTCCCAGGTCTGAATCCATACTGCTCCTCTCTCAATTTTATCTCCACTTTGGCTCGTATTCTACTTTCTAATATCTTTTCATATATCTTGGCACAGTGAGGTATGAGTGTGACTCCTCTGTAATTTCTGCACTCCTTTCTTAAATATTGGGACAATTAATCCTTTCTTCCAATCTTCTGGGGTCTTTTTCTCCTTCCATATCACCCTCATCACACGGTACAGCCACTGTTTCCCAACCTCCCCTGCTGCCTTCACCATTTCAACACTCACTTCATCCACACCTGGTGCCCTTCCTCCTTTCATCTTGTCTATAGCCATCTCCAGTTCTCTCCAAGTCAGGTCCTTTTCCATTCCTGTGTTGTCTTCTCCATCTTTCAATACATTGTCTTCCTCCCTATGACCATTTGGATTCAGCAAATCCTCAAAGTACTCTTTCCACACGGTCTTGAGGGCCTCTTTGTTGTGTACCTCATTTCCGTTTTTGTCCATCATTACAACATCCTCTCGCACACCTCTTCTCTTACTTTTGACCATCCCATAAATCATCATCATCATCATCATCATCTTGTACAGTTTCCAGCCCCAGGCTGGGTCTGTTTGGAGCATAAGCCTCGCCACTTAGTTCTTTCTTCCCACCACCTCTCCGCTGTCACTCTGGTCCAGTCCTCGCCTCTCTTCTTGACACATTCCTCCACTCCTTTCAGCCATCTATCTCTTGGTCTTCCCCTTGGTCGTTTCTTCTGCATCTGCATCTCATGTATCCTCTTGGGAATCTTCTTCTCATCCATTCTCTTTAAGTGTCCATACCACCTCAGTCTTGATGTCTCAATCCTACCTTGCAAGGGCTCCTCTTTCACCATTTCCCTGACCTTTTCATTCCTCACCCTGTCTCTTCTTGTTACTCCGATCCTACTTCGCAGGAACTTCATTTCACCTGCCTGTATTCTGCTTATGTCTCTTTTCTTCATTGTCCACGTTTCTGAAGCATAGGTCAGTATCGGGATATAGTAGCTTCTGTATAACACTTCCTTGCTTTTTTGTGGGACATCTTTATTCCACACTAAGCTCCTAATGCTTCTCAGAAATGCTTCTGCCTGTCTGCCACGTTCCGTAATCTCTTTGTCATTTCTCCCATTTTCCTCCACTATACTTCCCAAGTACTTGAGACTTTCCACCTTCTTCAGCTGTCCACCTCCAAGTGTTATCCCACTCATTGGTCTGTCCTTTTTCCTGGTCGTTAACAGGATCTCACATTTACTGATGTTGAACTTCCATCCGTACTCTCCCACTGTTTCTTCCCAAGCCTTCAGTTGCTCCTGAATTTCCTCCTCCTTGTTTCCCCAGACCATGAGATCATCTGCAAACACCATTGCTTTCATCTTATCTTCTCCTATCTTTCCTGCTACCCGTGTCATTACCTCGTCCATAACCACAATAAAGAGAAGGGGTGACAGCGCACTACCCTGTTTCAGGCCACTCATTTGTCTGAACCAGTCTGTTCTTTCCCCTCCAACTTTCACACAACTCACACTTCCACAATACATCTCCTTCACTCTGCCTACAGTCTCTTTTTCCACTCCCATGTTTTCCATTGCTTTCCAAACCTTCTCCCTACACACACTATCATAGGCCTTTTCGATGTCCAGGAAGGCCATCAGCAGATCCTCTCCAAATTCGTAGTGGTGTTCCTGGAGCTGTCTCACTGAAAATATGAGATCCACTGTTGATCTCCCAGGTCTGAATCCATACTGCTCCTCTCTCAATTTTCTCTCCACTTTGGCTCGTATTCTACTTTCTAATATCTTTTCATATATCTTGGCACAGTGAGGTATGAGTGTAACTCCCCTGTAATTTCTGCACTCCTTTCTGCTTCCTTTCTTAAATATTGGGACAATTAATCCTTTCTTCCAATCTTCGGGGGTCTTTTTCTCCTTCCATATCACCCTCATCACACGGTACAGCCACTGTTTCCCAACCTCCCCTGCTGCCTTCACCATTTCAACACTCACTTCATCCACACCTGGTGCCCTTCCTCCTTTCATCTTGTCTATAGCCATTTCCAGTTCTCTCCAAGTCAGGTCCTTTTCCATTCCTGTGTTGTCTTCTCCATCTTCCAATACATTGTCTTCCTCCCTATGACCATTTGGATTCAGCAAATCCTCAAAGTACTCTTTCCACACTGTCTTGAGTGCCTCTTTGTTGTGTACCTCATTTCCGTTTTTGTCCATCATTACCACATCCTCTCGCAGACCTCTTCTCTTACTTTTGACCATCCCATAAAGTACTTTCTTATTTCCTCTGCTGTCTTCCTCCATCATCTCTGTCCACTTTACCATCCACTTCTTCCTCTCCTCTGCGACAATCTTGTTTGCTTCTTTCTTCTTTATCTTATAATCTTCCCTTGTCAGATCAGTTCTTTCCTGGAACCACACTCTGAAAGCCTTGTTCTTCCTTCCCACAGCTTCTTTTACTCTCTCATTCCACCATGGTGTCTCTTTACACCTCTTTCTGTTGCTTGTTCTTCCACATACTGCCACTGCAGCTTCCACCATTGTGTTTTTGAATTGCTTCCATTCCTCTTCCCCTGTTTTAGGATTGTCTGTTGGCATCCTTTCCCTTATTATCTTCTGGAATTCTTCCTTGACTTCCTTTTCCTTGAGTTTCCATACTTTGATTCTCCTTTCCTGGTACTCTGTCCTCTTGCTATCCTTAACAACCCCCAGGTTCATTACAAGTATTCTGTGGTCGCTATCTAAGGCCTCTGATGGTATTACCCTTATATCTCTGACACTTCTCTTCATTTCCCAGTCGTACAGCATGTAATCTACCAAAGATTTCTTTGTTAAATCACTGCTGTACCACGTTACCTTGTGGCTTTCTTTCTTCCGGAACCAGGAGTTGCCTACCACTAAACCGTTTCTCTTGCAAAAATCCAGCAACTTTCTCCCTTCTTCATTCCTGCTACCCCATCCTTCTGCTCCCAATACATTTTCATATCCTTGCCTTTCACTTCCTACATGTGCATTCAAATCTCCCATGACAATGATCCTCTGCCCATTCAACTGCTGTTGTAGCTCCTCCTCAAAGTCTTCCTTCTCTTGAGCTGTACATCCAACTTGAGGGGCATATACCTGGGCTATCTCCAGGCTTCTTCCCTTTACAGTTACTCTGATCTTCATGATCCTGTCACTTATTCCCTTTACCTCTTCCTTCATTCCATCTCTCACAACTACTCCTACTCCACTGCTCCTTCCTTCACTGTTCCCACTCCAGTACAACCGGTACCCTTTCCTCAGTTCTCTGCGACCTTCTCCTTTCCATCTTGTTTCTGCCAAGCCCAGTACATCCAGTTTTCTTCTCTCCATCACATCTACAATCTCCTCCACTTTTCCTGTCAGTGTCTGTATGTTTAATGTTCCAACTCGTAGTCCATTAGCATATCCGGTTCGTCGTCGTTTGCATCCGTCTTTTCCGAGGCCTGTTCCTGGTTTGAAAGCAAATATGATATCCACTACTGGCTTGCTAGGCCTATCGTAGCTTCACCAGAGCCCCGTCAGCCGTCACTTTTCAGGGTTCCTATAGGGCCTTCACAGCTACCGTAGCGGTCCCGGGGCACACGAAGTCCCCACTGTACTTCACCCCTACAGGCAATCCCCTACTTCAAGCCGTTGCCCGTCTCCCACCGCGTGGAGGAGGGGTTGGACTTGTGGGAGACCTCTGCTGTCTTCCTCCATCATCTCTGTCCACTCAACCATCCACTTCTTCCTCTCCTCTGCGACAGTCTTGTTTGCTTCTTTCTTCTTTATCTTATAATCTTCACTTGCCAGATCAGTTCTTTCCAGGAACCACACTCTGAAAGCCTTGTTCTTCCTTCCCACAGCTTCTTTTACTCCCTCATTCCACCATGGTGTCTCTTTACACCGCTTTCTGTTGCTTGTTCTTCCACATACTGCCACTGCAGCTTCTACCATTGTGTTTTTGAAATGCTTCCATTCCTCTTCCCCTGTTTTAGGATTGTCTGTTGGCATCCTTTCCCTTATTATCTTCTGGAATTCTTCTTTGACTTCCTTTTCCTTGAGTTTCCATACTTTGATTCTCCTTTCCTGGTACTCTGTCCTCTTGCTATCCTTAACAACTCCCAGGTTCATTATAAGTATTCTGTGGTCGCTATCTAAGGCCTCTGATGGTATTACCTTTATATCTCTGACACTTCTCTTCATTTCCCAGTCGTACAGCATGTAATCTACCAAAGATTTCTTTGTTAAATCACTGCTGTGCCACGTTACCTTGTGGCTTTCTTTCTTCCGGAACCAGGAGTTGCCTACCACTAAACCGTTTCTCTTGCAAAAATCCAGCAACTTTCTCCCTTCTTCATTCCTGCTGCCCCATCCTTCTGCTCCCATTACATTTTCATATCCTTGCCTTTCACTACCTACATGTGCATTCAAATCTCCCATGACAATGATGCTCTGACCATTCAACTGCTGTTGTAGCTCCTCCTCAAAGTCTTCCTTCTCTTGAGCTGTACATCCAACTTGAGGGGCATATACCTGGGATATCTCCAGGCTTCTTCCCTTTACAGTTACTCTGATCTTCATGATCCTGTCACTTATTCCCTTTACCTCTTCCTTCATTCCATCTCTCACAACTACTCCTACTCCGCTGCTCCTTCCTTCACTGTTCCCACTCCAGTACTACCGGTACCCTTTCCTCAGTTCTCTGCGACCTTCTCCTTTCCATCTTGTTTCTGCCAAGCCCAGTACATCCAGTTTTCTTCTCTCCATCACATCTACAATCTCCTCCACCTTTCCTGTCAGTGTTTGAATGTTTAACGTGCCAACTCGTAGTCCATTAACATATCCGGGTCGTCGTCGTTTGCATCCGTCCTTTCCGAGGCCTGTTTCTGTTTTGAAAGCAAATAAAATATCCACTACTGGCTTGCTAGGCCTAACTTAGCTTCACCAGAGCCCCGTCAGCCGTCACTTTTCAGGGTTCCTATAGGGCCTTCACATCTACCGTAGCGGTCCCGGAGCACACGAAGTCCCCACTGTACTTCACCCCTACAGGCAATCCCCTACTTCATGCCGTTGCCCGTCTCCCACCACGTGGAGGAGGGGTTGGACTTGTGGGAGACAGTGTTATTCCCCGATAGTTTCTGCATTCTGTTCTACTACCTTTCTTGAAGATCGGGACAATTATTCCTTTTTTCCAGTCCTCTGGGGTCTTCCTTTCCTTCCATGCTGTCCTCATCACTCGGTACAACCACTGTATCCCCACCTCTCCTGCTGCTCTCACCATCTCCACACTCAACTCATCCACACCTGGTGCCTTCCCTCCTTTCATCTTGTTCACTGCATCTTCCACTTCTTTCCATGTGAAGTCCTTTTCTGTTTGCAGTTCATCTTCCTCTTCCCCGATTTCTTCCTCCTCACCATCTTTTCCATTTGGGTTCAGAAGTTCTTCAAAATATTCTTTCCACATTTTCTTCAGTTCTTCCCTATTTTCTATCTCTTGTCCCCTTTTGTTCACCATTCTGACATAATCCGTAGGATCCTTCCACCTCTTATTTTTTACCATCCCATACAGGACCTTTTTTGTACCTTCACTACCCTCCTTCATCATCCTTGTCCACTCTTCCATCCACTTTCTTCTCTCCTCAGCCACTACTCTCTTCGCCTCCTTCTTTCTTTCCTGGTACTCTTCCCTTGTCTCTACCGTCCTATTTTGATACCACCTCCTAAAGGCTCTATTCTTTTCCCTTACTATATCTTTTATCTTCTCATTCCACCATGGTATTTCCTTCCACCTCTTCTTACTACTTGTCCTCCCACATACTGCTTCTGCTGCACCTACTAGTGTCTTCTTAAATCTAGCCCATTCCTCTTCCACCCCTCTTTCTTCATCTGTTGGAATTCCTTCCTTTACCATTTTGAGGTACTCGACCCTTCTATCCCCTTCTTTCAGTTTCCATAGCCTTATACGTCTTTCCTGGTTCTCAGTCCCTTTCTTCTCCTTACTACCTCTCAGGTTCATTACCAGCAATCGATGGTCGCTATCCAGGTTCTCCGAAGGTATAACCTTGATGTCCGTGATGTTCTTATTTAGTTCTTTCTCATACAGTATATAGTCGACCACCGACTTCCTGGTCAAGTCATCATTGTACCATGTGATTGTGTGACTCTCTCTTTTCTTAAACCAGGAGTTCCCAACTAGCAGGCTGTTCCTCTGGCAGAAGTCCAACAGTCTCTTTCCTTCCTCATTTCTTCCGCCCCAACCCTCTGGTCCTAGAACACTCTCGTAACCTTGTCTTTCTCTTCCTACATGGGCATTGAGATCCCCCATAACAATCATATTTCTTCCTACCAGCTGCTTCTGCAATTCCTCTTCAAACTCCTCCTTCTCTTCAGAGGCGCAGCCTACTTGTGGAGCATACACTTGCACTATATCTATGGTCTCTCCCCTCAGTGCTACTTTCACTTTCATCATTCTATCACTTATTCTCCTCACTTCTTCTTTTAAACCATCTCGTACTACTACTCCCACTCCATTCCTCTTTCCCTCTTCGTTCCCACTCCAGTACAGTCTATAGCCTTTTCTCAGTTCTCTCCTTCCTTCCCCTTTCCACTTTGTTTCTGCCAATCCCAATAAATCCAACTTCCTTCTTTCCATCATATCCACTATCTCCTCCACCTTCCCCGTCAGCGTTCTTAGGTTTAAAGTTCCAAATCTTAGTCCGTGTGTACAGCCGTGTCGTCGTCTATTAAATCCATCATGTCCGAGGCTCATTCCATTTTTGAAAGAATTTGGTTTCATCCACTACTGGCTTGCTGAGCCTATCGTAGCTTCACCAGAGCCCCGTTAGCCGTCACTTTTCAGGGTTCCTGTAGGACCTTCACAGCTACCATAACGGTCCCGGGGCACACAAAGTCCCCACTGTACTTCGCCCCTACAGGCGATCCCCTACTTTGTGCCGTTGCCCGTCTCCCACGACGTGGACAAGGGGTTGGACTTATTATTAAAAGCTAAAAATCCCTTACAGACATAGACATAAGTTAAAGTGACTTCCTATTCTCAAGAAAGGGATGTACATAGTCCATACCTGCATCTTGAGGATCCGGTCTTTATAGTCTGCTTCAAGGCGCTGGTTTTCAGCTCGCAGTCGAGCTTCCTGCTTTCCAATTCCCTCCTCCAAGATCGATAACTGACGCCTGTAGAAAATGTCACCCATTATTTTGATAAATAAACATGCTGTTTATCTAATCAACCAATCAATGGGTAGGAAACAGAGGATAGAAACACAAAACAGGCTGGATCAGTTGTTGTTGTTGTTGATTTATTTAGGGACTGTGTCGAAACTGTCTGATAACCTGTCTCATTTTGATGACTATTGTCGTGTGTGTATTTCTATCTGGAAGGAGTTGGGAACCATCTCAGCATTTGCTTGCAGTAGAAGTGGGAAAACCACAGAAAACAACTTTTAGGACAGCTAAGGTGGGAATCAAACCCATTTCTTCTCAGTTTTGCCTCAAGAATATCCAAATGGGTCTACCGATTTTGCACTAATAAGAGCTGGGGGAAGAAATGGCCAAGTTTTTTGGGATACTGTTTGTCAAGAGTTAAATTATGTCTCTGTGTTGCCATTTATGGTAGTAATGTACTATACCGTATATATAAAAATGAATGATTGTTTGTTCGTCCCTTATGCGTACATAAACTATTCATCTGATTGCGGTCAAATGTTGGTGAGTTGTTGTGCACACTGCCGGGATGGTTATAGGCATAGTGAATCCAATTTACAATAAGCGAACGAGTAGTTTCAACAAATGAGTGCTGGCGATGTGTTCATGTACCATTCATCTGATTGCGATCAAATTTGCTGAGTTGTTGTGTACACTCCCGGGATGCTTATAGGCATAGTAAATCCATTTTACAATAAGCGCGCGAGTAGTTTCAACAAATGAGTGTTGGCGATGCGTTAATATACCATTCATCCGATTGCGATCAAATTTTGCTGAGTTGTTGAACACACTCCCGGGATGGTTATAGGCATAGTAAATCCAATTTACAATAGATAGCGTGCTAGTAGTTTCAACAAAATGGCACGCGATTCTTTTCAACAAAGTCCCACATGTGTTCATATGCCATTCATCCGATTGTGATGAAACTTTGGTAAGTTGTTGTGTACACTCCTGCGAATGTTTCTGACATAGGAATTCCATTTTACAATAGATAGCGCACAAGCAGTTTCAACAAATGAGTGATGGCATGCGAATCGTTTCAACAAAATCCCATATACTTACATATACCATTCATCTGTTTGCGATGAAACTTTAGTGAGTTATTGTGTACACTCCCATTAAGGTTTCTGACTTAGTAAATCAATTTCACAGTTGGTAGCGCACGAGTAGATTCAACAAATGAGTGACAGCATGCGAATAGTTTGAAAAAACTCCCGTATGCTTTCATATACCATTCATCCGATTGCAATGAAACTTTGGTGAGTTGTTGTGTACACTCCTGCAAAGGTTTCTGACTTAGTAAATCCATATTACAATATGTAGTGCACGAGTAGATTCAACAAATGAGTGACATCGCACGATTTTTCCAACAACGTCCCGTATGCGTTCTTGAACCATTCATACGATTGCGATTAAACTTTGGTGAGTTGTTGTTTACACTGCAAAGATTTCCAACTGAGTAAATCCATGTTGCAATAGGTAGCGCACGAGTAAATTCAACAAATGGGTGATGGCGCGCAAAGGTTTAAACAAAGTCCCATATGCGTTCATATATACCATTCATCCGATTGCGATGAAACTTTAGTGAGTTGTTGAGCACGCTCCCAGGAATGTTTCTGAGATAGTAAATCCATTTTACAATAGTTTAGAGGCAGTTAATGGAAAAGGAAAAAAATATTGTGTATCCAAAAGCACTTCAACAAACAAGTTACAACGCCAACACTTTCTTTGGCATTGCAACGCATGCCGGGTACAGCTAGTAAGATAATAAAGGTCACTATGAGTCATGATTGCTACCTAGCTTTGCTCCCCTGTTGGCATTTGTGAGATAATGAAGCCCTTAGGGAAGGAAATGAAAGTGAGCACTAAAGTGACCTTTCAAGTAGACCAGCTTCAAGAACATTTTCAGAATGCCCTAACCCTTGGGAGAGACGTAATAGAGTCTATGGTGCTGTGAAGACAAAAATTGCTTATCAGGAAATATATTCACAAGATTACTCGAATCCATTATGGGTCCGTAGAAATATATTTCCAACAAGTCACGTAAGTATGCAATTACATTCTACAAAGTGTGTATGGAAGACGGATATTCATATGCTGTAAAAGTCTATCGCCGACCCCGTGGTGTTGGGGTAGCGAGCCTTCCTCTCATCCAGAGGCTCAGGGTTCAATTCCCAGCTCTGTCACGGATTTTAAAAACTGACATGAGGGTTGGAATGGGGTGAACTCAGCCTCGTGAGGACAATTGAGTAGTTGTCTCATCAGAGAGGCAGTGCCGCGGTCACAAAAGCCAAGATTAAAGGCCGAGAGAATCCGACGTGCTGACCATGCGTCACCCCACAATCTGTAGGTCAACAGGGCTGGGCAGCGGTCACTTGGTAGGCCAAGGTCCTTCAAGGGCTAAGTGCCACAGGGGAGGGGGTGAGAGTTTATCAAGGAAAAGATGAACTTTTAAATGCTTTTCAGTTGGTCAACACAATTGTACCCAACAGTAATGGGTGTCATTTCCTAAACCAGAAAAAAATTACATGAGATTAAAATTTTCACTTGAATTTCACAATGGTTGGTAGGCGGAGCGAAGGGAGTAACTTCGGTAACACTAATGGCAAATGAAGACCACAGTGGTGTGTGTGTGAGAGAGAGAGAGAGAGGGGGGGGCTCCACAACAAGCTCAGGAGTGAACACTTGGGAGAATATGAGGTCATTCGGCCTCGGCCGAATCAATTGAGATCTAGAAAAACACTGTTAGATGGCTGCAGAAGCCTCTCGAAGCCTCTTCACACCATGTAAAGCAAAGCATGTGCCCTGGAGTTCAGTTGAGTTGAAATGAGCCCTAGCAGTGACCGACAACTGTGAACAGCCGGTGAAAGTGTGTGCAGTGGAGCGAAAAGTGAGCCAGTATGCTTATGTGAGGTAGTGTTGTGCCATGGAGTGTTGTGTGAGGGTAGGAACAGGACAGCGCTGAAGGCTCTGGGTTCAACGCAACGCGTTGACGGGCACGGGATTACGAAGTGGGACTCTGGCAGAATCTTCACGGCAGAGCACCACAGGGCAGAGGAGAACTGTGAACTTGGCAGCCCGTGCAGAGGGATTGTATTGTATACAGTAGCCAGAATAAATACCGAGTTTAGTAAAACACGCTACCAGTTGTTTTGTGATTTAGAAGAGAAAACCCTCATTTCTGTCACACTATCAAATTCCTATAATAAAACAGACTGATGAACAAGAAAGAAACATTTGTTTTTAGAGTTATTTCTGGGTCAAGCACTCATGATATCGGAACACAGTCACAGAGATAATATGTTGAAATGTCCCCTCAACAATATTAACACTTACCATGCTGATGCCTTAAATGTTGTACCTCTCCCATGTACTGGCTGATTTCCAGAATTTATGGCTATGTTCAGAATGGCACAAACTGAATGTGGTTTGAGTTACAAATAAATTGAAAAGTCCGTTCGATTTCCGAACCCTTACACTACAAATTTAATAAAACTCCGACACGATTTAAAAAATACTATATTGTAAAATTATAATAATAATAATGCCGTAAACGGCTGTTTGCGCACGCTCCCTTCCTGGAACGAGCGGGCGCGCCGGCAGAAGTAGAAGGGAGAACTGTCACTTCGGTTGCGTCACAATCTGTAATGCGAATTATAACCCCAAATATACTAGTCATAGAATAAACTCGACGTTTTTGCGAGAGAAAAATCTGTCCACAAAGAATAAAAACAAAGGAAAGGAAAACAGATTTGACCTACCTGAACGTGCATCGCTTGCCTTCGAACAGATCGATATTCTTCCGCTGAGCAGTGACGTGGTGCTATCTAGCGATAGTATGTGCAACACCATGCTTACTGGCACCCACACACGAGTGCTAGATCTGTAATATTACGTTCGTCTCCAACACAAAGCGCGAGAAATCGATCAACGTAATATTACGTTCGCCGCAGTTTTTAAAAGTTACCTTCAAACGTAATATTACGGCGCCCGCGCTCTAAGTGTTAAGCACCCAAAAATTACACTTGCATTGTTTTGGATTTCATAGTAGTAACTAACCAAACGTCTAATTCATCAGCTCACCACTGACCCAAAAAGATAATAACTAAAAAGAGCAATGGGTCACTGGGGGCTGAAGCAATGTAAAATCAAGTCATCAATATTCACTGTGCAGGGAATGTGTTAAGGCCGAAGCACTTTCTTCCCAATCACAGATATGCACACAAGTAGAGACACAACATTAATACAGGTTATTAGACACTCAAGTAACAGGACTGATGACCACAATGATAAAACTCTCCATTTCTATCATAAAAGTAAAATGTTGTTTACTTATAGCATTCTTCTAGCAGTTGGACCTCTTCTTTGTGTTTTGTCTCCAAGTTCTCCAGCTTGGCTTCCAAGTACATCTTCTGTAGCTCACATTTCTGCAAAGCTGTCTGGAAAGAGAACATTGATGTGAATAAAGTATAAAGTACCGCATATACTCAAATACAACCCGCATATTTTTTCATAAATTCGAGCGAATGCTTGGAGTGTGGGCGTTATTTGAATTAAAGTTGGGTCCGTACTCCTCTTGGTGTGGTGCACTTGAGTCAATCCTTTGTATAAAAAAATTTAAAAACTGAAAGTACCAGAATTAATAGTCGGGAGAATATCTGGAGAGGATTTAGTATTAGATGTTCACTGCTCCGCTGCCATAGACCCACCATCCCGCCCTAATAACAACACGACTTATATAGCTGAAATCGAAGGTCTGACGACCATCTTTCTCAGTGAGTGAGTGGTTATAGTGTCGGACTACCAACCCCAAGATTGCAGGTTCACCCCTGGCCATGGTAAGTGATTTTTGAAGGCGACAAAAATCACGATACTCATGTCATACGTTGTTGGCATGTTAAAGAACCCATTTGAATTCTGTAGGCCATGTTCAATGGCAAAATTAATCTCGGGATTTTCCGCCAACACAAAGTTCCTCCATTCTCTACTTGAAAGCGCTGTAGTGTCAAGGAGTTTAGATATCTAACCTCCTTGACTTTCATAGCGTTCAAAGGAACGACGAAATTCGACATGCAAGCTACCCTCTGGGTGTCAATTAACAAAGCTTGCACCAGGCACCCGAGGCCATATGATATTATTATTATTATTATTACTGAGTCAGTAATGCCAACCCCACGCATTTGGTGCTATATCGCATCTGGCAGACCAATGGTTTTGTCTAGACCAATATTTTCGTCCAGACCAATGGTGGTGGCCCTACGGGCCGCGTTAGCTAACAGATAATACCCCTGGTTTTTGTCACGCACAGTGGGGAAGTCACGCATCAATAATCTTTATCCAGACCAATGGTTTTGGCTTTTATTTCATTATTCATGTTGGCAACGTGTCACGTGGGTATGACGTAGTGTCCACCATCGATGTAAAATGGTGGACGATATTCAAATGAACACGACCAAAAATGCTTAATTTACGTAAAAAGCAATTATATTTCCAGTGTAGGCAGTGGGAATTGAAACAAATGAATTCGCTAGGACTCCCATAAAGGTCTTTTAATCATAAATGATATATTTTCAATAAGCTGTGTTGTTAAAAGTGATGAAAAGGGAGGATTGACTAAAGTGCACAATTAATCTCCTCTCTTCTGAATTTCGATGGAGTCATATGCCCACCACACGCGGTATTTTTCCAAATAGAGTTTGTAATAAATTTTGGAAAGACCCTGTAATGATGACTATGATAATATTACAGTAGCCTAAATTACACACATTCTGATTTGAAATTTAAAACAGCTTCCAAGTCTACCCAACTATGTGATTTAGGTTGATATTTCATGATCTTAAACTAGTGGTCTCCATTTTTGAGACCAAAGATACAAGATAATGGAAGAAACGATAGAGAAATAAATGAGTGGGGGAGGCAGGCAGAAGCATTTCGGAGGAGTGTGAGAAGCATGTTATGGAGCAAGGATGTCCCTCAGAACAGCAAAAAGATCATATATCGGACGTACTATGTCCCTATCCTGACTTATGCCTCGGAGACCTGGGTTATGAAAGGAAGGGAGAAGAGCAAAATACAGGCCAGTGAGATGGGGTTCTTGAGAAGCAGTATTGGAGCTACAAAGATGGACAGAATAAGAAATGAGAGGACCAGAGAATTAATGAAGGAGGAACCATTACAGGATGGTATAGAGAAATCTAGACTTAGATGGTATGGACATGTAAAATGAATGGAGGAGAAGAGGATACCCAGGAGGGTACACGAGACGAAGTGGGAAGGAAAGAGACCGAGGGGAAAACCGAGAGACAGGTGGCTGAAGGGGGAGGAAGAAAGCGTGAAGAAGAGAGGAGAAGACTGGACAAGGGTGGAAGCTGAGAGATGGTGGGAAGACAGAAGAGGTTGGAGAGGCTTGTGTTCCAAACAGACCCAGCCAGTGGCTGGAAACTGTGCAAGATGATGATGATGACACTAGTGGTCTCCAAACTATATAAGCTCCGACAGGAACAGAAAATATTTCTACATTGGACAAATTTCCTTTTATTCAGGATAGTTTTGGACAATACTGACTGTATCATTTCTTGGTTAATTGTTATTTTGGTCGGTGTCTAAGAGTTGATAATAAAACATCAGGGGAACAACAATGACAATGAAAACAACAATAATAATAATGGTGTGTGCTTTCTGGTAAGGTCTGATGCAAGTCTTTCAAGCCGATGCCCATGGGTAATTTGTGCATTGTGGTGAAATGAATGGTGAAGATTTCACACTCAATCCCCAAGTCAGGGGTACTAAACATAGGAAATTAAAATCCCCATGGCCCTACCAGCGTTCGAAGCTGGAAGGGACTCTTTAGGCCAAAGCCTTGTGTTCTAACCAGTTAGCCAAGGAGTTGGAATATAACAATAATAATAATAATATGAAGTTAAAAAATGCATAAACAATAGGCATTTAAAAGATGGTACATTGACTTTCACGGCCAGTGAATTAAAACACAGCAATTATTCTAGGTTCATGCCATGTCTTGTTTTAATTCACTAGCCGTAAAAGCCAATATACCATCTTTTTGGAAGCCTTTATAGAGAAGTGCAGGTGCGCTTCATAAAAAAGGGAGGTAGCGCGCAGTTCGCTACTCCTGTGGGGGTCCGGGCATGGACATCAAGAGCCAGCTTGGTGTTCCTAGGCGAAACCCCACACAAGACACGGCATAAACCTAGAAAAATTGCTGAGTTTTAATAGGCATTTACTATAGATCAGACGCGGCGCGTGGTGTTGGAGCTGGGGAAGGCTCGCACGTAGTGCCAAATGCTGCTATAACGCATTATAATAATTTTATTAATGCAGCCAATGGCCATGTACTTTTCTTTTCAGCACGGGTCAGGGAAGGGATATTGGAAGGAAATCGGCCGTGGACCTATTGATGGGAAACCACGAAAACCATTTTCAGGACGGCCGAGGTGGGAATCGAACCCACGCTCTCCCGATGCCAGCGAGGCACGAGGTAGCGCGTTAGCGTTCTCGGCCACCGCGGCCGACGACACCCACATACACGGCTGCAGGAATTTTAATTTCACGGTGAAAGGTGGGGGAGGTCGAAACAGAACGCTTGCTGTCAAACAGATTGGCATCATTATGTTATTTTATGAAGCATTTTTTTTTTCTAATTAAAATGAATTTACTTACCTAGTTTCGAAATTCAGGAAGAGGCAATGCATTCCTTTTCTAATTTAACCTACTCCCCATTCTAATCAGTCCCGATCAGAGGAATCTGTTTCACGGTTGTACACTACCAAACAATCGCAGAACGGCGGCAGATTTTAAACAGAATACTTCTCTTAAGACTCGGTAGATGGTTCTGCTACCCCTTGCCACCTCATGGTGCTATCTGGCGGAAATATTTTAGTTATTATACTTTAAGGGATACCATTTGAGTTCTCAATAATGAATATCACTTATTAGTCATCTAACTGTTTTAGGTAACTTGTCAATTAATAATCCTTAGGAGAGTGAAAGAGGGAAAGGCATAAACTTTCATGAGAATGGTTTGTGTCTCCATGAACAACTTTAAATGCAGAATAAGAACATCCGGTCGTCGTTGGCAAGCCTGCCTTAGGCTGTGGTCGGCTGAGCCTTCAGCGATACAATGGAAACGAATGGAGCTTTCATAACCACGCCCCCCATCCCTGTTACATAGGAAGTAATAGGACATTTAAGGCGCAGCCTAACGGCGCAACTACCCATTTGAAAAACATTCTTTATCAACAGTTCCAAATATATTGACTCGTGACTGAATGGATTGAGTGAAATTTATAAATGTTTCCAATCAATAAAAATTATAAATTCCTCAATTAAATATGTATATTTATAGAATCTTTCAAGAGAGGCTCCGCCTAAGAGCCTTCAATCACCAGCCGCGCCTGCTATAGATACACCTGTGTTTCTGATTGACAACGATAGCAATGCTTGCTGAAGTGCAACGCTAGGCCAAGAGGCCTAACTCTCTTCAGACTTGGTAGAGGTGGGTTCGAACTCCACCATCGTCCTTCCTTGAAATGGTTTCTCATGGTTTCCCCATTTTCAACTGCACGCAAATGCCAGAACAGTAACATTCTCAGGGCTAGATTTGTGACGGTATGCACCGGTACGCCATACCGAAACCTCTGATCGGGGGGAAAAGTCGAATAGTTAGTTAGTTATTGTTGTTTTAAGGGGCGAAACTACGAGGTCATCTGCCCCAAAAGTCGAATATATAACGTCATTTTTAGAACTGTGGATCGTTAGTTGTAAGTCAAGGTCAACTTGGTCTTTGACTGGATAATTACTTCAGAAAACTGAAAAGACAAAATTATAAAACAAGAAATAAATGATTGTTGGTGAACTTGTGTGTATTTTCAAACCGAATGTATTTAATTTTTTACATTACGTAAAAAAAAATTAATTGAAATAATGTACATTGTTTGAATGGTAGCCTAGTTGGCCGAGAGAAATGTTGCTTCAGCAGACTCAATCTAACTTAAAATTGCAATCATTATTAGATTGCTATTTTGTCCTGTGATTAATTTTTCAAGGTGTTCAGAAAAGCGTAAAAATATCGTTTTTAGAACTCTATATTTCAATATTCCAGCCTCCCCCACCCCCCTCCCCCCTCCTCAACCCTCCCACCCCAACCGGTACCCCACAGTACCGGAACCTCTTTTTTTTTTACAAATCAAGCACTGAACATTCTAATAGGTCATGGTTGCTTCATTACAATTCCTTACCCAGTTTCATTCACCTTTATTCATTTCATCTCTCATGAGGTTGACTTCAGGTACGGCATCCGGCAGTAAAAACCACCTGCCACATAGCCATTCAACACATCTTATCCTTGACATTGTTGTAACAGGAATTATAAGGGGTAGACATACACACATACCTGTATTTCTACTAATTCTTCGTTGTTAACGGGATCTGTCTCCACAGCCACCGTCACAAGCTGCGGGGCCGGTGCAGTGGCCGGTGTAGTGGCTGGTGCAGTGGCCGGTGCAGTGACTGATGCAGTCTCCACAGCTAATGGGGCAAGGGTTGAGGCCGCAGCTGGAGTCTGTACAGGAGTAGGTGTGGCTGCAAGATGTACCACTTTTGGTGGCTCCATTATCACCATACTAGGAGGTTCTGTCATCAGTGCCTGCCATCAAGAATAGCAACTCTAACACCACAAATAAAAGATGACACACACATGTGCATGGCAACTTGACTTAGCAACTGTAGCAGTACCAAAATCAATAGAAGAAAAAGAAATATCTGACCACCACAGATACCAGCTGATGAAGCGCTTAGATCTAATTATTACAAGTACTGGGTCATTATGTGTGTGCGCGCCAGTAAACACGGCAAGCTAAGCCAGCTGTGACTAGCGCAGATTGCGGCCACGCCCACCCAGTTCAACCGGTGGTTGGCGCGCTCCGCTGACTCATATCGTTAGTTTACACGTGTTTTGTCATTCATATGGGCGTGTATCTGCAAAGCTTAGACGTTAAGTGCTGCACGTTTAGTGAGTATTGTGATTACTGTGATTGTTGGTCATGTCTAGACACCAATTCACATTGCGCGAACGTGGGTGTATCCATAATTCGTATATGAAAAGCAGAAAATCTTGTTCTGAGACAAGACGAAAATTTCAAATCAAGTTTCCAGGAAGACCTGTGCCTAAAGCCAGTACAATTAGGAGGCTCGGTAAATGATTCGAGGAAACAGGCTCCGTAAATAATAAAAGAATTGACAGCCATTCTTTCATAAGAAGATGTCAGGTATATGTTACAAGAGAGGGAGGACATTTTCAGCATTGCCTATGAGCTCTGTAAATACACATTATTGAACATGTTTGGTAAAAGTGTGGTAGGCGTGCCGACTGCCAGCTGGACCAGGTGCGCGCGGCCGCGATCTGCGCTAGTCACAGCCTGCTTAGCTTGCCGTGTTTACTGGCACGCACACACATAATGATCCTGTACTAGAGAAAGTGTGGACATAAGAAAAATATATTGTATTTTTATTTTTAAATTAAAAATGTTATGAACTTCATTTAAGTTAGTACTAAAAATGTACCAAGTTTTAGACAACAGTGGTAATTAGTTTTATAAAAATCATAATTTTACATACTGGCACAGACATCGCAACATCCACTACTCTCTTGCCAGTATAATTTCAATTCCGCAATTATGTCCTAAGATTTAACAGTATGCCCAACCGTAATTTGAATGTAAGGAATACGGTAGGCTTTTTTTTATGCCTTGGACATATATGATCACTTCTACATTTCAAACTAATAACTAACTTTCATTACTCTACCACTAAAAAAATACTGAGTTATAATTTTTATATTCTGTAATTTCAATATGGTGTCCTTACATAATACTCAATCTCATAAAGTCTTCACTTAAGCAACATAAATTCATTATATAAAACTACCTAAATGCTTCACTGGTGTATACATTGCGGGTTATAATGTTTGAATATTTTTCCATGGATGCCACTTGAAATTATACAACTGATGACCGTGTAACTAATGCCTCTAACATAGGACAATTTATTTTCACAAAATTTAGCAGTGTTCCAATGATTAGCCAGTATTTGATTAAGACTCAAATCATCATCATCTTGAACCGGCTCTAGTTTCCAGGGTGCGGTGAATGAGCGTTCTCCATTTATTTCTCTCCAAGAATGTTTCCTCCTCCATAATTTGCTGTAAATCCAGACCTCTCCCTGCAAGATCATTTCTGACCTGCTCGATCCATCTCTTCCTCGGTCGACCTCTTGGTCTCTTGCCTTTCAGTTCTTTCTCAAACCACACTCTAGCTGTTCTTTGTGTGTCCATTCTTTTGAGATGACCGAACCATTTCAGCCTGGCTTCAACACAGATCTCATTAAGAGATTGTTCTACTTGAAAAAGATGGCGTATCTTATCATTTTTTATTTTGTCCCGCCTTGTCTTCTGAATCATAGTTCTTAAAACCATTAATAAAATCACAAAACAAAATACTTGGACAACCAACATTTTGAGATGGCAGCTACAGTATAGAAATGTCTGCGGTGTCCTCTACTACTGCTACCTCTGTACCAAATTTTATTGAAATTAGTTTCGTTGTTTTAGAATTGATGGGGGCGGAAACATATACAGTACTCACACAAACACACACAAAGGAAGACAAACATACATTTTGCCTAAGTACACCTCAAAAGTCTACTTTCATTTATTGCAAAATTCAAATGTTGGCTAATAAAAAAATATACGATTCCATACTTTCGGGAAAAATACCATATTGATACAGGAATGCATCTTCTATGTACGAGGTCTGTTGTTTGGTATCTGGGGTGGAATTCTAGCAAAAGCTCAGCTTAGAAAACAATCTCCTGATGACTCTTGCTGAAAACATCATTGCTGGCTCTGTGGCCACATTGCAATGCCACATCTACAAGAATACTAACACAACATTTCTGAAAAAAAAAAAATGAAAAAAAAAACCACCTCCTGGTCTTCTGTTAGTTGTTACACTTGTATCCTAGTTTATTATATGTCCTAACAAGGATTGTTGAGTATGCTGTGTCTTTAGACATCTTGGAAGAAATCCAGCAACTTCAGTTAACCCTACAATACTAACGTATGTAAAATTTAAGTGTATGAATAATTTAACTGCTTAGAATAACCTCTATATCTGTCCCCACCCTTCCATCTTCCAGCAGTGCTTCTACTGGTCTGTGGTGGTGATGTCAATGCTTTTGTTATTAATGCCAACCAGTTCTAGAGGCATAATCATGGAGCAAAGAATTGACTGGAAACTATCCTTGAATTTATCAATATTGGTTTCTCCATGGCAATAACAAAGAGGTGGGGAATTTGATGTAGATATGTCACATCACTTCAGAGGGATTATGAAAACAACCTCTTAAAAACCAGAGACAGTATAAGAGGCTGGAGAGATTACGTACTGCTATTTACGTCAAAGTAAACAACTTCTGTATTTGTTGTAAGACGGAACTTAGCGAATTAAACTTCAAAGACCACAGAGGATTCAGTGTATATAAATAGTGTTACATACAAAATATATATTAACTTCAACCATTTAACTAATTGTTGGCTTAGCACAAAGTTCGTAATGTACGTAAATTTAACGTATTATTAGTATTAAGCATCAATTGAATAATGTTAGTATTCTAGGGTTATTATTTTATTGCAAATACATAATTCTGGGGGGGGGGGGGGAAAGAAATAAACGAAAAAGGAAAAAAGACTGCAGTAAGCAATACTAAAAGGAAGGAAGGAAAATTGTAGTTTTACGTGACCGTGAATCTTGTGATTGTGAGCCATGGGACCTCCTATTTACGTGGAATCCGAACCACAGTACATGGCATTTTACTTCGAAAATCTCACATGCACTGACCGGGAATCGAACCCAGTCCACCTTGGTGAGAGGCCAACAGCTTGGCCGCTGCACCACCATGCACCCCAGTAAGCAATACTAATACGGTACTTCACGGCAATTGTTGAAGTGTAAATTTTAACTGCCACTTTATTTTTAATTTGAAAATCAACTTTTCCATAATTGCCGCACAACCTAGTAGTCGCTCACCTGCATGTGGCCAGAGATGCGCTGCTGCTGTTCTCGTAGTGTCTCCTCCAGTTGGCGCTGTCTCTCTACCTGCCTCTCCACCAATTGCTTTAGCTGAGCCTCCTGTTGCTCCAGTAGGGCATGCTGTCTCCGCTGCACTTCTGTTAGCTGGGCCTCGTGAGCTCTCAGTCCGGCTGCTGCTAGCAGGGCCGCCTCTTGTCGCTGGAGAGCCAGCACTGCTTGCTGCTCAAATTGAGAGTTCAAAAATAACTCCCTCACCATAGTGTTCGGCTGAACAATGGCTGCAACACAATATGATGAACTCATGATACCAAGTGTGGATATTCAAACAAAGTCCCCAGGTTAGACTCTGGGGGTGACCATACTATTTCTGAAATTGCCATTGTGACATCTCAATCTCTCTATATAAAAATGAATGTTTTTGATAAAGTTAAACAGCAGAGAAGTATTAGAAGTGTGGAAAAAAACCTGGTGATGGTATTTTTGGACATTGAAAAGGCTTATGATAGTGTCCCAAGAAAATAGATCTGGGAATGTCTGGAAGATATGCATGTGCCAAATTACTTGATTGACAAAGTGAAGATGCTATATCAAAAGTGCTATAGTTGTATCCAGATAAGAAATGGAAGATCAGAGTGGTTTGAAACACAGAAAGGAGTCCAACAGGGAAGTGCCATATCACCACTTTTATTCATCATATTAATGGATCGGATCCTTAAATCTATTAAGGAAGCTGACAGTGAACCAAACACCCTTGTGTTTGCATATGATGTTCAGATATGGGGAAAAACGGAAGCTGAAGTACAAAAGAAGCTCAATTCCTGGAGCAACAAGTTTAAGGAGTTTCAGCTAAACATCAGCAAAACCAAGACTGTAGAAATGACTATCAACAGAGACGGTACCAATTCTAACATCTTTATGGAAGGAACTAAATTAGACTCTGTCTTCAACTTCAAATATCTCGGAAGCACCATCTCAAAGGACAATACTGTTCACCAAGAAGTACTCAACAGGACACAGAAAGCGTCACATTTTTACAGTCAAGTGAGAAACCTACTATGGGACAGCAACATACCCCTGAAAGCAAAATTAACAATGTTCAATGCTTACATTGTACCAATTCTGGTGTATGGACTGGAGACATGTATTTTACTGGATAAAGACCTTAACAAAATCCAAGCAACAGAAATGAAATTCATTAGAACCGTGAATCAAAAGACAAGATCAGAAACGAAACATATAGGAAAGAAGCTGGGATACAGGAAACTGTAGCAAATGTTATAGGGAATCGTAGACTCCAGAGGTACGGACATATGATGGGAATGAATAACACTAGAACAGCAAGGGACTACTTCAATAGAGAACTGAAAGGGAAAAGACCGAGGGGAAGACCCAGAAAACGATGGATTGAGACTGTGAAATCAGAAGTGGAGAAAAAAGGGCTGAGATGGGAAGAAGTTGTAGAACGAAAGTTGTACAATGACAGAAAGCAGTGGCGAGCGCTTGTCTACCGCACCCGGGAAACTGGAGATGGGAAAGGATGATGATGAAACCTGCTTAAAGCAGAACACAATCGTTCCGGATTGATATTTCCGTTTTACAAAGGGTTGAGTTTTAATAAGACAAAATACACTACAAAGAAATACTGCATTATCCCATAGGATTACTATGAAATAATAATTTAAAATATAGGTCTGTAAATAGAAAAGAAAATAGGTTTATATGTATTACACTGTATTTTAAACTTACGTACAAAAATTTCAGTTTCTCTGCTCGGTTCTATGTTTTCACAAGTCTTTCAAAGTGCACTGTCGCGACTTCTTTACAAGAGAATATTGTATAATCTCCTTTGCACCCTGCATTAACTCCACGAGTTCTGGATCAATCTTAGAAGCTGCAAATTCCTGAAGGTCACTCACAACAGATAGTGCTTCTCCAAAAGTGAGTATTTTTAGCTCCCTCTCGTTGCCTTCATCGTCGTTGTCCATTTCTTCCATGTCTTCACACCTGCTGTTTTCGAAAGCTATATCAGCTGCACTTTGAATGTCTTCAGTCGTGGCAAGTTCATTATCAAAGTTGTCACTGAATTACAGTACGTAAATAAATGCTGTACGCAGTAAAAAGTACACCTTTAAAGATCACTCAAGTTGACTGTTTTCTTTTACTCTCATTTGTCAGAAAGAAACTGTGTATATTACAAGAGGGTTGGAGGAAGTAACGGTACACTCCGTTCACTTACAGATGTTGTGAAATGTAGCATACCTGCTGCGTCCTTGAGAAAAAATTGGAGTTAATGTTTTCTAGAACTTTGGTGCAAGTACAGTTGTGCTCATAATTTGGTACTTAGCTTTGTACAGAATTATGGATAAGATAATCCCTTTTAGTCAGGCTATTCATGCCTACAGCTCCGGAATTTCTTTCCGTTTCCGCGTTAGGCAGTTTTCCGGTTTACAGTGGTATTTTACATAGGAAATACCTCCGTTCCGAATTTTGTTTTCCGTTTTTCCAGGTGTCCGGTATAAAAAGGGACGGTTTAGGCAGGTTTTACTATAGTTTGTTAGACTGTTTCTCCCGTATGCGTTCATATACCATTCATCCCATTGCGATGAAACTTTAGTGAGTTGTTGTGCACACTCCCGCAAAGGTTTCTAAATCAGTAAATCCATTTTAGAATAGGTGGCGCACCAGTAGTTTTAACAAAAGAGTGATGGCAAGCAAATCATTTCAACAAAGAATAATTTATAAATACGGTATTATCCAGGTTATGTTCGCTTTTATTAAATGTACTTCTCAGTTATTCATGCGATCTTAAGCAGGATGTCCACCAAAACCAACTAAAAGATTTCCCTTACAATTCCCTGATTTTTCCAGGATAAATCAGAAAATTCCCTGAGTAACAGTAGCCACCATAATAGATATATAAAACAGAGTTTGTGCTTAAAGAGCATTTCAAAAAGTTCTCAAAAATAAAACAATTTATGTACATAACTGTACAGTTGAAAAACTATTGTACTTGCGAGTATTGAAAGTAGCTCGTCAATAGGAATGCTCTCAAAAATCATGCCTTTACACATATATATACAAATACACAGTCTACAAATGTAATTGTGTGCTCTATCTTGCAAGAAATGAGAGCTTACTGATAAGGACACCTTGTAGAGTTGAGGGATGATAAAATCGGATTTTTTTTCTTTGATAAATGTGTGAGGGAAGGTCTATTCTATAAGGTGGCATATTATTTTTGCACCTTCCGGCCCTCTAAATGCCTTTTTCGGGGCATTTAATATATATAATCTCCATGGAAACATCTGAGTAGTTCTAGTAGCTGCCTTGCTTATATAATCTCCATGGAAACATATAAGCATAGGTTTCCGCGGAAACTTGTTGATGTTTAGAATTTTCAGTGGTAACCTCGTGTAGATCAGTCGTCGTTGTTTTTATAACATTTATTTACAGTTTTGTGTTCCCGTGTGTTATTATGGGTCGAATTAGGAAGTTTGGTAAAGGTAAATATTATCGCCGTGTTGCCAAAGGTGTGAAGGGCGATTTTGGATTGCATTCAACCGACTCAAAACATGACATTGGAAGAGCAAGATGTGCCTCAAAAAGGAAACTATTATTTGGAAGCCGAGAGTAATGCCCGTTCCACTGTGAGTAATGCAAGTAGTTGTGATAGTTATGTAATTCTAAATATAGGTGTACTTTCTGCTTTGCTACACTCATTTGCTAAATGTAAACACTGTGATGGTGTAGACTGTTTTGAACTAAAGGAAGATGAAAAAAGTAGAAGGGGCTTAGCCACAAGATTGGAAATACAATGTAATTCATGTGGCAGCAATAAATCAACTATGACATCAAAATTAGTTGAGAAGAAATACGAGGTTAATTTGAGGTTTGTTTATGGCATGAAAAACTTGGCATTGTACCAGGCAATGACATTGCATGTGCGCTTCGCAAGAGTGATATGCTGCGACTGAAGGAAGCTGAAAAGAGTGTCCAGGAGATGACCAAAGAAGCCAGGATAAAGAAGAGAGCTGAAAAGAAGAAGAAAGAAGATGAGGAAACCAAGAATGAAGAGAAGTATGGAGCTGGAAAATTCTAAAAGGCTGGTATGTGTCAAAAACGCATGTCTTTGTTTATTTGTCTTTTACCGTAACTTATATCTTTTGACATTCAGGTACACTTTTCTCTGAAACTACTGAACTTATTGTCATGAATTTTTTTATGGGTATGCATGGGGTCATTATAAACACAATAGGTGAAATATAACTGGATATTAACAGATATCAAACCCTATAAAAAAATTAATATTACAAAACATTTACCAAAATTTGGTACATCAAATATAATATTTTTTTAATTGGCCAAATAATAATCTAATGAATAAAATCTTTCACCTACTGTGTAAATCAAAGCCTATACGACATATGTGGGCAGTTTAGTTGCTCTCTGGCTGCTACTTTCTGAGAAAAGTGTACCTAAAGAGATTAAAACATTCTCAAAAATTATTTTTCAGGTAAAATTTAAAATGTATTTTACATAAACTGGGCATTTGGATCTTTCCAAAATTCTTTCCCTGTGTTGATGATGATGATAATTGTTGTTTTAAGGGGCCTAACATCGAGGTTATCGGCCCCTAATGAAATGAAATGGCGTGAAATGAAAGGATGTAGATAAAAACAACTCACTGCCATGGATGGAGCGAAAATGGTGTTTATAAAAACAGACAGTGAGCCCCAAAAATTATGCCTTATTTGAATAAAAAAGAATAAAAGGCGGATGGTAAAAAAGGATAAAACAAATAAGGCATAGTGAACAATACAATACATAACACAATAAAAATCATAAAACAGATTTAACCAGAATTAAAAGTCGTAACTACACATTAAAACTTAAAAAAGTAACCACTCTCCCTCATGAACCGGATGACGAGGTCAGCTGACGGCCCGTCATCACGGAGAATAAGGGAGAGGGTATTAGGCAGTTTAAGAGTCCCTCGCAGATCGGCCAGATCCACACACTCCAAGAGAAGGTGTGCCACGGTTAGGTGGGCGCCGCAAGTACACACAGGAGGATCTTCTCTCTTTAGCAAGTGGGAGTGAATAGCAATCCCATGGCCGATCCGGAGTCGACAGAGTACCACAGCTTCCTTCCGGAGAGATCGGAAGGAAGATTTCCACACCTTCGTTGTCTCCTTGATGCCTCTCAGTTTGTTGGGTGGAGGCGTGGCACGCCATGCCTCCTCCCAATGCGACAGGATCGAATGCCGCAACTGAGAGCGCACATCACTAGCAGGCACCTTATACGGTAGCGAGGGCAGTGCAACTGCCTCTCTCGCCGCCTGATCAGCAAGCTCGTTTCCCGCAATACCCATGTGGCTAGGAAGCCACACAAAGGTCACCCCGGTTCCAGCGTTACGCGAACTGACGAGCTGGTCGTGCACACGCTGGACCAACGGGTGCTTCGGGAAACACACATCGATCGCCTGCAGCGCACTCAGAGAGTCAGTACACACAAGAAAGTGCTGGTGATCGTCTGATAACGTGTACCGCAGAGCCTCTAAGATGGCATAGAGCTCCGCAGTGTACACGCCACAGGCCTCGGGAAGTGAAAAGAGAAACCGACGATCCTCAACCACAAATGCACAGCCTACTTTCTCGTTTACCCTCGAACCGTCCGTGAATACAAGCCCTGATCCCGGATACCGTGACACCACGGACTGGAACAGCCTCCGATGGATGGAGGAGTCCGTGTCCGACTTGGGGCCGGTGTGCAGATCCAGGATGATATCAGGGCGAGCGACCATCCACGGAGGGGCCTTGCTAGGTATTCGGACGATACAGGAGACATAAGGAAATCGGAACTGACGGTATAAGTCAGCCAAGCGAATCCCCGCCGGCCGAGTGGCTCGGGCGAGCACATCATACAGCCGGCGATTCGGATTGTAAAACAAACATGGATAGCTTGGATGAAGTGGCATCTGTCGAATAGTTGCAGCATAGGTCAGCAGTACTTGTTGGCGCCTCAGGTGTAAAGGAGGTACGCCAGCCTCGGCGAGCAAGCTGACGACTGGGCTTGTCCGAAAGGCACCCGTCGCCAGCCTCACACCGCCGTGGTGGACACTGTCCAGTTTAACAAGCACTGACTTACGGGCCGAACCATATGCTACACTGCCATAATCTAACCTAGATAAAATCAGGGACTTGTAAAAACGCAGGAGCACCGCGCGGTCCGCCCCCCATGATGTGCCGCTAAGAAACCGCAACATGTTGAGTTTCTTAGCGCAGGCAGTTTTCAAACACCGCACGTGTGGTTCCCACGTCAATTTCTGATCGAAAAGGAGCCCAAGGAACCGGTACGCAGCAACAACAGGCAAAGCTACATTGCCCAGATAAAGCTCAGGATCTGGATGGAGGGTGCGCTTTCGGCAGAAATGGACAACCGAGGACTTAGCGGTTGAGAATCGAAAGCCATGCTCCAGTGTCCAGCGTTCCACTCTCCGAATAGCTTGTTGTAGCTGTCGTTCAGCGACCGCCATATTTTGCGCACTATAATGTAGAGCGAAGTCGTCTACATATAGCGACGGTACCACTGCTGGACCAGCAGCAGCGACTATACCGTTTATGGCAATCGCAAATAATGTTACGCTAAGCACCGATCCCTGTGGGACTCCGTTTTCCTGTATATGATATTGCGAATATGTCCCCCCTATTCGGACACGGAACAGGCGAAGGGACAGAAAATTCGCAATAAAAACCGGCAAGTTACCTCGGAATTTCCATTGATGCAGGGTAGAGAGGATGCCGTAACGCCAAGTGGTGTCATAGGCCTTCTCGAGGTCAAAGAAAACAGCGACCAGGTGCTGTCTCCGGAGAAAAGCGTCCTGTATGGCAGTCTCCAGGCGTACCAGATGGTCGTTGGTACACCGAGACGCCCTGAAACCACACTGGTATTCAGACAGGAGTCCCCGTTTCTCCAGGACCCACACCAGGCGCCGATTGACCATCCTCTCAAAGAGCTTGCACAAACCGTTAGTGAGACAAATAGGTCTGTAACTCCCTGTCAATTTGGGATCCTTATCGGGCTTCAGGATAGGTATAATGATACCTTCCTGCCATTGCGCTGGAAACACACCTTCCAACCAGATACGATTAAACACCCTGAGCAAATAGCGAATGCTCTCATCGTTAAGGTGTTTAAGCATCTGGTTGTGAATATTATCCGGGCCAGGAGACGTGTCCCTGCAGAGCGCCAGCGATCCGCGGAGTTCCCACTCCGTAAAGGGCACGTTGTACTCCTCCGAAGCGCGGGAAGCAAAACTAAGCTGGAAACGTTCCGCTTCGCGCTTCAGGGCCACGAAGGCAGGGTCATAGTTATCGGAACCGGATATATCCGCAAAATACGAGGCGAGATGGTTTGCAACGCGATAAGGATCTGTAACCAGTTCATTAGCAATGGAAATTCCCGGTACAGTAGAAGATGTCTGAATTCCCGAAATGCGTCGTAGTTTAGTCCACACTTGAGAGGAGGGGGTATGTGCCGTAATAGAAGACACATACCGTTCCCAGGATTGTTTCTTACTCTGGCGAATAAGAATCCGTGCCTTGGCACGAAATTTCTTAAACGCCACCAAATTGGCCATGGTTGGACGCCGACGGTAGTGCTTGTGAGCTCGACGACGGTCTCTTATTGCCGCTGCAATATCCTCTGTCCACCAAGGGACGAGTTTGCGACGAGGAGTCCCAGAAAAGGATGGGATGGACTCTTCGGCGGCAGCAAGAAGCACATCGGTGATGTGCTGTACCTCGTCATCGACGCTCTGGCAACCAAGATCAACGAACACAGCTCGTTCTTGAAACGAGGGCCAATTTGCCCGCTTAAGAACCCAACGACTGGGGAACTCCACGGGCGTCTGGGTCAGAAGGGTAAGAACGATCGGGAAATGGTCACTGTCACAGAGGTCATCGTGTACATACCAACCAAATAGGGGGACCAGCGCACGGCTACACACACTCAAGTCAATGTTTGAGTACGTGCCGTGCGCTAAGCTAAAATGTGTAGCTTCCCCTGTATTTAATAGACATAAATCCAACCCTTGAATTAATCCTTCTACGTCCCTTCCTCTGGGGCAGGAAGATGGTGATCCCCATTGGGGGTGATGAGCGTTGAAATCACCCACGAGTAGGAAAGGGACTGGAAGTTGATCAACAAGATCTAAGACGTCATTAATATCAAGGGGTTGGTTCGGTGGAAGGTACACGTTACAAACAGTTGTCATAGCAGGCAAGGACACGCGAACTGCAATAGCTTCCAGAGGAGTGGCGAGTGGAAACTCCTCACTATAGCAGTCAGAGCGAACGAAGGTACAAACGCCCCCAGAAGCCCGGGCGGCGTCTTGTCGCTCTTTAGAGTATAGTCGGAAACCTCTCAGAACAGTCTCGTGATCAGGTCTGAGGTTTGTTTCCTGTAGGCAGACTATACTCGCTGCGTATTGGGCAATAAGCTGACGGAGTTCTGTCAAATGCCTGTCATAACTGTTACAATTCCACTGTAACAGTGCCATTGTGTGAACTTAGGGAATAAGTTGGAGCAGCAAGCTACTCCAACTTTGACTCTAGAGGATCTACAGTCACTACGTCGACTATAATCTCCATGTCCTCAGGCGAGTTCATGGAGTGAATCGACTCGGTGGAAGATTTCCTGGACGCAACTCGGCGGCGGGGGGATCTCCGTGGGGAGCGCCCAGATCTGGGGACCGAAACGTCCCCAGGCGCAGAAGCATCCGCAGGTGTTGGCGCGGATGGCTTCCCCTTTGTTGGAGAAAGGGAATGCGTAGTGCGGGGTCCCTTCTTACCCGCCCCCGGCTCTTTAAGGTATATAGACGGGTCAGGAGCCGAAGTCCTGACCCTGGTCGACGATGCCGCCTCCGCCGGCTTCGGCGCGGCTTTCGCCGACCGTTTGGGTGGGGAGGAAGACTTCGACTTCCTCCCGAGTGGGGAGTAAGTCTTCAACTTCCTCCCCTGCTGTGCGGGCGGAGCAGCCTTCGCTCGCACAGCCTTCGTGCTGGCCGAAGGTGGAGTTGAAGTCACCTTCGGGCTTTCCATTATAATCGTAGGTGCTGGCTTCGGAACAGGTAACTCAGTGGCAGATTTCACAGCTGGTACAAAAGATGAGGTCGCCGGGACCAAATTTGGTATTATGGCCCTATAATCGATCGTTGGAGGAGGCGAAATCGTGGTATGGTACTTCTTGCGGGCCTCCTGGTAGGTGAGACCATCCAGGGTTTTGATCTCCTGGATTTTCTTCTCACTCAGGAAGACAGGGCAGTTCCTGTCCCGAGGAGAATGAAATCCAGGGCAATTAGTGCACTGATAAGGTGTTGTGCACTCTTCCGCTTCGTGTGGTACCTTACCGCATGTTCCGCAGACGTCAGGGCTCGAGCATCGGGATATCATGTGCCCAAACTTCTGGCACTTATAACACCTCATGGGTGGAGGGATATAAGGCCGGACGTCACAACGGTAACTGGTAACCTTGACTTTCTCCGGGAGCACCGAAAGCTGAAAGGAAATAATGAAAGCACCAGTATCCACGATTTGACCGTTGACCTTGCGCGTAATGCGCCGGACATCAGTCACGTGACGGTGCTGCATATCCTCCTTGAGCTCCTCGTCAGTGTTCAGAATCAGGTCCCGGTGGAAAATAACTCCTCGGACCAGATTCAGGGATGTGTGCTTTTCCACTTTGACGGGAATGTCGCCAAAGTGGTCACATTTCAAAAGTCGGTCAACTTGCTCACCAGTCCTAGTCTTGAGCAACAAGCTACCGTTCCTCATCTTTTGTACTTTCTCAAGCTCACCATAGACACCTTCTATGTGGCGAGAAAACAAAATACTCTTTACCAGCTTGAAATCACCCCCATCTGTTCTGGGAGCTACCAGAAACTTGGGGGTGTTAGCACCCAGATTTTCACGCACAGATTGTTCCCAGGGGGTTGATCCCCGTAGGGAATCAAATGTTAAAGACTTGGGTGTAGGACCACCCTGTTTGGGTGTAGGTCCACCCTGGTTGGGGATTTTTCTTTTAGAACCCATGGCCAGATCATCCTCCCCGAATGCCACCGACATCCGATCACGGGCCGTCACAGTAGGCACTACCCAGCCAGGGCAAGGCCCGCCTAGCTTGGAAGGCATTGCCCGGGGGTCCGATGTTTTACAATGCCGTATTGGCATGTACCCCTTGGCATATACTGGATTTTACAGCTCAGACATTCGGCTGTGCGGGGACCTGCGTAGTCAGGCGGATACTACTGAACGGGTACATGGCACACCCACCTGTCGGCGCGGCCAAGACCGGAACAGGCTTTCGAGCGTAGTCGCTAGCGTAAGTGGCCCATCCCCTAACAGCACGCACATATAGAAAGTTTGGTTGCCAGACCCTGAAAGCAGTGACGGAAAGAAGTGCGATATAACCTAATGAGAGTTATACCGCACGGGTGTATGTCTTTTAGAGCTGACTGTCAAACCCTCGAAAGGGGACCGTTCCGAGAAGCCCTTTTAGTCGCCTTTTACGACTGGCAGGGAGTACCGTGGATGTATTCGCTTCCTCCCACCCACTGGGGGTCCAATTCACAAAACAGCGCGGAGTCCTTAAAGTATAGCCAAGGTCGCCCCTTTTAGTCGGCTCTTACGACAGGCAGGGGATACCGTGGGTGTATTCTAAACCCCCCACCCACAGGGGGGTCCCTGTGTTGAGGAGATATCACTAACTGCATGTGCAAAGTTTCAATGCTTTGAAATTAATGGTATAGTAGTAAGATAGCCTCAAAATTTATTCAAATAGTGTGGTCAGTTTCAAGGCGAACTCTAAATGGTGTCCCATCAGTACGAATATAGATCTACAACAATCACCACCAGAATATACTTTTCCCTCATCAAAATTTAAGTGCTTAATTTCCAATTTTTGTAAAACTAAAATTCCCTGAGTGTCAATAAAATACCCTGATAATTCCCTGAGTTTTCCAGGATTTAAAAATTCTCTGAGTATTCCCTGTTTTCCATGTTTTCCACAGTAGTAGACACCCTGTAAGGTACAATTTGGAACCTCGCTGTTTTTTGTTGTGGTGTTTTTGTTCCTCGCTGCCTGGGCAGTGTGATAGAGGTTCAGTAGGATGTTCACATTGAGATTGTCACTACCAAAGCAAAAAGAAAGAAAAGAAAAAAACCAAACAAACTAGGAAGAAGATGATGACAACTTGATCTTAGCTTTGTTGGTCATCATCATCATCATCATCTTGCACAGTTTCCAGCCACTGGCCGGGTCTGTTTGGAACACAAGCCTCTCCAACGTCTTCTGTCTTCCCACCATCTCTCAGCCTCCACCCTTGTCCAATCTTCTCCTCTCTTCTTCACACTTTCTTCCACCCCCTTCAGCCACCTGTCTCTCGGTCTCTTTCCTTCCCACTTCATCTCATGTACTCTCCTGGGTATCCTCTTCTCCTCCATTCGTTTTACATGTCCATACCATCTAAGTCTAGATTTCTCTATACCATCCTGTAATGGTTCCTCCTTCATTAATTCTCTGGTCCTCTCATTTCTTATTCTGTCCATCTTTGTAGCTCCAATACTGCTTCTCAAGAACCTCATCTCACTGGCCTGTATTTTGCTCTTCTCCCTTCCTTTCATAACCCAGGTCTCCGAGGCATATGTCAGGATAGGGACATAGTACGTCCGATATATGATCTTTTTGCTGTTCTGAGGGACATCCTTGCTCCATAACATGCTTCTCACACTCCTCCGAAATGCTTCTGCCTGCCTCCCCCGCTCATTTATTTCTCTATCGTTTCTTCCATTATCTTGTATCAGGCTTCCCAGATACTTGAAACTCTCCACTTTCTTCAGCTGTTCCCCACCAATTGTTATTCCCATTGTGGTTCTTTCCTTCTTCCTTGTTGTGATCACCATCTCACTCTTATTTATGCTAAATTTCATCCCATATCCTTGTATTATTCCTTCCCACACGTCCAACTGTTCCTGTACCTCCTCCTCCTTGTTTCCCCAAATCATCAAATCATCTGCAAACACCATTGCTTTCATCTTTCCGTCCCCAATTACTTGTGCCACTCGGGTCATTATGTCATCCATCACCACAATGAAAAGTAACGGTGACAGTGCACTTCCTTGTTTCAGGCCGTTTCTCTGTTCCAACCAGTCCGATCTCTCTCCTCCCACTTTCACACAGCTCACGCTTCCCTTGTACATCTCCTTTATCCTCTTTATAGTCCATTTCTCTACTTCTCTATCCTCCAGGGACTTCCATACTTTGTTTCTGCATACACTGTCATATGCTTTGTTGGTGCGAAAAAGAAATAGGAAAGCCATGAAATATATCCACAAAAATGGAAAGAAAGAGGGTTTCTTTAAATTATTTACTAATAGACATATGAAAAGATACCAAAATATGTTTAGACAATACAGGAAACTGAATTGACACATTCCAGATAGTTGTGAGATTGGTTGCTGAGGATTTAATGCCATTTATAACGTGGGAATGAATCAGTGCCCATCAGAAATATTTCGTAGCACTGTGGTTCGTGATAATCAATATGTTAGTTCACATTTTCATGGTGTGCTTTACTGCGTCTCTATAAACTGCCACTTTTGCATCATATAAAACGGAATATTTTGATAAAAACTCCGTGTTTTTCATAATCTGTCAGCAAAAATGAAATTGCTGACGGAGTGTGTGCGGCGCTGCCGAGCGACCAAACTGCTCATGATTCGGCTGGGTGGAAATGTATCCTATCTAAATACCGTATTTACTCGCCTATAGGACCCCCTCGCTTATACCCCCTTCATTTCGAGAGCCAAAATACAAAATCCTTGGATATCGCTTATAGTACCCCTCCTTGAGAGTCAATTCTTGGAAATTGACGAATTCATAATTTTTTTTTAAAATTCTAACTAAAATTCATCCTCTTTTATGACAAAACTATTTTTCTTGTTACATTATTTAGTTATTCAGATGATATGACCGCCATTTTGCATATGCGATCGGGCAGGATATCGAATTGTGTAGCCAATAGGCTTCACCCAATATCCTATAGAAGATGCCACACTATTGGCCGAGTAGAAGCACCAAGTTTAAAATCCGGGCAATGAAAGAGTTATGGTTTCATATCTTGCCTGCATTCTTTTGTTTTGTATACAAAGATGTATTGCCCTTCGAAATGGTGTTCGCAGCAACTTTTTCTCAGTTTTAACACATTTCATTTGTTTCAAGAACTGTCGGCGTTTGTGTGACACGTTATTGGTATATTAATGTGAAACATGTGAATAATACGTACCGGCACTCAGTTGTGTTTACAAATGTTAGTGAGATGTGATCGTTCAGCATCATCACTGGTTCCCTAATTGATGCATGTTCAAATAAAAAAGTGACAGTCAGTCTGAAAGACTAGACATTGTATCATTTTAAATGCTACAAATGCTTAAAAATGCTAGAAAGGCTGGAGGCTTCTCGCTTTGCTCTAAGCCAAAGATTCTTGAATGTTAGAAAATTATCAGCATAATACTTATCTTGCTTTATAATACTTTACCTTGTTTCAAATTACTCGCGAACAGCAAGTGCAAACCAAGGGCAAAGCAAGGTCAAGCACGCGGGATGCCGTCGCGCTCACCAGAACGCGCGGGGACGTCTAAAAACACTTATAGTGGGCGATGTATTGAAGATAGAGATATGCTCTCGCGGACTTTTTTGTAGAACTTTTCATGCTGACCAATTCTTACGCTCATAGTATATTGATATGTTTAACGGTTTGCCCAACGTAAGCTTAAGAAGCGCACGGACGCCAAGTTTGTTTTCGACTTTTTCACTGAAATCGTTACTGCTTGGCTTCCTTTGATCATATATAAATTACTTTCTACAGAATCTTTCCTCGAGATATCCTTTACAGAATGGTGAAAACCGCATCAAAATCCATCCAGTGGTTCACGAGATTACCCGTGACATCCAAGAATCGGGGATTTTTGTCTTATACTAACGAAGTAGAGATTGTCGAGGAACACATGCACCAAGCGGTACTATGACGTCACACACCTCAGTGCATTTAAAATGATAAAATAAAGTTTTCATTTCCATGTCTGATACCTTGTCCATTCCATTCTATTTATTTGATACTAAAATTTTTGCTTGGCAAGGGATACTAGTGAAAGTCACTCGGGGGTAGGGAATAGTGGTGGATAAGTGAGGTTATGGCAGTCTCATAATGGGCTGATTAAAGATGTAAACTTCATATATATTGATTAAATATATCGTACTATGTAGCATCAAAATAAAATAGCTAATTTTTACTCTCTCTTTTTCCCAAAATAATGGATTTTTGCGAAGTTCGCGTCTATAGTACCCCCCCCCCCCCCCCCCTGAATTTCGGAACTAAAAATTTAGAAAAAGAGGGGGCCCTATAGCCGAGTAAATACGGTACATGTGGAGCAGTAGGGAGCTTCCGCCGCCATATGCCGCCTTAGCAGAGAGGTTCCAAATTGTACTGTTAGGTTCGCATTAACCCAGATAACCCTGAATTTTTTTTCCCGTTAAAATTTGTGTTTGTTCCATGAAGCATCTTCTTTGGAAGTTGTGAGGAGGCCAGAAAAAGTGGTTTTAATTACGTACCATGCCTAGTTTACCGGAAATCAGACATCCTTCCAGAAGGACGTCAGGGATATTCACTATCAAAATTAATTCATTGGAAATCCGTGTGAATTAATTCATAATATTCATTTTAATACATAAAATACAATACAATTGAATTTTACATTAGAACTATTTATGAAACAACAATTGAATGGTTAAACCTTTGTATGAAACACTACAAAGCAAGAAACATGCAAAGCACAGTCACATTTTATGCACCTTGTAGCGCATTTTTTCGAGCAGTGTTTGCAATGAAGTTGTTTTTTCTTCTTGTATGTGTAGGTATCTGTGGGAAGATCTGAGACATAATGATGTATTCCATCGTAACAGACATCCGTTTTCCTTGTTTCCGTGTTTTGGACATCCTTGGGCAGAGCTCACTCTTCTATTGGATGCCTAGATAGATCTAGTTACACTCCTAAAGTCCTAAAGTACAAGTGGTCAAGTTTCCCACCATCCTAGCGATACAGCTGCCAAACATTTTGCTCTGCCAAGTACGTGGTATTATGGGAAAATACCACTTTTTTCCTCTGATTGATACTCTGTAAAGTAACACATTTTCACGAGTTCGATCAATCCCACCCATTCCGTAGTTATAAGGGGAAAGCAAGCCTGGCTGAGGTACGGAGATTATTGTTCTCTGCTGGCGGGAATATTGAGATACCTCACTCAAGGGGCTGACCTTGTCAAAGTTAGTAGTATGCCGATGAAAGACCACGTTTCAGCTTTAGACACATCACGAACTTTGTTCTTCTTTGCAGCATACTGATTGGTAAAACATATTATTGTTTGGACAACTTCTTCATCAAGAAATAATTTGAAATATTCGAGTAGTGTTTTAATTTGGTCCTTATTGGTACTTATTGATTTCAAGGAACCTGGTCTTCATTACTAGGAAACGGTACTGCACAACACTGGAGAAATTATAGCATGCAATTAAGACGAAACGTCTGGGAAACAAGAGCTGCTGCTTCGTGATAATGCACTTCCCCATGCCGTAAAGGTCGTTAACGCAGAAGGTACGCCAACTCAAGTGGGACACACTCCAGCATCCATCCTATAGTCCTGATCTCTCCCCATGCAATTATCATGCCTTTGGTCCCTGAAAAGAGGCCTTGAAGGGTCAACAATTCCTGTCGGGTGAGGATGTGCAGTAGGACATGGTGTTTTACCACAAGACTGTTTTCAACCTGGTGCTCATAGCAATTTTGCTTGATTGGCATACCGATTCTGGACTGTTCACCCATCAATCATCCTTTTTGATCAAATCTTATTATATAATATTCGATCTTAAAATAATTTACATATGTAAAAATTGGTAAAACTGTATGAGGCTTACATAATAGTAGTCGTTCTATAATCTTGTATAATTGTGATTTGTGTTCATATCATTTATTATAAACAATTTTCTCTTGGAAATACTCAGCACATAATTGTCTTGTAGTGCATGCTCATTGTGCTTTTTCTTGGAAATATTTGCCTGAGATGTGGCAACTAGTTTGGTGACAATAAAATATTTCGTTCTTGCTTTTATGGCTGGCCCGTTAGTTGATATGGCTTCCTTGTGTCTATTTAATGTTGCGGCAATTTGTTAACATTATCGTCAAGTATGGATACAGTTGTAATGGTTTAGATAGAAGCCGTATAAAATCTGTACCAAAATGAACACAATAAGCGGTTGAATATTTGATCTGTTAAAAAAAAAATAGAAAAGGCTATTAGAGAGATAAAGTACATATACAGTATGTATGTAGATATATATTTGTCAACCAGTGTGTTGGCATCACCTTATGTATGTGCACTGGTGGAATCGTAAAGCTGTAGGCTCAAGTATCAAAATTGCATATTACTGCCATGTAAGGAGTAAAGAGAAGTTAGATTTGTAACAATTTTTCAACATGTATGGACATTAAAATCCAATGAGTAGTATAGCTCAAAATCAGATATTTTTTACTTGTGGCAGTCTTCTTCCGGAGATCAGGTCAACCCAGTGATGTGTGTACTGTTCAGCATTTACAAATTAATTTGCAACCGCGCCATGAGTTTCAAGGAGCATCACCACCTCCAATTTCTTATCACTCTTAATCAGCATGTCGGTGTGTTTCTATCCTTTTCCCATTTGATTGTTTTTAATGACATATTAATACATAGTCTTTCCAGTGCAGTCCTCTCAGTGTAGCCACTACCATAACATCATGGCTTGTAATTCAATATATTGTTATTCAACCCCCTGGAATTATCATTTTTGTCGGTAAATTAACTGGTATTTTGTTCATAGCTTTTCCAGTAAAATTTCAAGTAGTTTTCTGTTAGACATCAAGAAAAAAAATTATCGAGGAGGGAATTTGTTCAACAAGCTTACAGCAATCCTGTTTCTAATGGCTTTCCTTTAGGACAAAATATGTTCGGTCCCAGCCTAAATATCCTATGTTAAATGTAGCCTACGCTACATTCTGACCGAATGGCGCAGCAGAAACGTTCTCCCTTGCAGTGCCCAAGGTTGCAAGATCGAATCCTGGTGCAGTCAGTTACCTAGCAATTAAGGGTGCTTCAATGCATGGGAGTCATGTCAGTAGATTTACTGGTACATTAAAGATCCCCTTCAGGACTAAATTCCAGCACCCCAGCATCTCTAAAAGCTGCAGTACTTAACCCTCTCAGTGCCACTCGCCAAAAGTGCCAAAGCCAATTCAATCGGCGCACTGTTTATCTTATATTTGTAGAAATCTGTAGGCATTAGTCCATGATTATTTCAAACTGTTGGAAAGGTGAAATTCCGAGCTTGTCTGTGCGGTGTCTACTTTTTACCTTCGAAGTCCGTTACTCGATAGGTTTGAGTTTGATTTCACGCCCTCCCTTACTGCTCCCCCAATCACGCACATTCCCGCCAAAATTGCGGTGGAGTTGTTTTCTTCTTGTTGAAGTTTTCTGTCTAGAGATGTAACTAAGAACGTCATACAGCTGGAAATGTAGTGTTTCTTCGAATATTACTCTTAGGTCTCCTTAATTTGAACTCAAAATTTACTTTTTACAAAATAAAATTAAAGAACTGAACAATTATCAGAATAACCTCCACAAAAAAAGGTTTAGATGCAGTATTTACCGTTACAAACATAATGTATGAAAGAATGAGGCATTGGTCATAAAACAAAGCAAAAATAATAATTCCATCCTTGAAAATGTGGTATTTATGCCTTTTTTCGAATGGCCTGCATGATCATTGAAAATGGCTTGGCATTCTTGGCAAGTATTTCAGGAAATGGCCTGGCACTAAGTGGGTTTAAAGGGATGTAAAACCAATAATATTAAATTCTAACAAGCCAGCTTTTGAGAAAATAACAGCCCTTCGTTTTTGGAAATTTTGTATTATTCGATTTACCCTTGGTAGTGTAGTTAACTTAGGTAATAAATGTTCAATGACTATGTTTGGCAACTGACCTCTTTATATTTGACTGCCCCTTATATGGTTGTATTTTATGGGCTTTTGTTTCTAATAATGTAAATTTTTACAGAAAGCTGAAACAATGAAGGAGGAAATCGTTTCTCATTGGCATCCAAATCTTACTATTAATTTGGTGACTGATCAGACCAATTGGGTTCAGGGATCTGTTCCTCCACCATTAGATGAATGTAAGTCTTTGGAAAAATTAAAACCAGGTTATCAAGTGTATTCTTGTGCTGAATTATCCCAATTTACCATGTTGTTTAATTTCAGATATTGAATTCTTGCCTGGTGGTGATCGATACAAACCAGTTATTTATTTGAATGAGTTCTGGAATATGTTGAGGGATTATCAGCCCATTAATGAAACAACTGAGTAAGTGCCACTTGATTCCTTTAAAAATTATATACAGTCGAACCTCCCTTCTGCGGACACCGTCGGTTCCGAGGGAAAATGTCCGTTACGAGAGGTGTCCGCTGAAACAAGTTTGTCTGTGGCAATCTGAGTTATGAATAGAATGATGCAAGCAGGGAAGGACATCCCAAGGTAACTCGTGAGTTAACAGTCACTGGCAGCAATCCTGGACAGTTAGAATTCTCGAAATGTACACCAGTAGGTAGAACACCATAACGAAAAGTTTGGAAAGAGGAATGTACAGAAGAATTAACTTTACGGCTACTATAGCGATGTAGCCTGCATTTCACTCTCTCTCTCTCTCCTTTGACTCGAAATAGGTGTAGTACAGACATTCAAGGGGGATTTCCGTATGTCTGCAGAATAGTTTTAAAAGAAAGGATGACATGGTCCGGTATTAAGAATGTCCCACAGCGTGTGAAGTGTCCGCTAAAGTCAAGTGGACGGGACAGATGGCACTGTCCGCTGTCCGGACTTCAAGGTGTCTGCTGAAATGAGGCTAATTTAACACTTTTCTTATGTAAAATAAAATCGGTTCCAAGGAAAAATGTCCGTATAGGGAGGTGTCCGTTAGGGCAGGTTCGACTGTATTACATATGTTATGGAATAGAATATTTGTTCACAGTCTACACCACTGAACTATATTGCGCCCCCAATACAAGACCATCATACTCCAAACAGTTTTGTGCACCAGACTGAATCTTTATTTCACCCACCACTTCAAACATTCTAACACAGAATCTCAATATTAATAGAGTTGAAATTAGTTTTCCATTGATGGTGAATTAGATTTATATCCTACTAGCAGTAGTACCCAGCTTCGCCCGGTGGAATGATGATAATGTATCAAAGTCTCCTTAGAAATATAATGGACATAAAATCTAGGTCATTTGCCGCCCCAAAGACAATGAGGGCGTAATATCTAGGTCATTTGCCCTTTTGATAAGGATGATAATGAAAACTACTGTTGAATTGACACGTCAAACTTACAAACTACCGTAATAGAAATACATACTTCAAAATTCACAGGCGAGGGAGACTTATTGTGTGTGGTGATTAATGGTGTAATGGGCGTAACATCTAGGTCGTTTGCCCTTATGAGGATGATGAGGGAAACTACTACCTGTATTGAATTGACACTTCAACTTATAATGTACACAATGTACTGTAATAAAAATACATATTTTAAAAATCACAGTCGAGAAAGACTTTATGCGGCGGTGATTAGTGGTATGATGCGCGTAACATCTAGGTCATTTGCATTTATGATGATGATAATAATAAGGTAATGAAAAAATGACTACTAAACGAATATGGGGTAATTTACAACTGATATAGGTAATTCAGTTGTCTAGCTTCGATGTCTTCCAAAGTCTCAACCTTATTTTCTGGCTTAGGCCTGTACTCGATGCGTCTAGTAAAAGAGCTTATGGCGTACTGCTCGGCAAAGAAAATGGGTCCAAGCTGCACGAACCTGAGATGGTCGTAGATGATGACGAAATATGATGACACACGTTCGGCGTCCCCCGTCGTATTTAGATTGGCTGGGGAATCACTCACTCTTTCGCAACACCACAGTGGCTTGAGCAACGGCCCTGTGCTGGCATCAGTATAGACAGCTCTGGAAAGTCCTCTCATGTCACCTCGCGATGAATCAGCAAGCTATTCTCACAACTGCACCCCCAGAGTCTCACAACTTGTGGGACGTGGGTTGGCGACCACCGGACCCCAGCTGAGTCTGACATAGCTTCTACTTCCTGGTGCCAGGCTCCTTTCAGTTCTCTTTCCTGTCGGCCTCCCTTGGTCAACTCTTGTTCTCTTCCGACCCCGACTGCATTAGGGCATCCGAGGGGTAGGTAGTCTTTCAATTTTCCGCTTAATTGGCCGTTGTCTCATTTTTCCTGATGCCCTCATTCTTCGAGGGGTCTGCCTTCTATTCCGTTTCATTATATCTCCTGTCTTCTGCTCAAGGCCCTCAAAGAGGCAGGGTGTGTGTAGCCCCACCATTTCTGGTACACCCTCAAGGGCTCATGCCAGGTGAGTTAGGAAGCTGGCAACCCCGAGGGATTCCTGAGCTAAATGCAGGGAATGGAGAGGTATGTCAGAAATTTAAAGTGGACAGTGATACTCGTTGGGTTCCAAAGAGTAAGTATACAAATTTTGATCCAGATTGGCGAAACGATGTAGATTTGTGACAAAGGGTCTAAATACAGGGAATGGAGTGCTCCGTCCGAAAGTTCAAGCGGACAGTGTTACTCGTCGGGTTCCAAAGGGAAAGTAACTTACATAAAGATTGGTTGAGATGGGTGAAACTATGTAGATTTTTGCCGAAGAGCCTAAATGCGGTAAATGGAATGGTCTATCCGAAATTTCATGTAGAAAGTGTTACACGTCGGGTTCCAAAGGGTGAGTATGTAAAATTTGGCTCAGATCGGTGCAACAGGGTAGATTTTGCCAAAGGGCCTAAATGCAGGAAATGGAGTTGTCTGTCCAAAGTTTTAAGTGGACAGTGTAACTCGTTGGGTTCCAAAGGGTAAGTATACAAATTTAGGTTCAGATCGGTGAAACGGTGTAGATTTGGACCAAAGGGCCTGAATGCAGGAAATGGGGAGGTCTGTCCGAAATTTTAAGTGGACAGTGTTACTCATAGGGTTCCAAAGGGTAAGTATACAAATTTTGGTTCAGATCGATGAAACGGTGTAAATTTGTTCCAAAGGGCCTAAATGCAGGGAATGGAGTGGTCTGTCCGCAATTTCAAGCAGACAGTGTTTCTCGCAGGGTACCAAAGTGTAGGAATGCGAATTTTGGTTCTGATCGGTGAAACGGTGTAGATTTGGAACAAAGGGCCTGAATGCAGGTAATGGGGTGATCTGTCCGAAATTTTAAGTGGACAGTGTTACTCGCAGGGTTCCAAAGGGTAAGTATACACATTTTGGTTCAGATCGATGAAACGGTGTAGATTTGTGCCAAAGGGCCTAAATGCAGGGAATGGAGTGGTCTGTCCGCAATTTCAAGCAGACAGTGTTTCTCGCAGGGTACCAAAGGGTAAGAATACGAATTTTGGTTCTGATCGGTGAAACGGTGTAGATTTGGACCAAAGGGCCTGAATGCAGGAAATGGGGTGGTCTGTCCGAAATTTTAAGTGGACAGTGTTACTCGTAGGGTTCCAAAGGGTAAGTATACAAATTTTGGTTCAGATCGATGAAACGGTGTAGATTTGTGCCAAAGGGCCTAAATGCAGGGGATGGAGTAGCCTCTCCGCAATTTAAAGCAGACAGTGTTAGTCGCAGTGTTCCAAAGGGTAAATATACAATTTTTTGTTCAGATCGGTGAAACGGTTTAGTTTTGGGACAAAGGGCCTAAATGCAGGGAATGGAATGGTCTGTCCGCAATTTCAAGCAGACAGTATTACTCGCAGGGTTCCAAAGGGTATGTATACAAATTTTGGTTCAAATCGGTGAAACGGTGTAGATTTGGAACAAAGGGCCTAAATGCAGGTAAAGGGGTGGTCTGTCCGCAATTTCAAGCAGACAGTATTACTCGCAGGGTTCCAAAGGGTATGTATACAAATTTTGGTTCAAATCGGTGAAACGGTGTAGATTTGGAACAAAGGGCCTAAATGCAGGTAAAGGGGTCGTCTGTCCGAAATTTTAAGTAGACAGTGTTACTCGCAGTGTTCCAAAGGGTAGGTACACAAATTTTGGTGCAGATCGGTGAAACGGTGTAGATTCGTGCAAAAGGGCCTAAATGCAGGGAATGGGGTGGTCTGTCCGAAATTTAAAGTTGACAGGGTTACCCGCAGGGTTCCAAAGGGTAAGTATACAAATTTTGGTTCAGATCGGTGGAACGGTGTAGATTTGTATACATAACAGACAGACAGACAGACAGACAGACAGACAAACTTTGTGCTTTATATATATAGATAGATAATAGCTTTCATTACCTGTCGTTGATGGGTTCATAGAGTAAAGGAAGAGACAACTTCTAGGCAACTTCCACTAAATAACTTACTCTTATTTCCGTCTTCAATACTTATAATATTATTAGCACAGTTTAGTACTGGTACATGTTCCAAACAATAATGTTGTTCTTCATCAGCCTGATATACACATTATAAACACTTATGGGCATAAAATACATTGTAAATACACATAGTTCATTAAAATAGTCACTTGTAAATTCAAAACATCACATGTCTAATACACTGGAAAATTTTCCCTTTCTACAGTATAGATTAGCTAAAATATAGCAACTTGAGAGGCTTAAAATATAAACACTTCGTTTAGAGTTTTTCTTGATAAAAACTTTTAAATTTGTCAGTACTGTGGTGGTCCTATTGCACTTTATTTTTAGACAAACTGATTGGCATCGGTTGCACTCCTTCATATTGGTCGATGTTTGCCTTAGTTGTGATTTCCATAGGTTATGTATAAAATAAACTTACGTAATGTCTTTAATTTATAATGTCTGCTTTGAGGTATACCAACCTACCTAGAGATCTCGGGTTCGAATCCGGGACGGGGTAGATACTTTTGCTACCAGATTATCATTTTAAATTTTGTAAATATTGTCAATTCAAATTACAGTACAGTAAGTATGTAGTTAGTTTTAGTTGTAAGTATGAAGTTAATTTGTTTATTAGATATATGTCATTGTTCTATTAGACTGTGGTGTGTGAGTGTGCTGGTGAGGGTGCATGTGAGTGGGCCTGGTGACAGACTGTTTTAGTGGTAGTATTTGTTGTTGGTGAAACTTAAGTATTTTTTCGTTAGTAGAATTTTGGTATTTAATTGTTAGTAGAAGGTTAGTATTTTGTAGTAGAATTGCTCTTTACTTATTCTGAAAGGGAGTAGCAGCCTTTCAGAATAAATCAATTCTTTACTAGTCTAATAGACGGTTAAGATATTGATAATATAAGCCAACTAATGGCTACACTGCGCTCTCCTGCACGGCTGAAAGCAACGGGAAACTACAGCCGTAATGCTATTCCTGAGGATATGCACCTCTCTATGCATAATTACATGTGATGATGGCCTCCTCCCTTGTAAAATTTCAATCCGGAGGTAAACTAGTCCCCCGTTCGGATCTCCGGGTGGGGACTACTCGAGAGGGGGTTAACATCACAGAAGTGAAAAAGAGGAAATCTGACATTCTACGGATCGGAGCGTGGAATGTTAGAATTCTGCTAGGAAGTGGAAAGTTAGAAAACTTAGAAAGGGAAATGGATAGGTTGAGGTTGGATTTGGTTGGGATTAGTGAAATGCGCTGGCAGGAAGAACATGACTTTTGGTCAGGAGACTATAGGGTCATTAGCACTAAATCAAACAATGGCCAAGCAGGAGTTGGTCTCATATTGAGTAGGAAACTTGGACAGAGGGTGGAATATTATGAGCAATACAGTGAACGGATTATTGTAGCAAAAATCAATACTAAACCTACGTGCACCACAGTGGTACAAGTCTATATGCCTACCAGTCAAGCTGATGATGAGGATGTTGAAAAGGTCTACGAAGAAATAGATGACATTCTGAGGTATATCAAAGGTGATGAAAATGTTATAGTAATGGGAGATTGGAATGCTTTGGTAGGAAAAGGGAGGGAAGGGAAGATAGTAGGAGATTTCGGATTAGGTGAAAGGAATGATCGAGGAAGCAGGCTGATGGAATTCTGCACCGAACATGAGTTGGTCATAGCTAACACCTTATTCAATAACCACAATAGAAGAATATACACATGGATGAGACCAGGAGATACAGGGCGTTACCAAATCGACTTCATTATGGTCAAGCAGAGGTTTCGAAACCAGATTTTGGATTGTAAAACATATCCTGGTGCTGACATAAACTCTGACCACAATCTGGTTGTAATGAAATGCAGATTAAAGTTGAAGAAACTGAAGAAAAGTCAAGAGCCAAAAAGGTGGGCAATAGACAGACTGAAAGTAAAGGATGTGAACGAAAGATTCAAGAAGAGTATAAAGGAAGGACTAATCAAAACCCCTAAACAAACTTCAATTGCAGATGAATGGGCACTTTTGAAGAATGAAATAACAAAATCGGCAGAAGAAAACATTGGTAGGAAAGAAAGAATAGGTAGAAAACCGTGGATCACTCAGGATATACTAGAATTGATGGATGAAAGGCAGAGACACAAGAATCTAAGAGATGAAGAGGGGAAAGCAGAATACAGACGTCTGAGAAATGAGGTTAACAAGAAGTGCAAGGAAGCGAAAGAAGAATGGTTGAAAGAGAAATGTACAGGTATAGAAAAGTGTCTGAAATTAGGAAAAGTAGACACAGCTTATCGAAGGATTAAGAATACTTTTGGGGAAAAGAAGACTAAGTGCTGTAATATTAGGGACACAAATGGAAAGCCTCCAACAGATAGGGAAGAAAAGGTTGAGAGATGGAAAGCTTACATAGAGTGCTTGTATAAGGGAAAGGAGATTGAGAATCATGTAATGGAAAGGGAGGAGGAAATTGATGAGGATGCAAAAGGAGATTTAATATTGAGATCAGAATTTGACAGAGCATTGGAGGACTTAGGCAGGAACAAAGCACCAGGCATAGATGATATACCGATTGAGTTGCTACGCTGCATAGGAGATGAAGGTCTGATCAGGTTATTTCACTTGGTGTGTAGGATTTATGAGACAGGTGAGGTACCCCCTGATTTCAAGAAGAATGTTATCATCCCTATACCAAAGAAAGTGGGACCTGACAGATGTGAAGATTACCGTACAATCAGCTTGATTACTCATGCTTCAAAGATCCTGTCTAGAATAATTTACAAGAGGATTGAAAGCCAGATAGAAACGGAGTTGGGTGAAGACCAGTTTGGTTTCAGGAGAAATGTAGGAACAAGGGAAGCTGTACTAAGTCTTAGGCTGATTTTGGAAGGTAGAATAAGGAAAGATAAGAGAACGTTCATGGCATTTGTAGACTTAGAAAAGGCTTTTGATAACGTTGATTGGACTAAATTGTTTGACATTTTGAAATCTATTGGAATAAAGTACAGGGATAGGAGGGTGATATACAATCTATACAGAAACCAGACAGCAGTCATTCGAGCTGAAGGATATGAGAGAGAAGCTGGTATTATGAAAGGTGTAAGGCAAGGCTGCAACTTATCACCCATACTTTTCAATCTTTACATTGAACAAGCAATGAAGGAAATTGGAGAAAAATTTAAAGTGGGAGTGAAGATTCAAGGAGAAATAATTTCAACTCTGAGATTTGCTGATGACATCGTCATCTTGGCCGACACGCCTGAGGATTTGAATGAGTTTTTGAATGGTATGGATTCCGTCTTACGGAAGGACTTCATGATGAAAATTAATAAATGTAAAACAAAAATACTGGAATGCAGCCGAAATAAATCAGAAACCTCTATGGAGATCAAATTGGCAGGTGAAAAGCTGAAGGAAGTAGGAGACTTCTGTTACTTAGGAAGCAGAATAACCAGTGATGGACGAAGCAAAGAGGATATAAAAAGTAGGTTGGCTCAGGCAAGGAAAGCCTTTCTACAAAAAAGGAATAGATGACATCGAATATAGATTTAGGTATTAGGAAGTAATTTTTGAAAGCCTTTGTCTGGAGCATGGCGCTCTATGGAAGTGAAACTTGGACTATTGGTGCAGCAGAAAAGAGGAGAATTGAGGCATTTGAAATGTGGTGTTACAGGAGAATGATGAAGATCAGATGGGTAGATAGGGTTACAAACGAAGAGGTATTAAGGCAAGTGGAAGAGGAGAGATGTTTCTGGCGACTGCTAATGAAGAGAAGAGGTAGGTTGGTAGGACACATACTAAGACACCCAGGAATAGCAAGCTTAGTTATGGAAGGAAGTGTCGAGGACAAGAACTGTAGGGGTAGACCTAGGTTAGAATATGTTAAACAGATTGCCTCGGATGTAGGGTGTGGTAGCTATGTAGAGATGAAACGATTAGCTCAGGACAGGGAGGCATGGAGAGCTGCATCAAACCAGTCAAAAGACTGAAGACTCAAACAACAACAACCTGGCAAGTATGAATGGGTAACCATTCAACACACGGGGCTTTTAGTTCATTATTGATCCATTTACAGTCCGCAGGTTTGGGGCGTTGGCGAGTTCTCCTAAATTTCTTACATCTACCCCGATTTTCTTGATTAGAGCAGCTTGGCAAACTAAAAACAAGAAATGAACATGATATATATCCTTTATGGAATAAAGTGATACCTACTATGCAAATATTTAATATTTAGTATTTTCTGTATATACAAAATTACAAGGATGTATTATGAAGACAGTACACTTACTAGTTTGTGGTAAAGACTGAGGTTCAGGTATAATCACGATAAGCGAGGGATCATTTGAAATGCTGAGGAATGCTTCGGATTGCAGTTGGGAACCTGGAAGATGATCAATTGTATGATAATCTTCCACCCCTGTGTCCTCCTCTGTGATGTTTCCAGTAGGAGGAATTGCTGTTATGTCAAATGACTAGAGATTAGGGGTGTCATTCCTTTCAATAATCGCTAGGAGTTCTTTCAGAGTAAGAAACTTGCTAAAACAAAAAATACATCGTATTTCCCTGACATCCTTCTGGAAGGATCCGCAGTTTTAGGTGATAATAACTTCAACTAATATTGGTACAGCGAACAAAAATATCATCACATATGTTGAACAGCATCCAAAGAGTTGATGTGACAATATTCTTTAATCATCCAGGCATAACTGTGGTCATAATACTTACCTTTCTACAATGATGTCAGCGAATTCGTCCATCACAGAAACATCGGTTCACCTTTAACGCTATTGTTGCTAACAGTCTGCACTGCAGTGCATTCTGTCACAATCTGATGACAAGTTATTGGCAGGACTGTAAATACATGCATGCGCGCAGATAGCTACTTTTCTTTACCACTAGAGAACACCGAGTTTGAACTATTCGTCTGTCCTTCTGGAAGGGCGTCAGGGATATCTGGGTTAACACGGATAATCAAGAGTTTACTGTAAAGAATTTTATATTAGGTTAACTATTTATTTTATTTTCATAAATATTGTTTTGGGGTTGACACAAAGAGAGTTGAATGTTTTGAGGAACTCGTGTAGTGTCCATTGCCCGCTGCCATTAAAATCCGAAAAAATTTCTATATACTAATATACAGGAGTTGAATATTTTATCGCTAGAGGGTGTTATTGCATTTTTTCAGAGTGCCAACATTATTGTTTCCAACCGACAGTAGTGGCTACGCGGGCTAAAGCGCTGCGTTAGGTCAAGGGGCCAAGCTCTCTGCTGACTCGGTAGACGCGTGGGTTCGAGCCCCACCGTCGGCTGTCCTTGAAATGGTTTTCCGTGGTTTCCCATTTTCAACACCAGGCAAATGCTGGGACAGTACCTTCTGACAGGCCACGGCCGCTTCCTTCCACATCCTTGCCCAGTTTCAATCATCTTCATCCATTCCATCTCTCATCCCGACGCGCAGGTCGCCCACGGGCGTCGACTAGAAAGACCTGCACTCGGCCTCTCAGGAGGCTACACGAAAAAAAAAAAAAAAAAAAGTTTCCAGATTGAATGGTTTTCGCCTAGACCAATAAACGTTAGGTAGCTAATATAAACACCCCTGGTTTTTGTCACTCAGAGTGGGGGTAGTCACGCATCAATAATCTTTATCCAGGCAAATGGTTTAGCCTAGTAGTACAATTGGTAATTTTCACCAATAATTTCGTCCAGAGAGTCGCCGGGGAAGTGAAGTTGGCAGCAAACATGGCGGCGTGTTCTTTGATAAGTTTATTATTTGAAAGTTAATGTTGACAATTTCCTTATTTTGAAAAAATTGAACGTGGTGTTTGTTAATGGCAGTTTGCTTTAACAACATGGCACAGTAAGTACAAACCATTTTCAGAGCACTACTAAGAAATATAACACACTTTTGAAACGGGCAACGGACACTACATGAGAGCCTGTTTTGATTCATAACGCTCATATTTTAGGTGATAACTGAGCTTGCTACTGTCTCTTACAGAACCAGATAGTTCTCTGGAGCCGGAATTACCATGGTTAAGACTGGCATTTCCTTAATCAGTTTCCATGAGTGTTCTAAAAATATCTTGGGAATGGTTCATTCTAGGACCTTGAAATGGGGCTTTTGGGATTCCTATGGGACTTGCTGACTGATGAAAAATGAGCTACTGTATGGGTGGTCTTTGAAAACCTCAATATCAGACAAATATATTATACAGGGTCATTATATATGTGCGCGCGAGTAAACACGGCAAGCTAAGCCTGCTACGACTGGTACAGATCGCGGCCGCGCATACCCGGTGGTTTGAGCGCTCCGCTGACTCATATCGTTAGTTCACATGTGTTTTGTCATTCATAAGGGCGTGTATCTACAAAGCTTAGACGTTAGTGTTGCACGTTTAGTGAGTATTGTGATTACTGTAATTGTTGGTCATGCCTAGACACCAATTCACATTGCGCGGACATGTGTATATCCATAATTCGTATATGAAAAGCAGAAAATCTTGTTCTGAAACAAGATGAAAATTTCGAATCAAGATTCCAGGAAGACCTGTGCCTAATGCCAGTACAATTAGGAGGTTCGTTAAACGATTCAAGAAAACAGGCTCCGTAAATAATAAAAAAACGTTAACAGACAATGTTGTGTTCTTAGAGAACAAAAGTTAGATGAGATTGTTGTCCATTCTTTCATCAGAAGATGTCAGGTGTGTGTTACAAGAGAGGTGTCAGGTGTGTGTTACAAGAGAGGTGTCAGGTGTGTGTTACAAGAGAGGTGTCAGGTGTGTGTTACAAGAGAGGTGTCAGGTGTGTGTTACAACAGAGGTGTCAGGTGTGTGTTACAAGAGAGGTGTCAGGTGTGTGTTACAAGAGAGATGTCAGGTGTGTGTTACAAGAGAGGTGTCAGGTGTGTGTTACAAGAGAGGTGTCAGGTGTGTGTTACAAGAGAGATGTCAGGTGTGTGTTACAAGAGAGATGTCAGGTGTGTGTTACAAGAGAGGTGTCAGGTGTGTGTTACAAGAGAGATGTCAGGTGTGTGTTACAAGAGAGATGTCAGGTGTGTGTTACAAGAGAGATGTCAGGTGTGTGTTACAAGAGAGGGAGGACATTTTCAGCATCGGCTATGAGCACTGTAAGTACACATTATTGAACATGTTTGGTAAAAGTGTGAAAGTGCGCGCCAATCATCGGCTGAACCGGGTACGCGCGGCCGCGTTCTGCGCCAGTCACAGCCATGTCGTGTTTACTCGCGCGCACATATATAATGACACTGTATTTCAAAACGACAATAACCCTATGTTCTTCCTGGTTTAAAAATCGTTTTCATGCAAAATATCAGCTTAATTGGTTGAGTAGTTTTTGTGCGAATCTTGCTGTAATTTAAGGACCACATACTGCTTGATCATGTCAAGATAATTGACGGCACGAACAGTCTCCTCCGCAAAAAAGAATGGTCCGTAGACTTTCTCAGAGGTCACTCCGCACCACACATTCACTTTAGGGCTGGCTCTTTCGAGTTCGTAAGAGACATGTGGATTTTCTGTTCCCCAAATGATGCAGTTATACGTGTTGACCCGGCCACTGACATGGAATGTGGCTTCGTCCGTGAACATCCATCGTTTTAACCATTGATCGTCACCTTCCTGCCGCTCACATATCGTCGTAACAAAACTGAGTCGAGCTCTGTAATTCAGCTGTGTCAATGCTTGCAGGCGCTGCATACGGTATGGACGCATTTGAAGATAACGCCTAACAATCCTGTGACATGTTGTGTATGGTGTATTCTGCTCTGTGGATAAGCGGCTGAGTGACTTTTGTGGACTCTGCGTCATGGCTTAGCGAATATCTCCCTCCTTGTTGCTGTCACGCCGCCTTCCACCTGTGTAAGGCATCCGTAATACATTTTCCAAAAACATGTTGTACCATTTAACAATGCCCCGATGTGATGGGACATCCCTAACGTTGTACTGACGTCTGAAAGCTCGCTGGGTCTTCACTACACTCGAAAATTTGGCATACCATACGACACACTGTGCGCGTTGTTGTGGTGTAACAACCATCTTCACTCAACTCTGTAACAACACTGAGCACTGAGCGTGCGCTAACGTGTACCGCTCTGTACCTGACATCTGGTGATTGCACTATGAACTACACTGCTGCGTTGTCTCGCGGAAGTCATTGTTGCAAAGAGAATCATTGTTAACTTCCATCATTGTCACGTACATTACAGAAAATTGCATAGATATATATGCATTAACATAATAGCTATAACGTTATACTTTTCTGACATCCCAAACGGATGACCCTGTAGATAGACAGACACCACTATATTTTTATATATGGTATTACGAGCAGAATAGATTCATTTAAAAGGTCTCTAAAACAAACTGTCTGTGTCAACAAATAAATTGTGAGGTTTTGCAGCTATTTCAAGCTAGGTATCAGCATGATTGCTCCATTGAATGGGCGCAGAAATTCAAACCTTGATGTAACGTTAATTATTAGAAGAAGAATGCAGAAAATAAACTGTTGAAGAAACCAATGCAAAATAGATTAATTTTAGACTGTAAACATTCAGTTGTTCAGTAAGAACAGATGAAGAACTTCATTAAATATTTTAATACTGAACAAGGTTTTGTTTTCATTAGGTCTACAGCTTATAAGGAAAAGGCTGGCCCAGGTAAGGAAAGCATCTCTATAGAAAAGAAATCTCTTGCCATCAAATATGGATTTAGGTATTAGAAAGTCATTTCTGAAAGCCTTTGACTGAAGCGTAGTGATCTATGGTAGTGAAATTTGGACTGTTGGTGCAGCATAAAAAAGGTCAATAGAAGCATTTGAAATGTGAAATGTGGTGTTACAGGAGAATGATGCAGATCAGATGGGTAGATAGAGTAACAAACGAAGAGGTATTAAGACAAGTGGTAAGAAATATGTTTCTGGTGACTGCTCATGAAGAGAAGAGGTAGGGTGGTAGGACATATACTGACACCCAGGATGGCAAAGTTAGTTCTGGAAGGGAGGGTCGAGGACAAGAACTGTAGAGGTAGACCAAGGCAAAAAGTATGATAACCCTAGAACTCAAACCCTAATTTGGCAGTACATAAACACAAACCCTCGTAAAATTTACGACTATTTATTTCCATGATGAATAAAATGTAATTGCACACAGAATATAATATAAGAAGCACGTATTAACATGTAAGTTATTTTCAGAGTGTTAACTCCTAGGTTTTCAAGTCCCTGGTGTCTCATTTACAGCAGTTATTAGTGCAAAGATTTGCCCTATATTCCTTGCAATATGCGCGGTGACATTCGGTGCAGTATGTTGTCGTCATTCGCCTTTTCTGAGCAGGACAGATGTGACAAACAGTTCTTACCAGTATGTATATGACAAGTTCTGAGGTTATAAATACTTATTTCATTCAGAATAGTGCTGTAATTGAACTTTGTTACAGAACTTACCTTGCTAAGTTTAGCATAAGTAGACACAAATCGTCGTAAATTTTATGACGAAAGGGTCTTCAATTTGAAATCAACAGACTCACTCTAACAATGCACGCACACTGACAAAGCTCGCGGTATTGTAGGAAGCTACTGAGTAGGACAGCAACGTGGCAAGAAAAGCCTAGCAGATAAAGCCGTGTTGCCAAGTATACGTCGTAAAAATTACGAAGGTTTGTCTTCTAGGGTTAAACAGATTGCATAGGATGCAAGGTGTGGTAGCTATGTGGAGATGAAATGATTAGCCCAGGACAGGGAGACATGGAGAGCACATCAAGCCAGTCAAAAGACTGAAGACTCAAACAATAAACAGTTTATAAGTGCCATTAAATTGTAAATAAAAAAATTAATTCTGGAAATAAGACTATATCTTACCTTGCTCTACTTTTGGTGGATACTCTTGAGGCACAGGGCCAGGTTCCACTGGTGCAGGATGTTGAGTGGGAACTTCAGATATAGCCTGCTTCTTCTTGCCTCCCCCACCTCCCAACCACACTGGCAGGTCATCATCTGCTTCTACATTTACACTGCCTTTCTGTGGTGTCAAAGGAGAATGCTTGGTGGTTGGACGAGTCCGAGGAGTTGCCTCTGATGCTGGATTCCTACGGTGTGGAGACAAGGAATTCATCTCATCACCAGGAGTTCCTAACCAGTCTGGAAGAGCTGATGATCTACCTTTTGTTGGAGAGGCTTCAAATCCGTACTTCTCTCCCATGCCTTCCTGCAATGAATGTCTTTGTGGAGTTGTGGGCGGTGAAAACAGACCTAGCGGATCACCCAGAGCTGTAGTATTCCGTCTGGCAGGCATCCGTCTCCCTTCACGACTAGCAGTGACAGTCGGAGAGTAATCACCAAATGAAACTCCAGAATCCTCATTCATTTCTGGCTTGCTTATGGATTTCTTCAACTCTAAAGACTTGACCTGAAACTCTTCCTCCTTTTCAGTAGGACGTTTACCTAACAATTCATCCATCATAGATTTTGCTCTGCTCTGACTTGATTTACCAGCTGCAGGACCTCGTCTTGAACTTCTGCTTGTATCACCAGCAAATCCCATGCTATCTAATATATCATCCCCATCATCAAACTTAACTCCATCACTTTTAGTTCTAGGACCTGGATTTATCATATTCTTATTCAGAACATCAACTGATTTCTTAGTAGTCTGTTCTGGAGAATTTTGTGCATTAATGGAGTCTGCATTGTTAGCCAAGAACTTGGATTTTGCAGGGGACAGAGTGTTTTTAAGAGATTTTGTCGAACTTAAGGATACAGGTATCCCAATATCTCCTTTTTCTTTATCATCATCACCATCATCTTCTAAGCCAAACAAATCGGCGATGGCTTTTGATTTTAATTTCTTCTCCTTGGTAATATTTATATCGTGCTTTTCTTGAGCAATTGTCCGAGCAGGAGAAGCACGCTTTGCCTTTTTCTTCTCATCAGAGTCTTCATCCGACAGCAAATCTGCCAAAGGATCATCCATGTCAAAATCTGTAGGTGAAGGAAGAATAAAACATATCAAGTTAAAGCACAAAAGTATGAAAGTACAAAATGATAAGTGCTCTGGAGTCCTGTAAAGCATTTTTCTTAGTGACCGCATTGTTGAATAGAAAAACTGTCCACACAATTTTCTCCCATTTGATATGGTATGATGATAATGATTGTTGTTTTAAGCGGTGGAACAGCAAGGTAATCTGCCCCTAAGGTATGATCATCCAAAGAGAAAATCTAAACAATACACCAATTAACCTTTTAAGTGCTGAGTTTATTTATATACATGTAAAAATAAATGTAGAAGTTGTAATTTTTAACTTGTCAGGGGTCTTAAACTGTCTATAGGGTTTGGCTCTTTATTGATCTAAAAGCAAATTCAAAATTCTACATTAATTTTTATTTAGAGATAAATTAAAATTAATATTTTGTGGCCACGCTTGCAGCATCTCCATACCAGATAAAGGGTTCAAAATAAAATGATTTCCTCAAAGCAGTAGGCAACCAATACATCGTCGTCTCGATCATCACTTTTGACAGTGGTTAATAACTGAAGGATTCTTCGATACAAAATAAACAGCAAGAAGAACTTGCTTGTTGTTCCACCATACGTGTTTGCATCACAGATGAACTCCAGTTGCAGAGGACCGACGTCTACAAAATGCTATGTTAGTTACTTCCGGAAGCACAAATCCAACAAACTCAAGTAGTAATACATAATGCTCAACAGATGGCAGAACATGCCAGAGATCTACTCGGCACTTGAGAGCGAACAGGGAAAATGAAAAAAATGTTCACTTGAACCGTCTATAGACGGGCGCAGCACTCGTCCAGTTAAAGATATTGATTGAGAATTTGGAGCCTGGAATACCAGATATTGCAGGTTTTTGCGAATCAGGGGGGTCATGAAACAATTTGATAGAAACGCCTGCTCAACAGCAAACAGTACAGCTCAAGGCTGTGGTGCACCTGTGGTGTGTTCACATGTTGCATGCATCTCAACCAACACACACTTGAAAGAAAAGCACGCTGTTCAAATGATGAAATAACACACAGGGAGGCATCGATCATCAGTTTTTAATAAAATGTTTCCAACTATAAAGCAGTTTTATTAAAGAAGAATTCTGCACACCACAATTACAGTTTCCATCTTATCAAAACAGCAACAAAAAGGAATATTCGCATAGTTTAACAATTTTTAAATCAACAAGAAAGAGGTGCCTTAGGGCACAGCAGATCAACAGAAATCAATGGACAAATGGATCAACATGTTGCTAAGTGCATATTTTAATTATTTAGCAAGTTATTTTTAACAATGTCAATTTTAATAATAATTAAGTTAGTGTCAATTTTAGGTATTTAAGGCTAATGGAGTATGTGTGTTTATAAGTGTTTTTATCCATTTTATTTAATTATATATTGGCTGAAGAAGAACGGAGTAGACCGTTCGAAACATGTACCAATTTTAAAATAAAATAATAATAACAAATTGCATTGAAAATATGGAAATAGTATAGTGAAAGTTTATAGTGAAAGTTAAGATTCTGTCCCCCCAGTCAATACAATGTAATTATCCTTAATTTATTTGTTGGACATGTTTCGAGCCTTCTGTTTTTTTTAGCTCATTTTCAGCAATATTTTTTCAATAATTCAAACAATAAAATTCTAAATTCTTTAAATAAAAATCCTAAGGTCTTCCTTACAAATTAAAAGAGTTAACAATATCTAAAAGTCACAATCTTCTCAACATATTTCCTCAGGTCTTGAATATTTGAAAACTATATATTTAAATGTTAATCTTATAATTATGCCTACTTCAATTAAAAGGGAACTTGATTTGTTTAATATTGCATCAATATCAAACAAATTGAAGTATACATGTAAGATTAACATTTAAATAAATACAGGGTCTTTATATTTGCTTAGCAAGGGCATTCTCACTCATGCGCTTCGCCAGTGACGGCTCAGTTGCCGGTGACCGTGCGCGCATATGTACAGCAGAATACGGTGCTTAAAATCAGTATCATGCATCTCTACTCATCACGTTTACAGTAAATGCTGAAAATGTTCCCCATCCACTGCCAAACATAATCGGCATCTCCTTATGAAGCTTCCGGTTACTCCAGTTAATTTAGCTTCAGTAAGGAAATAAAGACCTTTACGTCTATTTTTGTTTACTGAACCTGTACGTTTGAATCTCTTAGCCAGTTGTTTTATTGTCCGATTAATAGGAATGGGTCTCCCTGGGAATTTCACTCGAAACTCGCAGGAAGAACGTGGGAATATGGCCCGGAGACCCCGCGCGCCAACCTGTAACAGCCGGCTATTGGCCGGGAACTGGCGGCCACAGTCGAGCGGAATCTCTTTGCCAAGCAAAAATAAAGACCTTGTAGTATCTAAATATTCAAGATCTCAAGAAATATGTTGAAAAGATTGTGAATTTTAGACTTTTTTAAAACTCTTTTAATTCATAAGGAAGATCTTATGATATTTTATATAAATACTTTAGAATTTTAATGTTTGAATGATTTGTGTCTGTCATCTCAAATGTGTTAAAAGAAATGCAAATTCTTCTGAATTAATATTCATTTTCTCAATCGGTGTGTAAAAAGTCTGGTTTGCTCTGGAAACAGATTTTGCCAGACAGGCAACTTTTTGAAAGTGGAGATTCAAAACTTTCGTAGTACACTGGCACTGCTCGTGGCTCTTAGACCTTGCAGTGTCCTTCTTTATATGTACTAGCCAGCATCTTGGTGAGGTGAGCCATACTGTGACATTTTTATCATAGTAGCGCTTCGGTGGTAAGATCATGAACTATGCATATTTGAGTGCTAATCTGTGGAATCCATGGAGGAGGATCTAGCGGTAGAGGAAGTGGATTATCTTAGAAAAGGCAAGAAGATGAGATATATGAACACTGGATGTGGGAGGATTTTAAAAATCATTATTGTAGGTTTGGAGATTATGAAATGGGTATGTGCTTGTATATGTGAACTGGAAGATTTGGTTACACTGAATGAACGTGTCTGGATTGTTTATCATTGCTGGTCCCGTAATGCTTCTAGTAGAGAAGATTGTTTTTAATAAAGAAAGATCTAGGAAATCATATACAGGGTCTGGCAAAAAAAACTCCCTGATTTCAATAGGCATTTGCAAAAAGAATAAGAAACATACAGAACAATTACTTATATTTGTGAATAGCCTATATGATGCCATTTGACATCACTTAGTACACTTTATTTGGTTTTGAAAATTATGTCCGATAAATGATGTCCCCCATTGTTAAGACATTCACGAAGTCTTTCCCTGAAGTTGTCCGTAGTTCTTCGTGTAACTTCCCTTGGAATGGCTGCCACTTCCTGCCTAATGGCATCTTTTAGTTCTTGCAGAGTTCTGGGGCGATGTTTGTACACTTCAGCCTTTAGGTAGCCCCACAGAAAGAAATCACAAGGTGATAAGTCGGGTGACCTTGGGGGCCAGGAAATGTCTCCTCTTGAAGAAACAAGACGTCCAGGGAACAACTCTCTTAACATTCCCATGGACCGCCGAGCAGTGTGAGCTGTGGCTCCGTCCTGTTGGAACCAAACTTCTTCTTCCTCATGGTCTAAAACAAACTGGTTGATCTTGGGTCGGAGAAATGTCTCTATCATGTGACAATAGCGATCGGCATTGACCGTTACGGTTTGTCCATCTTCTTCAAAAAAGTACGGTCCCCACACACCAAATTCCGCAACGGCGCACCAAACTGTGACTTTTGGGCTGTGTAGTGGTTGTTGGTGGAGTTCCGTAGGATTTTCTGCAGCCCAGTAGCGGAAATTCTGTTTGTTAACAGTTCCACACAAGTGGAAGTGGGCTTCATCACAAGAAATGAAGGCAGCATCTGGGGGAATGTTCTGCAAAATGTCATCACATGCAGCCCTGCGAGTTTCATAATCAGCTTCAAACAACTTTTGGGCAACCATTATTTTGTAGGGATGCAGATGAAGTTCTTTATGCAGAATTCTCCTTACACTCCTTTCTGACAATCCCAGGGCAGCTGCATGTTTAACCGCTGAACGCTTTGGAGACTGTTGGATGGATGTTCTCACTCGCGCCACATTCTCCGGTGTTATTGCAGTACGAGGTCGGCCAGTTGGCTTTCTTTTTAGTGCTGACCCTGTTTGCCTAAAATTTGACACCCACAGTCTAATCGTTTTCGCGTCAGGAACACTATCACGTCGGCCAAGTTCGAATCGAATCCGAAACGCTCGTTGAGTAGAAATCACAGAACCGCCATTTTTAATAAACTCCTCCACAACAAACGCCCAATGCTCACCGAGCCAAGCCATGGCGAACACTGAAAATGGCACGTACGCCGCTACGGAACAATACCCCCTCCACATCTCTACCCCCACTACAACTCACGCGGTGGCTTGCTCAAACCGGGGAGGTTTTTTTGCCGGACCCTGTACTTTTACTGGAGCAAAACAAATATATTATATATGATATTCATATTTCTCCTCAAAACTGTAAGTAACATTCCCTGTAATTGATTGTATATTGAAGTAGATATCTAAACTTACTTTCCTCACTGATGGTATCTTGGTTGGTATTCAGAAATACCCTACCCCTTGAGATTGTAGAGGACTTGTTTTTCTATTTCATTGAACAAGAGATTGATTACTCATAGATTTAATTCGTATATGAGTTGGCGCCCACCCGGATTTTTCTTCTTATCCATAAAACTTTTTCAGGTGTTACTTTAATGGTGGGATTGGTTGTTGGTTCTTATATTCACCCTTTCAGTAATAATTTTAATATTCCTTTTTATAACAACAACTTAGGGGAACCATTAGTACAAAACATTACATTTGGCACCTTAACGTGGGACTCGAGAACCAGGATACATCAGTGTGGGAGTAGGAGAGTGTGACTTGTGCAAGTGTTATCTGAGGGATAGGTTATTGTGTACGTATTTACATGGAGGATGAACGAATGAGAATAATGAATGGGAATGGTGTGAGTTGTAGCAGGATGGAGATGAATGGAGAAAATGTGGTGGTGTGCATGTTGGAGAGTGATGGGAATGAGACTGGCAGTAGTGTGATGGAAGGAGAGATGACTGATGTACTAGTACAGGATGTTGTAAGGCCAGTACAGGATGTGTTAATGCCGATGCAGGATATACTAAATATGTTAAGGGAAATGAATGAAAAATTTGATAAGAATAATCAGGAGTTGAGTAAGAAATTGGATAAAGTAATGCATGTTAATGAGGAGTTAGATAGGAAGTATGGATTGTTACAGCATAGTATTGAGGGGGTAAAACAGGAAATTAGAGGTGAGGTAAGGAGTATGGTGGAGGAAAAGGCGGAAGCAATTATAAAAGAAGTAGATCAGAAAATGATGAAAATGGAAACAAAAATACCAGAGAAATTAAATGATATGACTAGAGAAGCAGATGATAAATTGGAAAGGGTACAGGAACATATTCTAGAGAAAATTGAGAAGGTTGAAAAGGTGACTGGTGAGAGGATATTAGATATGGAAGTGAGATTAAAGTCTCAAATAAAACATGAGAAGGGTCAAGTTAGAGTGGGTTTATTACGAGTGAATAATCTGAAAGAACTAGTTACCGAAATTTAACAATAAACAGGGTTGCCCTATGGAATTTATGGAAATTATAGAGAATAGATTTAAAGATAAACTTAATGAAGGAATTATAGAGTGGAGTCAAGTTTTAGAACTATTAGATCAAGCTTTTGTAGGTGAAACTCGGAACTGGTTCCTAGTATATAGGAATTCATTGGATAGTTATAGTAGTTTTAGGAAGAAATTTTGTGATAAATATTGGAACGAATCAATACAAGCACAATTAAGAGAAAGAGTGATATTTGGACAATACGATAGTAGAGATGCTATGAGTATGACTGAATATTTTCTGAGCCAAGTGTTAATATGTAAATATTTCGATGGGATGGCTAAGGATGATGATGTAGTAAGGCTGTTGCTTAGGCATTTTCCTTATAGAGTAAAGGAGGCGTCATGTATGCAAAAAGTTACTAATATATCGGAATTAGAGAACTTATTGGGGAGCTTCGATGCATTGGGGGGAAGAAGTGAGAATCAAGCAAGTGGTTATGGGAGCCGCATAAATCAGGACCAGAGAGGTCGAGATAATTATAATTATAGGGATAATAATAAACAACTAAATTCCTCTAATAATCAAGCGAATCATAGACAAGGTAATCCTTATCAAAATCATAATAATAGAAATAATAGATGGCGGAATGATAATAATTATCAAAGGAATAATCCCCGTAATAGACAAGAAAATGTAGAGGATAGAAAAGAGGAGAGGGGTCAAGAGAGTAACAATGATAGGAGTCGAAATGTGGAAACAGTGGATGAGTCTAGGGGAAATTTAAACTAGAATCAGACGGTAATGACAGGTCAGATTATCAGTCTGATATTATATCCGCTAATACTATATTGTCCGGAACTTATGACCTAGATATAAAGAGTGATCTCTTAGAAGATTTAGTAGAGGAAAAGGTACAATCCGCAAAGGTTAATGGGATTTCTATTGTGGAATTGAATGTGTTAGGGGTGCAGGTTGATGTTTTGTTGGATAGTAGATGTGAGAGATCTTGTATTAGTGCTGAGTTTTACACTGAATTAAAGAATGGAAATAAAGAAATAGAAGAAATACCAATAACATCTACATATGTGGTAACAGCCGTAGGGAAGAGGTCACACATTTTATCTAGACAAGTTGTTATAGAAATTACGGTTAAAGATTTTATTGGTACTCAGGTTTGTTTGGTAGTTCCAAATTTGGTATATAAAGTTATTCTAGATACGGATTGGATGTCTAGCTATAATGCTAGATTATGTTATGACGAAGCATGTATAAGATATAAATCAAAGGGTATAGAGGCTTGTGTTGAATTTAATCCAGAAGGGAGATTAAACAATGAATATCAACGAATATGTTTGATTAAGGAGCAATTGGAGATACATAAGGCAGGAATAGATACTGACGTAAGAGATGAGTTTAAAGAAAGTAAGACATTGTGTATTATAGATACAGTACTTATTGGAGATGATCTTGGAGATTTATTTGGGAAAGCAATTGAACGAAGCCAATTGAGTGAAGAAAAGGGAGAACTATTATTTAAGTTACTAGTAAGTAATAAAAGAGTTTTTGAGGATAGGATTGGTGAAGCTAATTGTTATGTACATTCTTTGAACGTTCATAATTACAAGGTTTTCGTAGGACATAGGTATCCTATTCCATTTAAATTTCAGTCGGCAGTACAGTTACAGATAGATCAGATGTTGGCCGATAAGGTTATTGAGCCATCTAATAGTCCATATATAAATCCTCTCATAACTGTACCTAAGGGAGATGGTAACGTGAGAATATGTCTGGACGCTAGGTTACTAAATCAGCATATTTCAGTTGATCAACTTAAATCTCTGTCTATAGAAGAACCAGTACTGAATTTTGAGAATAAACAGTGGTTCACTACTGTAGATCTCAGTTCAAGTTTCTGGCAAGTACCTTTTAAAAAAGAAGATCGGCCTTTTACTGCTTTTAGTTACAGATATAACCTATATCATTTCTGTAAGGTACCTTTTGGACTTAAAAGTAGTACTGCTGCTTTGATAAGAGCTCTCAACATTGCATTAGGAAATGATTGTACCGATTTTGTTACTATATATATAGATGATATAGTTATTAGTTCTAAAACATTTGAAGAACACTTAAATCATTTGAATTGTGTTTTTAACAAATTGGATAAGGCTGGTTTCACATTAAAGCTGTCTAAATCGATGTTTTGTAGGCAAAAGGTTATCTTTTTGGGTCATGAAGTTTCTGCACAAGGTGTATCTCCGGAGATTGGTAGGATAGAGAAAATCCTGGATACTGATATGCCTAGGAATGTTAAAGAACTAAAATCTTATTTAGGAATGTGCAATTTTTTTTAGAAGATTTGTACTTAAGTACGCATGCTTAGTGGAACCGTTTAGAGACCTAATGAAGATGGGCACGAAATGGAAATGGGAAAAGATTCATGAGGATGCATTTCGGGCATTAAAACAAGGATTTATGGAAGCTGTAGTGTTGAAATATCCATTTAGGGATAAGGAATATATTTTGATGAATGATGCTTCACAGATAGGGATTTCGGGTGTATTATGTCAAAAAGATGAAGACAATCATCTTAGGTTTGTATCATTAGGCGTCAAGAGGAATAACATCTGCTGAAAGAAAGTATAGAATAACGGAATTGGAACTTTTAGGAATTGTTTATAGTCTGTGTAAGTTCCGTATGTATGTTTTGGGAGGTAGATTTAGTATTTATACGGATCATCATGCTTTAACATTCATGAAATCCTGTAAATTGAGTTCGAATAGAGTGAGTCGTTGGATACTAGCTTTACAGGAATATGATTTTGATATACACACATCAAAAAAAGTTTTGCATCACCTCGGTTCCAAGAGTTCCGGAACCGTTAAATACAAAGGGAATAGAGATCAACACAAACAACATTTCAGCTCGTTTTATTGCTCATGAGACCCACACATTGCATGTTGTACCATCATACAGCTAGACTTTCAGCATTTGTGGTCCAGATTGCAGTACACACCACTACCTCTAATACCCAGTAGCACGTCCTCTTGCATTGATGCATGCCTGTATTCGCCGTGGCATACTATCCACAAGTTCATCAAGACACTGTTGGTCCAAATTGTCCCACTCCTCAACGACAATTCGGCGTAAATCTCTCAGAGTGGTTGGTGGGTCAAGACGTCCATAAACAGCCCTTTTCAACATATCCCAGGCATGTTCGATAGGGTTCATGTCTGGCGAACATGCTGGCCACTGTAGTCGAGCGATGTCGTTATCTTGAAGGAACGCATTCACAAGATGTGCACGATGAGGTCGAGAATTGTCGTCCATGAAGACAAATGCCTCTCCAATATTCTGCCGATATGGTTGCACTATGGGTCGGAGGATGTCATTCAGGTATCGTAAAGCCGTTTCGGAGCCTTCCATGACCACCAGTGGCGTACGTCGGCCCCACATAATGCCACCCCAAAACATCAGGGAACCACCACCTTGCTGCACTCGCTGGACAGTGTGTCTAAGACGTTCAGCCTGACCAGGGTGCCTCCAAACACGTCTCCGACGATTGTCTGGTTGAAGGCATATGCGACACTCATCGGTGAAGAGAACGTGATGCCAATTCTGTGGGGTCCATTCAGCATGTTGTTGGGCCCATCTGTACCGCGCTGCATGGTGTCGGGGTTGCAAAGCTGGACCTCGCCATGGACGTCGGGAGTGAAGTTGCGCATCATGCAGCCTATTGCGCACAGTTTGAGTTGAAACACGACGTCCTGTGGCTGAACGAAACGCATTATTCAACATGGTGGCATTGCTGTCAGGGTTCCTCCGAGCGGCAATCCGTAAGTAGCGGTCATCCACTACAGTAGTAGCCCTTGGGCGGCCTGAGCGAGGCCTGTCATCGACAGTTCCTGTATCTCTGTACCTCCTCCATGTCCGAACAACATCGCTTTGGTTCACTCTGAGACGCCTGGAAACTTCCCTTGTTGAGAGACCTTCTTGACACAAAGTAACAATGCGGACGCGATCGAACTGCGGTATTGACCTTCTAGGCATGGTAGAACTACAGACAACATGAGCAGCGTACCTTCGTCCTGGTGGAATGACTGGAACTGATCGGCTGTCGTACCCCCTCCGTCTAATAGGCCCTGCTCATGCATGGTTGTTTACATCTTTGAGCAGTTTTAGTGACATCTATGAACAGTCAAAGGGACTGTATCTTGGATACAATATACACAGTCAACGTCTATATGCCGGAGATCTGGGAACCGAGGTGATGCAAAACTTTTTTTGATGTGTGTATATCATATAAGAGGGAAGGATAATATATTAGCTGATATTTTATCTAGAGATAGAAAGATAATAGGAGAAAAATATACTTTGAAGGGTGAGAAGGGTGTATTAATTTGTGCCTGCATAGATGAGAGTAATAAGAAGTCTATGAAATCATTAAGGCAACTATTAGAAAGGCAAAGAGAGGATGACGAATTGAGTGATATATTAGTAAAATTAGAGGCAGGAGGTTTTGAGAGTCTTAAGATAGGTAGACATGTGTATAAATTACAAGATGGCTTTTTGGCACGTAAAAGTAAGGAGGGTAAGTGGGGTATTTGTATACCGAGATGCCTTAGAGAGGAGATAGTATGGTTTATTCATAAAGAGTTAGGACATTTCTGTGCAAATAAGGTTTTGCATGAACTTCAACAAAACTTTATTTGGTATAAAATGGGAAGAGATGTTAGATAGGTTCTATCTACTTGTGTTCTTTGTCAAAAATCTAAATTCCCTTGTAGGTATCTTTATGGTCCTATGCAAGTTGTAATTACAAGTAAACCTGGGGAGTTAATATGTGCAGATTTGTTTGGTCCAGTGGTAAAAGGACAATTTGGTTATCAATATATATTTGTGGTGGTTGATGCTTTTTCGAAATTTGTAAAATTATATGCAATGAGGAAGGCAACAGGAAAAGCATGTAGTAATATGATAGTAGATCGATATATTCCAGAATATGGTACTCCACTTAAAATATTGACGGATAGTGGACCTCAGTTTACATCTAAATACTGGAAAAACAGAATGGAACAAGTTGGAATAAAACAAGTACATTCATCAATACGTTATCCACAGGGAAACCTTTGTGAACGTGTTATGAAAGAGATTGGTCGTATATTCCGTGCTTTAGTTCATGATAAGCATACAACTTGGGTATCTCAACTTTATAAAGTCGAAAACTGGTTGAATTCGGTACAGCATGAGAGTACTAAGTTTACACCAATGGAAATTCATCTAGGTAAAAAGCTTCAAAATGAATTGGTAAAAACTTGGGGTTTATCTGTGGAAGATAAGGTGGAAAGGAATATGTTTATTAAGTTGGCAGGTAGGAATTTACAGAAAGCATCTGAAAAAAGAAAACGTCTACAAAGAAATAAAAAAACAGACGAGTTTATGGTGGGTGATTTAGTACTATTACGGGTACCAAGGCAATCCTGTAGCTCAGAAAAGGTGATGCAGAAGTTTTTTCTTATATATTCTGGTCCATATAAAATTAATAAGAGGATAGGTCCATGTGCATATGTACTCGAAGATGAGGGGAGAATTCTGTATGGTACATATAATGTACACTCATTACGGAAGTTTGTAGTTTAAAGGAAGTATAGATACATCTATGCCTGGCATTTAGAGATAGGTATTTTGAATGCAGAGTTTATGATTTAGTTAATTATATTCATGTATATTCTTATGTGTGTAAGAAGTGTGTATGTGATGGATGTATATTTGGAATTAAATGTGTAGGGGGCATGTTACCCGACTTCATTATTATTATGATTCATGTCTTGAGGCATATTATGTCTATCTTGTGATCTATCTTAGGATATATTTGCACAGGGTACATTTGTTGGTTTGCTGTAATGTACATATCTTTCAGTGAGAATGTTATTTAATTTTCTTTCTTATTTTTAGTCAATCCATTAATTCTGTTTTTTTAAATATCTTTTGACCATAATTTACCTTGGTTTTTGCATCTGTTAATTAGATTTGGTACAGTAATTTTGTATAATTGAAATATATGATTCCTAAGATTTCGTATTCAAGAAGTCTAAATATGGTAATTATATGGAGATACTCGGATTCGAGTTAAAGCCGATGATGATGATGATAATTGAAATATATGATTCCTAAGATTTCGTATTCAAGAAGTCTAAATATGGTAATTATATGGAGATATGAAGACTGGTTGTGATAGACCCTACATAATGATGCAGTAACCACAGTAACTCGTGCAGTTTTAGTTAATGGAATATACTTCAATGGCAACTGGACAAAGTAAATCAACTCGAGAGACACAAGATCTGAGCAGTTTCATACGTCATGCAATGATGTGACAAATATGGATATGGTGCATACAACAGATAGCTATATGTATGGTAACTTCCTTGACTACCAAGCAATTCAGCTGGAATACCAGGGAGATAAGTTCCTCATGTTGATTCTCTTGCCACGAGGTTGTGGAGATAGCAGAGAACTGGATGAACTCTCGGACTGTGAACCTCACTGCTGTTCAAAATGGACTGAGGCGAACATAAGTTGATGTGACTCTCCCCAAGTTCAAGATGGAACAGACTATTCACATGAATGAATATATGCAAAAGATGAATATGCTGCCAAGGATCTTTACAGTGGAGGGTTTGGTGGAACTATGTATGAAAGAATGCCTGACTGGATATAACATCTCAGCACCCTTGTTGACAAAAATGGAGAAATCCTGGTGAAGGGTCTTCATGAAGATGTTGCTCCAATTACTGAAGACGTAAATGGTCTTGGACTTGGTATCTAACGTACTTATGGATATTTGGGTTAAATGTGTATCAGAAATCCCTCCAAAATGACTTTGTTGTCAAGATTTCTGGGGGCGAATGTGACATTTTTATCATAGTAGCGCTTCGGTGGTCTCCCACAAGTCCAACCCCTCCTCCACGTGGTGGGAGACGGGCAACGGCATGAAGTAGGGGATTGCCTGTAGGGGTGAAGTACAGTGGGGACTTTGTGTGCCCCGGGACCGCTGCGGTAGCTGTGAAGGCTCTATGGAAACCCTGAAAAGTGACGGCTGACGGGGCTCTGGTGAAGCTACGATAGGCCTAGCAAGCCAGTAGTGGATGTCATATATGCTTTCAAAACAGGAACAGGCCTCGGAAAGGACGGATGCAAACGACGACGACCCGGATATGCTAATGGACTACGAGTTGGGACATTAAACATACAGACACTGACAAGAAAGGTGGAGGAGATTGTAGATGTGATGGAGAGAAGAAAACTGGATGTACTGGGCTTGGCAGAAACAAGATGGAAAGGAGAAGGTCGCAGAGAACTGAGGAAAGGGTACCGGTTGTACTGGAGTGGGAACAGTGAAGCAAGGAGCAGCGGAGTAGGAGTAGTTGTGAGAGATGGAATGAAGGAAGAGGTAAAGGGAATAAGTGACAGGATCATGAAGATCAGAGTAACTGTAAAGGGAAGAAGCCTGGAGATAGCCCAGGTACATGCCCCTCAAGTTGGATGTACGGCTCAAGAGAAGGAAGACTTTGAGGAGGAGCTACAACAGCAGTTGAATGGTCAGAGCATCATTGTCATGGGAGATTTGAATGCACATGTAGGAAGTGAAAGGCAAGGATATGAAAATGTATTGGGAGCAGAAGGATGGGGTAGCAGGAATGAAGAAGGGAGAAAGTTGCTGGATTTTTGCAAGAGAAACGGTTTAGTGGTAGGCAACTCATGGTTCCGGAAGAAAGAAAGCCACAAGGTAACGTGGTACAGCAGTGATTTAACAAAGAAATCTTTGGTAGATTACATGCTGTACGACTGGGGAATGAAGAGAAGTGTCAGAGATATAAAGGTAATACCATCAGAGGCCTTAGATAGCGACCACAGAATACTTGTAATGAACCTGGGAGTTGTTAAGGATAGCAAGAGGACAGAGTACCAGGAAAGGAGAATCAAAGTATGGAACCTCAAGGAAAAGGAAGTCAAGGAAGAATTCCAGAAGATAATAAGGGAGAGAATGCCAACAGACAATCCTAAAACAGGGGAAGAGGAATGGAAGCAATTCAAAAACACAATGGTGGAAGCTGCAGTGGCAGTATGTGGAAGAACAAGCAACAGAAAGCGGTGTAAAGAGACACCATGGTGGAATGAGAGAGTAAAAGAAGCTGTGGGAAGGAAGAACAAGGCTTTCAGAGTGTGGTTCCAGGAAAGAACTGATCTAGCAAGGGAAGATTATAAGATAAAGAAGAAAGAAGCAAACAAGATTGTCGCAGAGGAGAGGAAGAAGTGGATGGTAAAGTGGACAGAGATGATGGAGGAAGACAGCAGAGGAAATAAGAAAGTACTTTATGGGATGGTCAAAAGTAAGAGAAGAGGTCTGCGAGAGGATGTGGTAATGATGGACAAAAACGGAAATGAGGTACACAACAAAGAGACACTCAAGACAGTGTGGAAAGAGTACTTTGAGGATTTGCTGAATCCAAATGGTCATAGGGAGGAAGACAATGTATTGGAAGATGGAGAAGACAACACAGGAATGGAAAAGGACCTGACTTGGAGAGAACTGGAGATGGCTATAGACAAGATGAAAGGAGGAAGGGCACCGGGTGTGGATGAAGTGAGTGTTGAAATGGTGAAGGCAGCAGGGGAGGTTGGGAAACAGTGGCTGTACCGTGTGATGAGGGTGATATGGAAGGAGAAAAAGACCCCAGAAGATTGGAAGAAAGGATTAATTGTCCCAATATTTAAGAAAGGAAGCAGAAAGGAGTGCAGAAATTACAGGGGAGTCACACTCATACCTCACTGTGCCAAGATATATGAAAAGATATTAGAAAGTAGAATACGAGCCAAAGTGGAGAGAAAATTGAGAGAGGAGCAGTATGGATTCAGACCTGGGAGATCAACAATGGATCTCATATTTTCAGTGAGACAGCTCCAGGAACACCACTACGAATTTGGAGAGGATCTGTTGATGGCCTTCCTGGACATCGAAAAGGCCTATGATAGTGTGTGTAGGGAGAAGGTTTGGAAAGCAATGGAAAACATTGGAGTGGAAAAAGGGACTGTAGGCTGAGTGAAGGAGATGTATTGTGGAAGTGTGAGTTGTGTGAAAGTTGGAGGGAAAAGAACAGACTGGTTCAGACAAATGAGTGGCCTGAAACAGGGTAGCGCGCTGTCACCCCTTCTCTTTTTTGTGGTTATGAACGAGGTAATGGCACGGATAGCAGGAAAGATAGGAGAAGATAAGATGAAAGCAATGGTGTTTGCAGATGATCTCATGGTCTGGGGAAACAAGGAGGAGGAAATTCAGGAGCAACTGAAGGCTTGAGAAGAAACAGTGGGAGAGTACGGATGGAAGTTCAACATCAGTAAATGTGAGATCCTGTTAACGACCAGGAAAAAGGACAGACCAATGAGTGGGATAACACTTGGAGGTGGACAGCTGAAGAAGGTGGAATGTCTCAAGTACTTGGGAAGTATAGTGGAGGAAAATGGGAGAAATGACAAAGAGATTACGGAACGTGGCAGACAGGCAGAAGCATTTCTGAGAAGCATTAGGAGCTTAGTGTGGAATAAAGATGTCCCACAAAAAAGCAAGGAAGTCTTATACAGAAGCTACTATATCCCGATACTGACCTATGCTTCAGAAACTTGGACAATGAAGAAAAGAGACATAAGCAGAATACAGGCAGGTGAAATGAAGTTCCTGCGAAGTAGGATCGGAGTAACAAGAAGAGACAGGGTGAGGAATGAAAAGGTCAGGGAAATGGTGAAAGAGGAGCCCTTGCAAGGTAGGATTGAGACATCAAGACTGAGGTGGTATGGACACTTAAAGAGAATGGATGAGAAGAAGATTCCCAAGAGGATACATGAGATGCAGAAGAAACGACCAAGGGGAAGACCAAGAGATAGATGGCTGAAAGGAGTGGAGGAATGTGTCAAGAAGAGAGGCGAGGACTGGACTAGAGTGACAGCGGAGAGGTGGTGGGAAGAAACGACTAAGTGGCGAGGCTCATGTTCCAAACAGACCCAGCCTGGGGCTGGAAACTGTACAAGATGATGATGATGAGCACTTCGGTGGTAAGATCATGAACTATCAATATTTGAGGGCTAATCTGTGGAATCCATGGAGGAGGATCTAGCGGTAGAGGAAGTGGATTATCTTAGAAAAGGCAAGAAGATGAGATATATGAACACTGGATGTGGGAGGATTTTAAAAATCATTATTGTAGGTTTGGAGATTATGATATGGGTATGTGCTTGTATATGTGAACTGGAAGATTTGGTTACACTGAATGAACGTGTCTGGATTGTTTATCATTGCTGGTCCCGTAATGCTTCTAGTAGAGAAGATTGCTTTTAATAAAGAAAGATCTAGGAAATCATATACTTTTACTGGAGCAAAACAAATATATTATATATGATATTCATATTTCTCCTCAAACCGTAAGTAACATACCCTGTAATTGATTGTATATTGAAGTAGATATCTAAACTTGCTTTCCTCACTGATGGTATCTTGGTTGGTATTCAGAAATACCCTACCCCTTGAGATTGTAGAGGACTTGTTTTTCTATTTCATTGAACAAGAGATTGATTACTAATAGATTTAATTTGTATATGAGTTGGCGCCCACCCGAATTTTTCTTCTTATCCATAAAACTTTTTCAGGTGTTACTTTAATGGTGGGATTGGTTGTTGGTTCTTATATTTACCCTTTCAGTAATAATTTTAATATTCCTTTTAATAACAACAACTTAGGGGAACCATTAGTAAAAAACATTACAATACCAACTGATGAGCCCAATGGAACACTACACTTTGAGCCAGGAATCAAATCTAGCTGGAAAAAAGTCTATTTTGGAATGAAATCTCAGCAATTTTTGTATGTTTATGCCGTTTGCAGGGTTTTGCCTAGGAACACCAAGAATGCTCATCAGCGGACTCTTGGTGTCCATGCCCGGATGTGAAAAGCTGCTTGAGCTTTTAGCTCTCGCAGTAAAGAAGTGCAGATGCGCTTCATAAGAAGGGAGGTAGCCCGCAGTTCGCTACTCCTGTGGGGGTCTGGGCACGGACACCAAGAGCCCACTGATGAACCAGCTTGGTGTTCCTAGACGAAACCCCGCACGAGAAACGGCATAAACCAATAAAAATTCCTTGGCCGTGAAAGCCAATATACCATGGAAGTTAATAGAAACTCTATACATTTTGTATACCACTATCTGAGGTATCCTACCCTGGGTTTGTTATGACTCTCACTGCCATAAATCGAGATCAATTAAGCATTGAAGTTGCTTTCGACAGTACCTTAGATGACAAGGGTCTCTCTTTGTGATAACATGGTGAAGAAGAAATCCATTAGTTTTATCTCGGTATTGGTGAGTTAGGTTATGAATATTTCCGAATGGGAATATGATGTTATTTCCGTTCAAGCAGATGAAATAACATCATATTCCCATTCGGGAATATTCATAACCTATTTTGATGCCAAGGTAAGGCTTTTGTTTTATAAAGGGAGCTTGACTTACGTAGCGCATTGGCATCACTCGTGACGTCAATACTACTTGTATTTTGTGTCTTGTGATGGCCTTCTCAGTATGTTTGAGTTAACCAGTCCAATTTTATCATATTGATTGGTGAGTTAGCCGTGGCTCCATGCAGTCGCTCAAATCCGGGAGGCGAGGAGGTTCGAATCTCCCTGCCGGCAACCTTGAAGATGGTCTTCTGTGGTTTCTCATCTTCCTTCCAGGCCACAGACGCTACCTTCCAATTCCTCGTCCTTAAGCGGGACAGATGAACTCACAGTACCGCCCCTTAAAACAACAATAACTAACTACATTCACACTTTCCTCCCCAGATAACACACCCCTCGCGACGATACTTGTAGCTTACCCCATGGGTGTCCGCATAGAAGCAGCTACAAACTCTGGCGAGCCGGACATGTCATCGAACACACCCGGCACTAAAAGCCATATGCTAAAAAATAAAAATAAAAAATCTTGGTATTAGGTTGTTGCAATGGTTAAGTACACTTACGAGATCACCTTTTGTTCATGTGTGTGTTCATGAAAAATCTAAATGACTGGAGCAATTTCAATAAACTTGGTAAGGACTTAGTACCTCGTCCAACCTCGACTGCACCTTTCAAATTGTATTACGTATCACCAATCCAATATGGCAGCCATGCAAAACATTTCACTGGCATTCAATATCTCCAAAACTATTAATGCTAACATCCTGAAATGTTGTGTGGCGTTCGTCTTCTGCAAATATATGCTGTATATTAGGAATATTTTCTTATTTCCCCAATTTGGATTTGAAATTTGTTTCCATTAGTTTACTCTCCCATCTGGTATTTTTCGCCACCACTGACCTGAATTTAGTTCATCATCATCATCATCATCATCATCATTTCCCCTTATCCAGCTCCTGCCGGGTCGGAGTATTTATGGCACTTCTCCACTTTCCTCTTTCCTTCCACCATTCTTCTTCCACGATCTTGTCCCAGTCCAGATTTCTTTTTCTTACGCCGTTCTTCACTGAATCCATCCACCTTGTTCTAGGTCTTCCTCTTGGTCTCTTACCCTTGCCCTTCGCCTCCAGCATCTGTCTTGGAATTCTATTTTCCTCCATCCTCTTTACATGTCCAAACCACCTTAGTTTATTCTTCTCAATTCTCTCATTTAGTTTTCCCATCCCAACTTCCTTCCTAACATCTTCATTCCTCACTCTGTCTTTCCTTGTCTTTCCTATCATACTTCTTAGGAATTTCATTTCACTGGCTTGGATTCTACTCTCTTGCCTGCTTGTCAGGGTCCAAGTCTCAGCTCCATAAGTTAATATGGGTACATAATACACTTTATACATTACCTCCTTGCTTTTCCTTGGTACTTCCTTATCCCAAACAAGTTTTCTTACACTTTGATAGAATGCATTGCTCTGCTGTACCCTCCTGCCAATCTCCATGTCCAACCTACCAGTTTGCATCAATTCACTTCCTAGGTATTTGAACGTGTCCACAATTTCCAAACTCTGACTTCCAATTTTCACAGTGCCCTTTCCTTGTCTTTCCCCTCTTGTCATCACCATGGTCTTGCTTTTCTCTATACTGATTTTCAGGCCATACTTCTGAATATTTTCGTTCAGTGCATCTAGTTGTTTTTGCACTTCTTCGGTGTTCCTTCCCCAGACCACAATATCATCTGCAAATAACAGTAACTTCATTTCTTTATGTTCATATGCTTCCTTTGTTTCCTTTACTATTTCATCCATCACCATTATGAACAAGAGAGGTGACAGCACACTCCCCTGTCTTAGTCCAGTCTTGTTCGTAAACCAATCTGTCTTTCCAACTGGGGTCAGTACCCTGCTAACACAGTTGTTGTACATTGCTTGCACCATTTCCAACATTTCTCTTCCCAGTTATGCCCTCTTAACCTTCGGTGGCATAGTCGGTAGCATGCTGAGCTACTATGCCCAAGATAGCGGGTTCAAACCCGGCCGAAGTTGACGGATTTTTTAAGAGCGTTAAAAATCCCTCAGTATGCCTTCCTTCGGAGGGGAAGTAAAGCCGGCGGTCCCATGTCATAGATTTATGGCATGTTAAAGAACCTTCCACTAATTACACCTGTGTGAAGCTAAATTGTATAGGTTAAGAATGTAAACAACGCTCTTAGGTTCCTACGTTCGTTGCCAAGAGCCGACTGCGGTGACGTCTAGTAGCTAAGTTCTGAACTAGTAGTCGTTGACGGTGGCGTTTGGCGGCAAAAGTAGGAACTACTTGAAAATTCAATGTCGGCAGTCTTACTTGAATTAAAAACAGATAACACACACTAATACAGACATCACAATTAACACCGGTTATCAGACAGATTCTACAAACACCCAAAGTACACGGGGCTACATGACCGCGTTGTCACAGCCCTTAAACTGAGGAACCAACCAACCTACTTTTTGTATTAAATACGCATTTCTAATTATTTTCACTTCTTTAATATTTACAACCCTCCCCCTTTTTTTTGTGTCATTTATTTGGTTATTGCCACTGACATGTTTCCTAAGTTTAATTTTAGTCCTGCCCTTAGGTAGCCATCATGGTTAACCATCTACCACCTCCCAGCTATTCTGCTTGACCTGATCACCCTGTTTCTATGTGACGTGTGATGTTGTGACTGCGCATCATTACTTGCATCATGTGTCACACCTCTTTGCCCGGTCTACCGTCTGGAGCTTCCTGCTGCAAGGTTGCTGTTCTGCTCTTTAAAACAACATTAATTAAAGGTTACTTAAGCCCTTGCATGTTCTCCACATTCCATTCCGGCATTCGCCTGAGGTAGAAGTGGGAAACCATGGACAACCACTTCTAGGATGGCTCAGGTGGGAATCGAACCCACCTCTTCTCAGTTTTGCCTCACCAAGCTGAGTGGACCCCATTCCAGCCCTCAGACTAGAATTACATTTCTTGGCAGAGCTGGGAATCGAACCCAGAATGACAGCTAGCCGCTACACTTAAGGTAGTCAAAGTTAACTAGATTGCCAGTTCAGACTAGTCCCATCAGGAAATCTACATTTGTTGGAGGAACTAAAGGAAGAAATATTTAATGTATAGTTAACCTAGAACTTTCAAAACAGACTTTTTCTTTTCAAAATAAATTTCTGTACAGCGATAAGCGTGATCCAGAAGCCTAACAAAGAATCTCAGAGAAACATTAATTACCATCAAAAGTCTGAGATCTTCTTGGAGTGCTTCTTTTATCCTTGCCCAGTGCCCCAAAGGTCACATGTGTTTTGCTCTGCTTCTCGCCCTCATCAATAGATGTATTCTGTAACAAGAGATGCCTTACTTCAACTTAATATAAAAACGGCACACACATACAAGCACAATTATGTTATCCGACAACATTCAGACGGCCCATCATTATTTTCAAATCTCGTATTCTTTCTCCTCCTATCATTAACTCCACATCCCATCAGCTACACCTTTCATTGTACTCCATGCTCTTACCTTTAGCATAAAGTTGATCCTCGCTGCATGACAGTCACATACCAAATGACTCCCTCCACTTCCCAATCATTTAAACAATGACATGCAGAAATGTTTTTCTACCAGTATGTAGGTTGTTTAATTTCGTGCTACATCCTTCCTTTTAAGTGACGGCATTATCATCATCCAGCTCCAGTTTCCCGGGTGTGGTATACAAGCGCTCGCCTGCCAGAATAAAGTTTCTGTTCTTCGTCTTCCCACTTCACATTTCGTTCGCTGACCTCAGACTTAACTGTGTCTATCAATGGATTCCTTGGCCTTCCTATTGGTCTCTTCCTTCTCACATCTCTGTCATAGTAAATCCTTGGTGTTCTATTTCATGACGTGTCCAAACCACTGTAGTCTGTGTCTTCCAAGGAGTTCAGTTACATGTACTTTGATTCATAATGTTGATTATTATGGTCCGTATTGACGTAAATATATGTTTTGAAAGAATAATAAGATATCCGCTGTTCAATACTATTTAATAATTACTACTTACAGGGACATGTTTCGAGGGCTATCAAACTCCCCCTTCATCAGCCTGTCCAAAAAAAACTTCAAATAAAACCTTCCTTATTCACAAGTACATGCAAATCACATGAAGACAGTTTCTACAGAATAATAAAAATGTTCACCAATCCATTGTTTTCAACTCCCGTTCAATGCTCCAAAGAAGATCTTCTTAATTGATTTCTAGGCCTGTGCGCACCAAACTCACTAAATTGGGCCGGTGCAGAGAGTCGCTGCCCGACTGCAGCATCGTGGGACCACTCCAGTCCCCATGCTACTCCTGGCAATCATCAAGGCGGAGTACCGAGAGAACCCTTGTAGCCGCGCCATGCGCCGCCGATTGCAGTGTGCTCGGGTGCGAACAAAAGCAGACCGAATGCGCCTTGCGAAGATCCTTTCAGCTGAATGTCAGTGACGTACTTGGGGAGAAGGGGGGTGGTGAGAGGTGGGGGAGGGGGGAGGCTAAGGGAATGAGAATTGGTGAGGTTTATGATGCGATGTGGATTGCTATTGTGGGGATTGATTACTGCGTAGAATGAGAGGTGTCATCTTAAGAATATTATGAAAAATAATGGGTATGAATAGTGGAATATAGCGGGAAAGTTTTATCTATTACTATATAATGCGTCTATTAGTGTGCCGTATAAAATGCTGGTTTCAAAAATTATTTAATTGAGATTGTGTGAAGGGTTATATCTCTGTGCTTTATCAATTTCCATTTGTTCCAGAATATTCATGAGCGTACCTTTATTATCCTGATCATCATCATCATCATCATTTTCATTTCCCCTTTTCCAGTTAACACTGGGTGGGGGGCAAATATGGTTCCTCTCCACTTTGTTCTGTCATTCCACCATTCCTCTTCCGACACAGTGTTCCAATCTAGGTTCTGTTTTCTAATACTATTCTCCACCGAGTCCATCCAACGCATTCTTGGTCTTCCTCGTCCTCTCTTCCCTGTCATCCCTCGTTCCAGTGCTCGTCATGGTAGCCTTACTTCATTCATCCGTTTGACATGTCCAAACCACCTCAATCTGTTTTGCTCCAGTTTGTCATTTAGTTTCTGTACTCCCAGTTCTTTCCGTATATCTTAATTTCTCACCCTGTCCCTCCTCGTTTCTGGACCATACTTCTCAGGAATCTCATCTCAGCCACTTGTACTCTGCTCTCATCCCTCTTAGTCATTGTCCAAGTTTCTGCTGCATATGTCATTATAGGAACATAATATGCTTTGTACATAACTTCTTGAGCCTTAATTGGTATATCCTTGTTCCATACTAGTCCCCGTACCTGTTGGTAGAAAGCACTCCCGAGTTGTATTCTTCTGCTAATTTCCAAATCTAGTCTTCCATCTTCAGTCAGTTCACTTCCCATGTATTTGAAGTGTTTCACCACTTCCAATTCCTTATCTCCTACTTTGATTACTCCTTTTCCTTCTTTCTTATCTCTACTCATCACCACTGTCTTACTCTTCTCCACATTTATCTTCAATCCCCATTACTCAATCTTTTCATTTATTTCATCTGGGTAAATGTACCAATAGATGACACCCTTGCCTGGCAATACCAATAGGTGACACTCAGTCAGAATTTTGAAATACTAAGGAATTTCCACATTCCCAGGGGGTTGTGCAAGAACTGGCAACATTGGTGACCCTTACTTGACTACCTGAGCTCATGCCTAGGGTCAGTGGTGTCTTTGTATTCATGTGAAACAGATCTTTGTATGACTTGTGAATGTAATAAGCAATATTTCCCTTCTTCTAGACACATTCCTTAAGAGGTAAGATGAAAGTTTATTGTCTTCTATAACTCGTTTTATGTAGGAAGGTGATGTTTATTACTATATCAAGGGTTGCAGGGTTCTAGGCTTTGTTTATTTGCTTTGGTTGAAAAGATTAATCTTAAATTGTATTTGTAATTATGTGTGTCATCTATTGGTCTTACTGATCGCTATTGGCCCAATGGCTGACAGGGGTGTCAGGCATTGGAGTTTGTTCTACAATAGAGTTGGCAATGTTAAAAGTGTTGTTTTTAAAATAGATGGTAAACCATGTTAATTTCATAATGATTTGACTTCGGGAACCATTAGTTGACAGGGGGTGTCAGCCATTGGTGTCCAATGTGTCAGGCATTGGCTCATTGATTCTTTCTACAATTTCTTTTCTCTTTTTTTTTTATCCCTAGATTCAAAATGTCAAAAAAGATTTTAAATTATTCACAAGAGACCATGGCTGCTGCCATAGATGAAGTGAGAAATGGGAGTTCTGTAATGGCAGCTGCCAAGAAATTTGGAGTTCCTAGGGTGATATTATTGCATAAAGTCAATGGGAAACTGCCTGTGGGGAAGAAAATGTGCCCAGCTACTCTTTTCACTGGTGAACAGGAAAAAATCTTGACTGAGTGGGTGATAACCATGGCAAAAGCTGGTTTTCCTGTTACAAAGGATATGTTCATGATTAGTGTTGCTAAGCTGTCAAAGGAGTTGGACTTGGAGAAACCTCCTGGAGAAATATGGTACAAACTTTTTAGAGGCAGGAATATTGTCATTAGTGACAGAATTTTTCAAACCCTTACACGGTCTAGGGCTAACGTCACTAAGGAGAAGCTCATAAAATGGTTTGAAGAGGTTGGACTGTATATGCAAGAGAAGGGTCTGATGGATGTACTGAAAGATGCATCACGAGTTTTTAATGCTGACGAGTCTGCATTTTACTTGAATCCGAGAGGGGGCAAAGTACTTGCTGAAAGAGGGAGCAGGACAGTGTACCTATCTGGGGCAAATGATGAAAAGGAGAATGTCACAGTGCTCATGACAGCAAATGCAGCTGGCCAGATAGTACCACCTATGGTTGTTTATAGGTACAAAAGGATACCAATGCACATTGCAGAGGCATTCCCAGAAGAATGGGCTATAGGTAGATCAGAAAATGGATGGATGACTCATGAACTCTTCTATGAGTATATAGTAAATATCTTCTACCCATGGCTGAAGAAACAGAATATTGCATTGCCTGTGGTGTTCTTCCTTGATGGTCACTTCTCACATAATCTCTTCATCTGTCCCAGTTCTGTGTTGAGTATGGCATCGAGCTAGTTGCTCTATATCCTAAAGCAACACACATTCTGCAGCCCATGGATGTGGCAGTTTTCCACACTTTACAAGCAGAATGGAGAAAACAAGTGCAGCAGTGGAGGATGTCGAACTTGGGTGAAGAAATGAAGAAAAAGGACTTTCCTTCACTATTGCAAGAAGTTATTGGCAAAATTTCACCATCCATCTTTGAAAATGGATTCAGAAAGTGTGGATTAATGCCCTGGAATCCTCAAGCTGTATGTTTAGAACCTGACCAGCCAATGCCTCCAACGCCCAGAACTAACCCCGCGAGAGTCAAGGATTTTTTAATCTTATCTAGAGCATGAGATTGGGCAGCAGAAACTCTTGATATTCAGGAATAATAAAGGAGAATGGAGTGGAAACAAAGAAGATTTGTCCTTGTACAACATATGGAAGAGTAACAAAGACAAGTTGGAAGAGCAGCAGGTAAACTATGCATTTCAATTGAAGTTCTTTAAAAGATGGAATGATGATAAAGTATATTAACTTATTGTGATAAGAATTTTACTTTAAATTTTCAGATAGAGGTACAGAGAGGGCTGCATACTAGACCGCCAATCCCTAGTCGACAACCATCAATGGAACTAGTACCTTCAACATCAGATGCTAATGAACCAGAAGAGATGCTGCATGTAGAGCCAAGACCTTCAACATCTGTTGATAAGCCAGAGGAGATGGTGTCAGCAGAGCCAGATCCGTCATTAAATGTTCCCGAACGGCTAGTTTTGAGTCTAGAGTTATCAACCCCTCAAAAATCCATGGAAATAGAAGTAACTTCTGGTACAAGTAAATGCCATATCCCTTCACAATTCAAGAAAACTTTATTTTGGCCAGGTGAATCTGCAGTGACACCTAAACGAATGAAAAAGGAAAAAATCCCTGCTGTCCTCACTTCACCCCAAATGATGGCTTACTATAAAAAGAAAGAAGAAGGAAAACAGAAGAAATGCGACCAGCAAGTCGAGAAAAAGAAAAAGAGGGAAGAAACTAAGAAGGCTTTAGAGGAAAAGAAAAGAGCCAGGGCAGACAAAAAGAAAGCCAAGGACTAAGAGAAACAGAAGAAACAACAGAAAGAAAATGAAGTGACTGATTCCACATCGAATTGTAGTTCAGTTAGTTTCAGAGAGACGAATGATTCAGACTGGCATGAGGATAGTGATGATTTGTCTTGCCAGCCAGTGACACTAGAGGGACTCAAAGAAGGAGACTTTGTGTTGTGTGAGTTCAAAGGTGGCAGGAGAAATCAAACAAAATTTGTGTACCTTTGTATTGTGCAAGAGAAAGATGAGGCAGAGATCCAGGTTATGGGTCTAAAATCTCAGGACGAAAGAAAGATGGAATTCACAGTGAATGAAAATGACATTTCATCGATTTCAATCAAACAAGTGCTTGGAAGACTAGATCTGCCTAAAATATCTAGTAAGGGAGAACGAATTAGATACATTTTTGAAAAGTCTGTTCCAGTGAGAGAAATGTGATTTCATTGTTCGTGTGGATAGAATTTTTAAAACTATGAAGACTAATTTAATCGCCTTTTTAACTTTAGTCTAATTTCTTTCTTTCTTTTTTTTTCAGTACCAACAACTTGTTTTCCTTGACTAACATTATTAGAAATGTTCTTCCTTGTAGAATTGATCTAGATTAAATGTCTTTGTGTGTTTTAAAATATGTCATCTATTGGGCTAAGAAGTATGTCATCTATTGGAACTCATGACTTAAGGGGTGTCACCTATAGGGACTAATGCTGAACATGAGGATACATTTAATTATCAATAGTCGAATGAAGAAAATGGGAAACTGAACCCATATTCCTGCAGGGGATAGTCCAGAGCAATTAAGGAAGTTTCTTGTTCAATAAAATAGCATTACGAGTAAACACAGTTCTCATTTTGCCATTATTTTCTCTTAATGGTGTCATCTATAGGTACCTTTAACTGTTCTTATACCTCCATCTCATCCTCGCCCCAGATAACAACGTCGTCTGCAAACAACATTACCTTCATCTTTGCCCTACTATATTCTTTCATTGCTGCCTTCATGATGTCATCCATCACCATTACGAACAATAATGGTGACAACACACTTCCTTGCTTTAGTCCAGTGTCAATTTTAAACCACTCCGATGTCCCGACTCTAGTCTTCACACTACTGTAGCACTCCATGCATTTTCCTGATGTAAAATTTCTAAATCATTGTCTATGGTTGTGAATTTATGTCCTGTTTCTGCCATATGGTTGCCCATCGCTGAAAATTTATTATGTTTGATGGCATTAACATGTTTCAAAAATCTGGTGTTGAACCCTCTCCCCAATTGTCCCACATAATCGGCATTACACTCGTTACATTTAATCCTGTAGACACCAAAATTGCTGTATTTGTTGGTTTTGTTGAGAATATGTGAGTTGAAAAATTTATTATGATTAATGTTGTTGGTTATGAAAGGCGGATATCTTATTATTCTTTCAAAACATATGTATTTTAATACCGACTCTATTCCTGTGAACTTAATTCCTAATCTTATCTTTTGTGGTCCTTCAGTTCATTGTTCTGAATTTCATTTTTGTTGCCTGGATTTTGCTTGACCTTGTGTAAGGTACTTGTTTCAAGTCCTTAGTTGAGAATTAGAATGAAGTATGAAACATTCATAATTTTGCTTTCTGGGATATTTTGGCATCCCTCATCTCATAGTAAGATTCCTCACTTGACAATAGAAAAGAGAAGCTCTAGGAGTCCTGTTAAGGATCTCTTGCTTTATAGTATTGCCCTTTGAGAAAACTCTTCCAAGGTACTTGGAAGTTAGAAACAGATTGCAGGAGAGTTTCCTCCAAAATGATGTTAGAACATGAGCCTTTCCTATTGTGAGACATTTCAACTGTTTCTGTTTGACTAATCTTTAGTCCGAATTCTTTAAATTTTATGTAGCGTTACTATGTATAGATACAAAATTAACCATATCCGAAATAAATTGTTTCTTGCTGACAAAATGTAATTGAAATCTAAATGGAATTAAATAAAACCACCAATAGTCAATAAATATATTATTATACGAATTTTTTTTTCTTCCATATTTTACGCCCTCATTGGAGCACTTCAATCAATACAAATACAATTAAGTCTAACAACGGCATTTGAAGATCAGCGATTCAGCTTCAGCTACTTCTGCACCCAAAATGTCTTCATTCTGGCTGCCCTTTGTTCATCTGTGATGGTGTAGTTTTTCTGTTCATATGTTGTTAATGTGAATCGTAAGTATTTATTCCTTAAAATATTCTTCTCTTCTCTATTTTTAATTGTGAGCATCGTTAAATTTAATTCGTCTAAATCATGCTGGATCTCTTTGAACCAGTTGTTCTTTGTTTTACTCTTCCAGAAGTAACTATAGAGCTGTTTTATTAATCTGGTTTCTGGTAGGCATAGGATATGGCAAAAAAAAAAGAGATTCTCCTTTTCCGCATTGTATCTACTGTATTATTGATACACTCTCTCGATATACCACTTCATTCGGCAGTAATCTCAATTGGCCATTTACTTCGTGTTTTTTGTTAATAATTGTTCTGATGAATCTTCTGTCTGCTTTCTGCAGACATTGTTTAACCCTCTTAGTGCCAAACCTTTTCCTGAAATACTTGCCAGGAATGCCAAGCCATTTTCAATGGTCAAGCAGAAAAAATAATAAATACCACATTTCCAACGATAGAATCTTATTTTTGCTTTGCATGCATTATAAGCAATACCTCATACTTTCATACATTATGTTCATAAAAGTAAATACGGCATCTAAACCTTTTTAATTGAGGTTATTCTGATAATTGTACAATTTTGCATTTTTTGTTTGTTTGTAAAAAAATCAGTTTTGAGCCTAAATTAAGGACACCTAAGAGTCATATTCGAAGAAAGACTTAGTTTCCAGCTGTAGGCAGAAAACTTCAACAAGAAGAAAACAACTGCACCACAATTTTGGTGGGAACGCACGAGAATCGGGGAGCCCAAAGGGAGGGCAAAGGAAAAAAGTAAACACTGCACTGGCAAGCTTGAAATCTCACCTTTCCAACAGTATGAAATAATCACGGGCATATGCCAACAGAAATCTACAAATATAAGACAAACAGAGCTCCGATTCAATCGGCTTTGGCACTTTTGGTGCGAGCAGCGAGAGCCGATCTGATCGGCGCGTGGCACTGAGAGGGTTAATACAGTAAAACCTGTCTAGAGTGGAACGTAATCTTTCCGGATTTATTTTCCCGTTTTCACAGGTTTCCGTTTTAGAAAGTGTTGAGTTTTAATAAGACAAAATACACTACAAAGAAATACTGTACTATCGCATGGGATTACTCTGAAATAATTTGATTTTTTCCCACTTAAAACAACACAGTTAATTTTCTAGTCGGACGTTTGCTTTTCTCGTGTTCTTCTATAACTTTAATTTTCTCCTCCAGAGTGTCTTATCAAGTTCACTGTTTTCTTCTACTCGTACTTCTACTCTCATTTGTCAGTAGAAAAATGAGTGTATTACAAGAGGGTTGGAGGAAGTAACAGTACAAATGTTGTGAAATGTAACATACCGGCTGCATCCTTGAGGAAAAATTAGAGTTAATGTTACCTAGGACTTTGGTGCAAGTATAGTCGCACTCAAAATTTAGTACATATCTTTGTATTATGGATAAGATAATCCATCTTAGTCAGGTTATTTATGCCCACAGTTCCGGAATATCTTTCCGTTTCCACGTTATGCTGTTTTCCAGTTTACAGTGTCATTTTACGTAGGAAATACCTCAGTTCCGAATTTTGTATTCCGTTTGTCCAGGTTTCCGGTATATAAAGGGACCAGTTTAGGCAGGTTTTACTGTATAACAGGACTAGTTTCAACCACCGTGTGGTCATCATCAGCAATCTTAAGTTGTTGCAAGAAACTATTAAAACATATAAAGTTGCGAGTAATTGAAACTACTGTATATGGTAATTTAGAGATTCTCTTAAAATATTCCAAAAACTATCTAAATCAGATCTGTCACAAAGTAATTTAATCAAAAATATAACCAAAAAATATAAATTATCTTCTAAAAAAATGTGTAAAAGTGTCGTGCTGCAGTCAAGATTTCAAATCAAAAAGAATTTGTAATTTGTACAATTACAAGGATCAGAAAGATCATATATCGGACGTACTATGTCCCTAACCTGACGTATGCCTCGGAGACCTGGGTTATGAAAGGAAGGGAGAAGAGCAAAATACATGGCAGTGAGATGAGGTTCTTGAGAAGCAGTATTGGAGCTACAAAGATGGACAGAATAAGAAATGAGAGGACCAGAGAATTAATGAAGGAGGAACCATTACAGGATGGTATAGATAAATCTAGACTTAGATGGTATGGACATGTAAAACGAATGGAGAAGAGGATACCCAGGAGGATACACGAGACGAAGTGGGAAGGAAAGAGACAGAGAGACAGGAGGCTGCAGGGGGTGGAAGAAAGCGTGAAGAAGAGAGGAGAAGACTGGACAAGGGTGGAGGCTGAGAGATGGTGGGAAGGCAGAAGGCGTTGGAGAGGCTTGTGTTCCAAACAGACCCGGCCAGTGGCTGGAAACTGTGCAAGATGATGATGATGATGATGACAAGGATTTTTTATACTTAACGTATAAATATAAATATTCTTCTAATATTTGTTCGTTGTGTGTGCTTCTGTAGATGTACTGTTTTAATACTGCTTGCATGCCCAATCATCAATTCACTTTGAAGGCATACAGCAACTGGATATGCACAACCTTAAATGTGCCTTGGCTCTTTTTTAGGATGGAATGCTATTATTTTTATATGCAGTAGATGTTGCATGAAATGTTGCGTATCATGTATCCCTTGTCGCCTAAATTGAATACAAATACCATGGTACAGTTGGTAAGGCTCTTGCTTATTGGCCCAATGTTGTGGAATTGAATCCCTACAGAGTTGGTTAGGATTTGAGAGATTTGTGCCAGATTTATGTTAATTCCATTCTTGGGTTATCTCTAAAAGAACAACAGTTAACTTATTAGAATCATTTTAGTAAAGCATTACTGCTTTTAAGGGGAAAATAGCTGAGATCCCAGCAAAAATAGGGTTGACCAGATTTCCTTCAAAGTCCTTTCTAATCAAGCCGGTTTCACTAAAAATCTACCTTAAAGGATACATATTCATTAAATTCCTAAAATCAACCTGATATTTTATTATTATAAGTGTAACGTTTCGTTACCAACCTTGCACATAAATATACATATATAAGAATCTCCACAGTTGGGCGTCAAATGTAACGTTCCCGGTCCTTCTATGTGACCAAAGATTACGTTCCTGGCGGGGCTCCAATATTGCGTTCTCCTGGAGTAAAGTAGAAGAATCGCAACATTGGAACCCCGCCAGGAACGTAATCTTTGGTCACTTAGAAGGACCGGGAACGTTACATTTGACGCCCAACTGTGGAGATTCTTATATATGTATATTTACGTGCAAGGCTGGTAACGAAACATTACATTTGGCGGCACAAGCGTAGGCCCGAAAACCAATTGTTTGTCGTGAAGGGAAAAGGATATATTTCAGTGCAAGTATTTTTGGGGGCAGTAATAAGTTTTTGTGTGTGTCGGTATGGCGGATAAAGATAAGATGAAGCTGCGAAGTGGTATAGAGGTGACGGGAGATGGTGAAGAGAATGATAGTAGCGTGAATCTGGAGAAGGAGATAGATGAAGCTAGGAATTTAGCGGAGGTAAATTCTAATGCGACTAGTGTAGAGGGTAGTTCATCGGAGATGTCAGCACAGGATAGCATTTTGAGTTTACTAGTACAAATGAGACAGGAAAAAAATAATAAATTTGAGCAGCTAAATAAAGAATTAAAACAGAACAGTGACGAATTAAAACAGGAGATGGAAAGTAATAATCAGAAATTAAATAAAGAATTAAAACAGGAGATGGAAAGTAATAATCAGAAATTAAATAAAGAATTAAAACAGGAGATGGCAAAAATAGATCAGGGTCTAAAGCATAATAGTCAGAAAGTAGATAAGGTCGTCAAAGAGACAGAGAGGTTAGGTAAGATGTATGAGCAGCTTGAAGTAGATATTATAACATTTAAAGAAACAGTGAAGGAAGACATTCAGAGTTTCATGAAGGTGGGAAGCAGGTCAAATAAGAGTAGAAATTGAACAAAAGTTACAGGTGGTAGGAAATGAAATTAGGGAGCTTAACCAGCAGATAGTGGAGAAAGTTAAGGATGTAACGGTAGAGATAAAAGAGCATAGTAAGAGAGAGAAGAGAATTAATGAAAAGATAAGAGTAGAAATAACGAGGATAAGGAAAGTAGTAAATACTCAGGAGATGAAAATGCAGAAAGCCATTGATGAAGAAAATAGACAGATGAAAGAAGAATTCAATGTTAGCATAAAGGAATCACAGCAGGAGATGAGGAAGAGCTTTCAGAGAATGGTAGATGAAAGAATGAACAATAAATTAGCTGGGATGGAGAAACGTATGCTGGATAGAATGCAACAAGGGGTCTCAGACAAGCACGAAAAACAGAAGGTGGAAGGGGGGAAGGCCAGGAAGAGAAGGAAGGAGGAGAAGCAAAATATTACGGTAGAGAAGATATTAGTTGAAAATAGAATAGATGTTGAGGAGGGGCAGGAAATCGACGAGAGTAGAGAAGGAGAGCAGCAGTTAACGAAGACGTTAGAGAATACATTAGCGGAAAATAGAATAGACATTGAGGAGAGGCAGGAAAGAGATGAGAGTAGAGAAGGAGAGCAGCAGTTAACGAAGACGTTAGAGAAAAATCGTGTAGAGGAAGAAGAAAGGCTGGAAGTAGGAAAGAGGAGATTAGATGTAAGTAACGAGCAGATTATCGAAGTTAGAAGTCCTAGGAGTAGAAAGGAAGTAGAGAAACAGATTACGATGCTAGAAGAAATGGAAGGAAGATTGAAAGAAAGAGATAAGGAATATAGAATGCAATGGCTTACAGTAGGTGAAACTAGGGGAGAGGGGAAGTGTAGTTTTGTGGTTGATAAGAGTAGTACTGAGGAGGGAGAAACTATCGTTCTTAGAAGAGAAGAAATAATTACAGTGAAACGAGAGGAAGAAAAAGAGGAGGATGATAAAATGTTAGGAATGCACGGTAGGGCATTCATGTAATGCGAGGTAAGATTTCCAGTCGTTGATATTCCCAGCCAATACTCTACTTAGTGGTTATGACCTAAATGTAAGAGATGATCTCTTGTGCGATTATGATGAAAAGTTGACAGAACCTAGTGATATCGAAAATTTAAATTCCGTCATTAGCATAAATGTGTCGCGGGCGCGTACAGATACGCTTATAGATACAGGGTGTGTCAAGAGTTGCATTAGCTTGTCATTTTATAATAGGATGAGAGACGAAGGTGTAATATTTCAAGAAATCCCTATCAAATCTACTTTTGTAATAACAGCTGTAGGTAAAAAGTCTCATGTCATTTCTAAACAGGTTCTCGTGGAAATTTGTATTAATAATGTAATAGGTATGCAGGTCTGTCTGGTGATCCCAAACCTTGTGTTTTCTTTGATATTGGGTACCGATTGGTTGTCTGCTAATCAGGTTCAGGTGTGTTACGATGAGAGGTGTATTAAAATGAAATGGGGGAAGAAAGCTGTGATTATTGCATTTAATGAGCCAGGTAAGAGTGATTATTCTCAAAGAGTGTGCGTTATTAAAGTGATTTTGTCAGGTGACAATAAGGTGGGAAGTAGTGACGATGGTTTTAGTTTCTTTGGCAGTTTGCTAACTAATGACAATCTAGAGGATGCATTTTGTCAGGCTGTGGAAGAAAGTTCTTTAGGCATTGATCAGAGGGATCAATTACTGGATGTTTTAGTATGGAATAGTAGAGTTTTTGAGAATCGGATTGGCGAGGCCAATTGCTACACACACTCATTAAATGTAATTGATCGCAAAGTCTTTGTAGGTAATAGATACCCTATCCCATTTAAATACCAAGAGGCAGTACAACAGCAGTTTGACGATATGTTAAGAGATAGGATCATTGAACCATCTTTAAGCCCATATGCTAACTCCCGAAGTACCGTACCTAAAGCAGAGTGCACCCTTTAAGAAAATACGTGGAATGAGTGAGGTAAGGACTCGTGTGTAACGGAACCACATGTGTCAATGCCCTGGTATAGAATTAGTAGTTTTATAGAGATAGGTAACTAAGTTTACGAGAGGCATTTCCGACTGTTGACACATATACTGGAACGAGTAAGTTATCTGAATCAGATAAGGATGATGATGATGATTGTTGTTTTAAGGGGCCTAACATCTAGGTTATCGGCCCAATCAGATAAGGGAGTTGTGACCTAGTGCCTTATATTATGGTTATAATGGGGTAGCTTGCACTCAAATATGATGCCTATGTATAAAAATATGCTTTCTTGTTTTATGTCATATAGGTAAATTTTGTAAGTTCACTACAGAGTACTTGTCAGGAAGCAAGAATGAAGGATTCTCACTTGCGTGTGATGTGTCTTGTGAGAAGTCAGTGAAGGCAATATATTACGGTATTCTGGAGACAAGCTAAATAACGATATAAAATTAAAAACGTAATAAGACAAGTCTCTCAGAATATCTGCCTAGCTAATCAGCGTTAGTATGAGTGAAGTCATACATCTTTAAGTAAAGAATTAAGTGTTAAAGAAATGGACACTGACGTTTTAAGCGACGGCGAAAATTAATTGTTGTAAATATTTGAAGGGCATATATATGTATTTTGTATTGAAGGGTATATTTTTTATGACGTTGTGCAAATTTTTGCATTAAATGTGTATATAATTTGTTCGCCCATATCTAAGATTGGACGAAAAATTCTAAGGGCGATGTAACAGTCCGAATACTTCCCCTTAATTTATTGTGATATTTTAAAAGCAGCATATTAATTTAATATTATTATTAGGTATATTTTAATAGTCATATCAATTCAGGATTGATTACATGACTTCATTATATGTCAATTAGGGTATTAATCATTGTTTGGTGAAATATATAAAATGGAAATTTTAAGTTTTAAATTCAAGTTAGTATTAAACTAGGGGACGAGCCTCCGTGGCTTAGGCGGCAGCACGCCGGCCTCTCACCGCTGGGTCCGTGGTTCAAATCCCGGTCACTCCATGTGAGATCTGTGCTGGACAAAACGGAGGCAGACAGGTTTTTCTCCGGGTACTCCGGTTTTCCCTGTCAGAATTTCATTCCAGCAACACCCTCCACTATCATTTCATTTCATCTGTCATGCATTTAATCATTGCCCCAGAGGAGTGCGTCAGGCCTCGGCAGCCGGCACAGTTCATATCCTCGCCTCTAGATGGGGGCTTCATTCATTCCATTCCTGACCCGGTCGGAGACTGGAAGCAGGCTGTGGATTTTCATTTTTTCATTAAACTAGGGGCTTGATTGTATAAGATTTCACCTGGCCTGGCGACGATATATCCACGGGAGGTCTGCCGAATATAGACGTGACTTCCAAGAATTATGTACAAACTTTCCGGGTGACTCTCCTGTCTGTAATAAAGCAACTTGGGTCAGTTGGTACTGACGTCACGTATTCCGAGAATTAGTAAGCATCAGTACGCCAATTTAAATTTACCACAGAAGTAATACCACGAGGGTGAATCAACTAATGAAGAAGGAAAATGAGAACTTATGGATCTGGAGAGGGAAACTACGTCATCACGACACCGTACATGATTGGTGAAGATACAGCGAAGAGGGAGAACTCCTTTTACATAAAACTGCTGTTCAGCGACTCTGGAGACGGACATACAGCTATATACGCCACACTTTTCTTCTGAGACTTTCTGAAGCTGCACGTATATTAAATCGACGCAACATAACAATGTAACAAGTTTAAAGCAATAACAAATTTCTGACGTGAATATGATTGTGTCATGGATCATATTCACAAAGGTGAACTCTGGGTTTAAACCACTCACACTAGTCAGCCGGGGAACGGGGCTAATTAGTTCCAGGCCCGTATAAGATAAGATCAACAATACTTGAAGAAGAAGCAATCCACATTCCATCCAGCCAGTAGATGGAAAACAGCACGACCGAAATGAAGAAGATGATTGTGAGTTCTGATACCAAAATTCGATCAAGTCTCTGTAATTCTGTTTATGGCAAATTAGAGTCAAGCTTTTGTTAATTATTTAAATTCATGTTCCATTTTGTAGATTCCGCCAATTTCAATTAACTTCCAGATTTTTTAGTAAATTCATTTATTTTAATTATCACGTCTCTTGCTGCTTAACCTTTTAATTAATAAATTTTGTTCATGATTAATGGTAGGATTTTCATTTCTAGTAGCTAGCTTTAACTATAAGGCATACCTTCTCCCCGTAATGATAAAACAATTGGTTAATGGCTCAGCTATGCCACGGCTTGAGAGAAAGATGTTTCGAGTGCTCTATCACTATTTCAATTTAATACTTTGGCACATCTAAAGTATCAGATGTCCTGGCGCCCACACGAGCTGATTATAATCATTGCTAATGAACAGGTAAGAGGCAAGTATCCTATTGGTGGTGTAAGTAAAGTGGTGCTTGTTCTTGTTGCGATTCTTCTACTGTACTCCAGGAGAACGCAATATTGGAGCCCCGCTAGGAACGTAACTTTTGGTGACTTGGATGGACCGGGAAACGTTACATTTGACGCCCAACTGTGGAGATTCTTATATATGTATATTTATGTGCAAGGTTGGCAACGAAACGTTACATAAGGTGCGTTCAAAAAGTAACGAGCCGGAGGCATAATTACAGAAACCAGTACCTGTATGTTAGAAGTATTGGCCCTGGCTATTGAGGCACTTGTCCCACTGTGACACGAGGCGGTGAATGGCAGTCTCATAAAACTCCCTGGGCTGTGATGTGAACCAGTTCCGCACATACAGCTGGACGTCGACGTCCGAGGTGAATTGTTGGCCCAGCAGAGCCCTTTTACGGGGACCAAACATGGCGTAATCACAGGGGGAGAGGTCAGGACTGTATGGAGGGTGGCCGAGAACCTCCCATTTGAATTTCTGCAGGTGTGTCGCGACTGTGTTGGCGTATGAGGTCATGCATTGCCGTGGAGCAGAATGACCCCGCGGGTGAGATTGCCTGGTCGTTTTGTTTTGATCGCTTGGCGAAGGGTGGTCAAGGTTTGCGAGTAATGCTGGGCATTCACTATTGTTCCGTGCGGCATGAAGTGTATCAGAAGGGGGCCATCTTGGTCAAAGAAAAACGTCAGCATTACCTTTCCTACACTCGTGTGGATGGCCTTGCCTTTTTTGGGTGGTGGTGACCATGGATGCTTCCACTGGAGGCTTTGTCGTTTGGATTCTGGTTCGAAGTGATGACACCATGACTAATCTCCAGCCACCACTCGTGCCAGGAACCCATTCCCTTCCCTCGCATAGCGCTGCAGATGACCAAGACAGTGGGCCATTCGACATGCTTCCTGGTGTGGTTGAAGACTGTGGGGCACCCGTTGGGCACACACTTTGCGCAAGTGCAGTCGTTTCTTCATGATGGTGTGCACACTTCCGACACTCAATGCGACCACGGCGGCTATGGCGTTCACTGTCACTCGGAGGTCCTGGGTAATGAGTGCATCAACCAGCTGGATGTTGTCATCGGTACTGCAGGGGGGTGCCCCAGACCGGGCATCATCGGCTAACGACACCCGTCCTTCCCTGAAGCGCTTGTTCCACCTACTCCTTCCGCCGTCAGAAACCGAACAGCACCTCTTTGCTCTTCGTTTGTCGTCTCCATGTCACTGTTTGCAATGCGACTGGCAGCGTTGGACGATTGATGCATGCTGCTGCTTGCTTTGTATCGTCACGTAACGTGCACGCGTGCCCTCTTGCGACGGGCTGTGACCTACCACGCTCTGATCGGAACCACACCTCGTTACACATGCCACGATTAGCCAATGTCGTCACCGGTTTACGCATTCCAGCCTCCGGCTCGTTACGTTTTGAAAGCACCTTATACAAGGGTGGATCAAATATAAACGGGAATTATTTTCTTAAATTTATTGCATCAACCAAAAAAAAAAAAAATACACATATAATAATTTTATTAATGCAGCCAATGGCCATGAACTTTCCTTTTCAGGACGGGTCAGGGAAGGGATATTGGAAGGAAATCGGAGAGATCACTTTTCTACATAGTGTCCTGCCTTCGATACACATTTTCTCCATCGGATTGGCAATTTTTTCATGCCATCCTGTTAGATAGAAGAGGGATGTGTGCGGAGCTAGTTGCACACAAACTCTTCTACACTTGCATCATCATCAAACCACTGTCCTCCTAGATCTTGTTTGAGAGGTCCAAACAAATGGTAGTCGCAGGGCGATAAATCTGGACTGTATGGAGGGTGTTCCAGAGGTATCCAATCAATTTCCCCAGTTAATCCAGCATTACAGCGGCCATGGATTGTCGTGGAGAAGAATGCCGTTTTGGATCAGTTGCCGGCGTCGCTTGTTGCGATACGATCATTTCTATGGCTAAAACAATTTCAGAAATTATTATGCGCTGATCTTCTTCAATAATGTCATGAATGGCAACAATGCTGTCTGCAGTGATGCTTGTCCACACCTCCTTTCATGAGGTTCATTTTTCACAGCTTCTCTTCCTGCCACTAATCTTTTCGCCCAATCATATACTCGAGTCTGCAACAGTGTTTCTTCCCCAAACTGTGCGCGGAGCTGTCTCAAAATCTCCGAAGGTTTGGTGCCCTCTTTTGCGAGAAATCTGATAATGATGCGTTGCACAACAGACGTTTGCACCTGTTATTCAGTCATAGCTTACTGAAGCAGCCCAGCTTCCTGTCGTGCGTGCGCGCCCAAACCTCTCCTTCAGACACCCCAACCAACATCCTCGCAAAGCCCCGCCTCAGATTTATTACTAACAACAGCGTTACAATCAAATTCCTGTTTATATTTGATCCACTCTCGTATAAGAAATAAATATGCCAATATAAATAACAGGAATTGTGAGTCAAGTGGATTATCAAATGACATTTACACTGTTTCCCAAGAATACTATGAAGCAAAATGATTCATTTTATGTTTAAAATTTAAAATGATGTGAATAATCAGGGGGAAACGTAGGTACAAGCACAAATTTAATGGGGGCCTATGGAGGTCTGGCACCCAATAATAGTTCAGCCCTGTGGTAACAAATAAGTTAACTACCAAGGCATTCCAAGAAGGCAGGACTGAAGAGAAGGGAACAATAAAAGGGGAAAACACCTCATCCTACCTTCAGAGCTGATTTAGCCTGAGCAGTCGGTGAAGCCAGAGACTTTCCTTTCCGGTTCTTAAGGGCCGAGCCAAAGAGATCTGAATCCATATCATCAAGGCCCTGTAAAAACACATACAACAGATTAGAACAAAATCTTTAGACCAACATTAATTTAAATACATCCCGCAATTACGGACTGCTGCATAGGACAAAGTGTGAAACATGCACATTACAAAACAGAGCATTTAGTTTGACAATGATGCACATAAAAAAACAGTTCATTGAACAAATAACTGCTTTAAGTGTAATTAATATCCAATTGATGAACCCAATGGTACACTTGGGCAAAATACTGAATTGAGCTCATTTTTCAAAATCTTTGAAATTTAATGATGTGTTATTATGCTCATTCGGAAAAATCTTGGATCCTTCGGAATACAGTTATTCCAGTATGGATAGCCTTGGTGGGCTAATTTATTTATTTATGAAAGAACACACGTCTAAAACCCAATTCAGTACCTTCTTGACACAAACGCAAAGTAGATAATTATAAATCTAAATAATAATTTTAGGAAAAGACAAGAAAAGAAAAAATAATTACAACTACAAGATAATAAAAAAAATCTTAAAAACATAATTAGTCACCTATATAGCTAGTTATGAATAAAATTAACTACAACAAAATAATAACGTAATACAAAACAAAACATAATTTTCAGGAAAAGACAAGAAAAGAAAAAAAGAAAAAACCTACAAAATAATAAAACTTAAAAACATAATTATTAATAAAACAAACTAAAAATAATACAAATCAAAACATAAATATCTTAACGAAGCATGGACAGTGCCTAAAAAAAGAGCTTATAATTTGTGAATAAAGGGAGCATAGCTCTCATTGGCACTGTTCGAGGCATCATGTAGCCTTGCAGTGGCTTTCACAGTATGTACTAGCCAAGCGTCTTGGTGAGGTGTACCATACCTACTGATGAGGCCAATGGTACACTGGGGCGAAACACTGACAATACAGTACTGAATTGAGCTAACCGGATCAATTTATTGAAATATTATGATATTATGACATGTTATGCAGTCCAAAAGCTATGTGCAAATAAAAAGTATCACCTACCGAATGCTAGTTGCATCTGAGAACCATGCAAGAGTGCTTGTGACCATTATCAAGCAACACTTTGCAAAGAACAATCTGTCTCCTTGACGTAATACTGTGCAACAGAATAATTCATATACACATTGTGCACAATACATCCTTATTAACAAAACAGTTCTAAGAGGGGAAAGGTGAATGTTAACAAAAATTTTCTTGGGTATTTTAGATATAAGATATTTATGAAATTTGGAGCCCAGTCTTAGCTGCAATTTCATGAAGTTTAACAAGAGCCTAGTCTATTGTTAGAAAAACAGCCAGATTATCTGCAAAAGCCATGTCCTGATGACTTTCTCCAGCACAAGTTTGAATAATAACGGAGATAGTCCGTTTCCTTGTCGAAGGTCTGTGTTAATATGAAAAGGATCAGGAAGGTCACCTTGAAATTTAACTTTTGAAGTTGTGGCTGTCAGTGTCTACTTAATTAATTCTCTTGTTTTCCTGTCAACTTGAAATTTTTCTAGAATGTTGAATAGAGTGTGCTGGTCAACTGAGTCATAAGCTTTCTTGAACTCAACAAAAGTGATCACTGTTTGCCTGGTTTTACAAATTTGCAAGATTATTATTTGAGGAAAGTGACCCAAGTCGGACCCCCATTTTGTTTTTTACCTGTATTGTTATTAATTTCATCTTTTTTAAATTTGAATTTTAGCTAGATGAGTTCTTTGATATGTTTTATAACATTGTATCTAGTTCAGATTAACTTATAACAGCCCAGTTTTTCCTATGAAATGTTTTCATTAAAAGTAACAAAAATGACGTCTTGGAAAAAGTATGCCAATGTCGGACCCCTCAAATGAATGAACGTAAAATCACATAAAACCACTAGAAAAGTAATGAAGAACGTGAAAATACTTTATTTTTAGATTATATAATGTCTTGTTAGGAACATAACTTATTGTTATGACCACAAAATCCAGAAACTGACCACTTTGAGAGTTTCCCATTTTCTCACGCAAGGACTGATATTTTTTTTGGGTCATCTGAAACAATATTTTGAATGGCTTAAATAAAACCCAAGAAATTTTAATTTGAATTTCAGGAGTCCAACTCAGGGTTATTAGGGGTCCTACTTAGGACATCTTGTACTTGATATTTTCGAGGCTATGAAAAATAAATAAAAAATGAATAGGTATTTCGACAAGCAAATACAACATTTATCAAGTGTATCGCTTACTAAAGACAGTACTGTAAACACAATGTGACTTATCCTCTTTGAAATATAAAACAATCACTATTCCATGAGCACCTGTTAAAACATCCACTCACATGAAAACCAGTAATGGCGGAATTGACGGGATACTCCCCACAGTCCAGTACTGCCACTTCCACAACATAACATTTCCTTTCATATCTTTACATTCATTATTGTGCCACCATGCGGCAGCACTGGTCAAGCAAAATAAGGCAGCGTCCGACTTAGGGACTCGGGTCCGACTTTGGTCACTTTCCTCTATTATATGCCATTCCGAAGGGCTCATGGAACCACAACTTAACAGATGAGGACAGCTATGTGCAGATGCATGGCTGGCATGGGACATTTTACTTGGGGCATGCACTTTTTTAGTATAAGGTAACAGTTCAGTGGTAGATGTTTGCTGGGCGATTACTGACATTGCATAATTACAGGCTATAAAATTAAAATACTCATGCTTACTTACTAACTTATATATAGTCCTGTGGCCACACAAATCCCAAGTGAATTTCAGCCTCGCCAGCAATTTTCCTCCACTGCTTCTGCACCTCCTAGTTTCGCTCCAAGTCTTCTTAAGTCCTCCTTCACATGATGCCCCCATCGAAGCAGTGATCTTCCCAGAAGTATTGTTCCCGAAGGTTAGACCCAACCACATTCTTTTCATCATCTGGTCCTCTCTTCTTCTGTGCACATGTCCCAACAACTTCAGTTTTCTGCCCTTCACCAGTGCTATGATGTCAGGATCCTTGTACAGTTCACCGAGCTCTCGATTTTATGTGCCATTCTCCATATCATTCAATTGATTCAAAAACTCTACGTAAAATTTTTAAATGTCATTACCATAGTTTCTTGCTTTGTTCTATTAGGGTCCATACTTATGCACCATATAGTAGTACGGGTAGCAGAATTACCTTCTACATTTGTAGCTTTGTTCTTCTGGTAAGTAAGTTGATTACAAATAGTTTAGACAGACTCTAGTAAGTGGCTTCGGTGGCGTAGTTGGTAGCACGCTGAGCTTCTATGGCTAAGGTGGCAGGTTTAAACCCGGCCGAAGTCGTCAATTTTTTTAAGGCGAGGAGGAAGAAATCAAATATCCCTCAGTATGCCTTCCTTCGGAGGGGAAGTAAAGCCGGCGGTCCCATGTCATAGATTTATGGCATGATAAAGAACCTTCCACTAATTACACTTGTGAGAAGCTAAATTATAGGTTAGATTTGACTAACGCTCTTAGGTTCCAGCATTCGTCGCCTGGAGCCGACTGTGGTGGCATCTAGTAACCAAGTTCAGAACGAGTTGGTCGTTGATGGTGGCGTTTGGTAGCAAAAGTTGGAACTACTTGAAATTGAATGTCTGCAGTCCTTACTTGAATTAAAAACAGATAACACACACTAATACAGCCATCAAAATTAACATCGGTTATCAGACAAATTCTACACACACCCAAAGTACAAGGGGCTACATGACCGCGTTGTCACAGCCCCTAAACTGAGGAACAAACCAGACTCCAGTAACAGTGCTAGTTAGTTAGTTATTGTTGTTTTACAGGGTTGGAACAGCCAGTCTATATTGGATTTCTTCGTCCTGTTTATTTTCACTTGTTATTGTAACACTAAGATATTTGAATATAGGCTATTTGTTTTTAGGGAGCTTTGAAGCCATTTTTCAGTGTTGCCCTATTGGCAATTGATATTGCAAGAATCTAACAACTGTATTAGCCGTACATTTTAAGATTCTGTCGATCCCATGAGGGTTTGCGTTTGGGGACCATTATTCGGCTTCATAGTTGATATTGGAGGATTTAAATAGGATTGAGTTTTCAATGCTCCATAACAATGGCACAACTCTAGACACAAACATGTTTTAACTTTAATAATCTCACCAAAGATGATTTTAACACGACATTTGGTGCACATCTTAAAATATGGTAGAGGTTTGGTTCCAATTCCGCCCCTTCCCTAAACCTTTTAAACAGGTTGGAAGTAAGTAATAAATTTTGCTTTGTGTCTCAGGCTCTCTAGTAGAAAATGTGTTTCTCAGAAACTATAGAAACTAGTCCAAAATATAGTTGCTACAGGAGCTATTTGGCACGATTTATACCAATAATGGTTATAATCTACTATATAAAGCTCAAATACCACTCACTCACTCACTGACTCATTCATTCATCACGAAATCCCAGAAACCACCAAACGGATTGGAATGAAATTTGGTATGCAGCTTCCTCGAGGGCCGCAAACGCCCACTAAGAAAGGATTTTTGGATATTTAGATTCTAAAGGGGTGTTAAGGGGGTAGACCTGCATTTCATTGAATAGCAATATCTCCCGATAGGTTTCATTGGGGGATGTGATACTCGGCATATACACTCATCATTAAAAACAAGAAGACACGTGTTGGACGGTTTTTCGATGTGGTGTATATTATGAGGTGAAAGGGGTGAAAAGTGGGGGTTGAAGGATACCTAACGGAGCGTGTATCTCTTAAACGACATAGGCGAGGAGTTTGGAACTCAGCGAAAAAAATCAGCATAAAAAATAAGTAAATAGGTGTTTGACCGTTTTTTCATAAATCCAATTTAAGGGGCCCATGGGGAGGGGTGAAATTCTGGGGGAAAAACAGGTAATACGTAAAATTATACATGGCCTATGTTGTAGACCAGGGGTCTCCAAACTACGGCCCGGGGGCCACATCCGGCCCGCGGACAGATTTTGTCCGGCCCGCGGAGAGCTAGCATACTTGAAAACTCCTTTTAGAGAACATATTTTTTTATAGCAAATTAAATTTAGTTTACTGAAGTATTCTAATTTTATGTTCAATAATTATTAATATGACATCTACATTGATATGGTCATGGGCTAACTACTCATAACATTGTTGTAGGCTTATTGTTATTGTTTTTGTGATAAGTTGGATAAAGAAACACAGACTTGTAATGAGTAAAGACATGTATAACATGCAGACATATGAAATACTAATGAGATTTATGTAATTGAGATTTTCCACTGACAATAGTTTGTAGTTGTGGACTAATTTTACTTGTACCAATTATTAAAAGAGATTTAAGATGCTCATCAGTTAATTTAGATCTGTAAACATTTTTTGTGTACTTCATTTTGGAGAAGGTCTTCTCACACAAATAAGTAGTACCAGAAACAGAAAACAGCCCACGAGCAAATTTATGCAAATTATCAAATTGTGTCAGTGGAAGACTCTTATAAAATTCCAACAAAGATGAGTTTTGATATTTGTTCTTAATTATATCACTGCACTGTAGTTCAATCATTTCCATTTGAAGTTCCGGGGCTAGGGTTTCAATGTCAGTATCAAAAGGATCCTGAAAAATCTTAATTTGATTCGCAAAGGCATCGAAGTCCGAGAAACGAGTATCAAAATTTATTTTCAAAGCACTCAAAGTTTCGATTGCAAAATCGATAGGAAACTCAGTCTCAGTGGTGTGGCTGAATATTTCACATGTTTTAAAATGTGAAAAACATTTACTTCGTAGTTGTGTTTGAAACAGTATCAATTTCTTCCGGAATGATTTGATATTAGTGTATAAATCAGGAAGATGCTGGTTTTCTCCTTGCAATCTCAAATTCAGTTCGTTCACATGTTTTGTCAAATCAACATAGAATGCTAACTTCCACACCCATGCGTTGTTTTGTAATTCAGTAAGAGGGCGATGCTTTTCATTCAAAAAAATTTCGATCACTGCTCGAAGTTCAAAAAAGCGCTGAAGGACTTTCCCACAACTAAGCCAACGTACGGCAGTATGATAAGGTAAGTCATTTTCTCCAATCTCTTCAATAAATTGTCGGAATTGTCGGTGATTCAGCCCAATAGATCTCATAAAATTAACAGTTGATATGACTGGTTTCAGAACTTCAGACATATCCAAACATTTTCCGCACAAAGACTGTTGATGAATGATACAATGTAAGACTAATGGTTTTGAACCCCGTCATTTTCTACAGCCTTTGACACAAGAGCGACCACTCCTTTATCTTTCCCACTCATGTTTTTGCCTCCATCAGTTGTAATACATTTCAAGTTTTTCCATCGAAGGTTCTTTTGATTAATGGCCATTTCAACTCCTTTAAAAATATCTGTATCAGTAGTTGTGCCATGAATACTATACATAGGCTATCAAGAAGTTCTTCATGCACTTCATAGCTTTTATCTACTCCTCGAATATAAATCAACACCTGAGCAGTATCTGACACATCCGTTGACTCATCCAAGGCCAAAGAAAACCACTCAACATCTCCATTTTTGTCGAACAGTTGAGAGGATATATTTTCAGCGATGTTTTCTACCCTTCGAGCCACAGTGTTTGCTGACATATTGACAGTTTTTAATAAATTTACATTTTCAGGGCACATTTCTTCGGCTGCTGCAATTATGCATTCTTTGATCATTTCTCCATCGGTGAATGGTTTTCCACGTTTTGCAATTTCAAGAGCCACACGAAAGCTGGCACGAGTTGCAGCCTCTTGTTCGGTTTTGAGCTTTGTAAATGAAGATTGCTGCGATTTCAATCCGCGCTTCATAGCTTCGAATTTTTCTGTCCGCAAACTTCCTGTATATTTTGAGTAATTTTGAAAATGTTTTGTTTCATAATGACGTTTAATGTTATATTCCTTGAGAATGGCTATGCTTTCATTGCAAATCAAACATAGCGCCTTGTTACTGGACTCAATTACGAAATACTGAATGTTCCACTCACCTTTGAATTTTCTGCATTCACTATCAATTTTTCGCTTCTTTTCCATACTACTAAATCACACACAAAAGCAACTATTCAAATCAAAATACTGTTACAAAGATGTCTTAAACTTAAACACGCACAAACACGTTTTAAGGAGGTACGCACTATTTTATTTCACAACAGTGTCATAGGAACTGACTTGTGGTTGCGCAACTAGCCTTCTTATATATTCCAATTACTGCCATCTAGAAGTGAGTGGAAGACACCAGAACTCTCTCGAACCAACGAGATTACTCTGTACGTGCTATTAGCGCCATCTGTTAGCGATAGAAGGTACTACCTATTTCCGCTTGTGTCCACCAGATGTCGTGTCACGTTACTCCTCATGGCTCGTACTCTACGACTAATCTAGAAATTACAGATAATGACAGGAAAAATAATAATATGCAGTGTTGCCGTTTTGCGGACTTTAGTCCGATTTGCAGCCTTTTTTCAACGTTGCGTACTTTTTCGAACTTTTTTTTCATCAGTGGACTATTTCACTTTTTACCACCGGCAACAATGATAATATGGTTTTGGCCCTCGGAACTTACTGGAGTAATCAGTATGGCCCTAAGGCTGGAAAGTTTGGAGACCCCTGTTGTAGACAATAACACATTACATCTTTTTTGTCTCTTGCTATTTCATCATACGACGAATTCTTAGGGAGTTATTAATGATTTTGTACTTTTTGGCCGGAATTTTCCAAGTCCCAGGAATGACATAAAAATTGATTCGAATGAAATTTCAAAAAAGTTTTTTTTAATACTTTTATTATATTTTTCACGTCATTTAGGTTCCGAAACCAACATGATATTTTGATGTTTTTTTTCGTCCCATGCATTTTTGGTTTCAGGTGATAGAATTATTTTCCACTAGGACCGATGCTTATCTCTTATATAAAAAACAAGTGTCCTGACTGCCTGACTCATCATCGCCCAGCCAAAACTATTGAAGTTAGAAACATGAAATTTGGGGGATATGTTCGTTGTAAGTCGAAAACGCCCACAAAGGAAGGACTTTTGGATATTCAGGTTCTAAAGGGGTGTTAAGGGGGTACACCTGCATTTCATTGAATAACAATATCTCCGGCTTGGTTTCATTGAGGGATGTGATACTCGGCATATAAACTCACCATTAAAAATAAGAAGACACGTGTCCGAGGGATTTTCGATATGGTGTATATTATGAGGTGAAAGGGGTGAAAAGTGGGGGTTGAAGGATTCCAAACGGAGCGTGTATCTCTTAAACGACATAAGCGAGGAGTTTGAAACTGAGCGAAAAAAAACCAGCTTAAAAAACAAGTAAATAGGTGTTCGACCGTTTTTTCATAAATCCAATTTAAGGGGCCCATGGGGAGGGGTGAAATTCTGGGGAAAAAGAAAGCAGGAAAGAAAGTGTCCTAACTGATTGACTCACTCATCAAACTCAGGGGAAAAACTGCTTAAAAATAAGTAAATAGGTGTTCGACAGTTTTTGTCATAAACCCAATTTAAGGGGTTCATGGGGAGGGGTGAAATTCTGAAAAAAGAAAATTGAAAGAAAAAGTCCTGACTCACTCACCATCGCCCAGTCAAAATTATTGAAGTTAGAAACATGAAATTTTGGGGAAATGATCATTGTATGTCAAATCCGTCCACTAAGGGAGGATTTTCTGATATTCAGGTTCTAAAGGGGTCTTAAGGGGGTTAAACCTGCATTTCATTGAATAAAAATAACTCCCGATTGGTTTCATTGGGGGATGTGATACTCGGCATATAAACACATCATTAAAAATAAGAAGACACGTGTCTGAGGGTTTTTCGATGTGGTGTATATTATGAGGTGAAAAGGGTGAAAAGTGGGGGTTGAAGGATTCCTAACGGAGCGTGTATCTCTTAAACGACATAGGCGAGGAGTTTGAAACTCAGCGGAAAAAAATCAACTTAAAATAGAAGTAAATAGGTGTTCGACCGTTTCTTTTCATAAATACAATTTAAGGGGCCCGTGGGTAGGGGAGAAATTCTGGGGGGTAAAAAACAGGAAAGAAAGTGTCCTAACTGATTGACTGACTCACTCACTCTTCAAACTCAGGGATAGAAAACTGCTTAAAAATAAGTAAATAAGAGTTCGACAGTTTTTGTTCATAAATCAAATTTAAGGGGTTCTTGGGGAGGGGTGAAATTCTGAAAAAAAATAATGAAAGAAAAAGTCCTGACTCACTCTATCACTCTCTCATCATCGCCCAGCCAAAATTATTGAAGTTAGAAACATGACATTTTGGGGGTATGTTCGTTGTTGTTGTATGTCAAAACCGTACACTAAGAGAGGATTTTCGGATATTCAGGTTCTAAAGGGGTCTTAAGGGGGTTAAAACTGCATTTTATTGAATAACAATATCTCACGAGTGGTTTCATTTGTGGATGTAATACTCGGCATATAAACTAATCATTATAAGTAAGCAGACATGTGTGTAAGGGTTTTTCGATGTGGTGTATATTATAAGGTGAAAGGGGTGAAAAGTGGAGGTTGAAGGATTCCTATCGGAGCGTGTATCTCTTAAAAGACATAGGCGAGAAGTTTGAAACTCAGCGGAAAAAAATCAGCTTAAAAAATAAGTAAATCGGTGTTCGACTGTTTTTTCATAAATTCTATTTAAGGGGCCAATGGGGTGGGGTGAAATTCGGTGGAAAAAAGGAGAGAAAGTGTCCTAACTACTGACTAACTCACTTACTCATCAAACTCAGGGGAAAAAGACAGCTTAAAACATAAATTAATAGTTGTTCGAGCGTTTCTTCATAAATCCAATTTAAGGGGCCTATGGGGAGGGGTAAAATTCTGGTAAAAATAATTGAAAGAAAATTACCTGACTGACTCTCTCACTCATCATCGCCCAGCAAAAACTATCGAAGTGGGAAACATTAAATTTTGGGAATAAGTTCGCTGTATGTTGGAAACGTAAACTAAGGAAGGATTTTTGTTTATTCGGGTTCTGAAGAGGTGTTAAGGGGGTAAACGTGCATTTCATTGAATAACGATATCTCATGAGTTGTTTCTTTGGGGATGTGATATTCGGCATATAAACTAATCATTAAAAATAAGCAGACATATGTCTAAAGGTTTATCGATGTGGTGTATATTTTGAGGTGAAAGGGGTGAAAATTGGGGGTTGAAGGATTCTTAACGGAGCGTGTATCTCTTAAACGACATAGGCGAGAAGTTTGAAATTCAGCGGAAAAAAAGCTTAAAATATAAGTAAATAGGTGTTCGACGTTTTTTTTTTCATAAATCCAATTTAAGGAGTTCATGAGAGGGGTGAAATTCTGATAAATAAATGAAAGAAAATGTCCTGACTTACTCACTCACTCACTCATCATCGCCCAGCCAAAATTATTGAAGTTAGAAACATGAAATTTTGGGGTTACGTTCGTTGTATGTCGAAAACGTTCACCAAGAAAGGATTTTTGGATATTCAGGTTCTAAAGGAGTGTTAAGGGGGTAGACTTGCATTTAATTGAATAACAATATCTCCCGATTGGTTTTCTTGGGGGATGCAATACTCGGCATATAAACTCATCATTAAGAATAAGAAGACACATGTCTGAGGGTTTTTCGATGTAGTGTATATTATGAGGTGTAGGTGTGAAAAGTGGGGGTTGAAGGAATCCTAACGGAGCAAGTATCTCTTAAAAGACAGAGGCATAAAGTACGAAACTCAGGGGGGAAAATCAGCTTGAAAAATAAGTAAATAGGTGGTCGACCGTTGTTTCATAAATCCAATTTAAGGGGCCCATGGGGAGGGGTGAAATTCTGGGGAAGGAAGTCCACTAAGGATGGATTTTTGGATATTCACTCATCATCCCCCAGCCAAACCTATTGCAGTTAGAAACTTAAAAAATTTGGGGGATATGTTCGTTGTATGTCGAAAACGTCCACTGAGGATGGATTTTTGGATAGTCATGTTCTGAAAGGGTGTTAAGGGGGTAAAACTTGCATTTCATTGATTAACAATATCTCACAAGTTGTTTCATTTGGGAATGTGATATTCGGCATATAAATTAATTTAAAAAAATAAGCAAACATATGTCTAAGGGTTTATCGATTTGGTGTATATTATGAGGTGAAAGGGGTGAAAATTGGGGGTTGAAGGATTCTTAACGGAGCGTGTATCTCTTAAACGACATTAGCGAGAAGTTTGAAATTCAGCGGGAAAAAATCGGCTTAATAAATAAGTAAATAGGTGTTTAACGTTCTTTTTTCTTCATAAATCCCATTTACGCGGTTCATGGGGAGGGGTGAAATTCTCCACAAAAAAAAAAATGATGAAAATGTCCTGACTGACTCACTCACTCACTCATCATCGCCCAGCCAAAATTATTGAAGGTAGAAACAGGATTTTTTTTGGATATGTTCGTTGTATGTCGAAAACGTCCACTAAGGAAAGATTTTAGGATATTCAGGTTCTAAAGGGGTGTTAAGGGGGTAAACGTGCATTTCATTGAATAACAATATGTCACGAGTGGTTTCATTTGGGGATGTGATACCTGGCATATAAACTAATCATTAAAAATAAGCTGAAACATGTCTAATGGTTTTTCGATGTGGTGTATATTTTGAGTGAAAGGGGTGAAAAGTGGGGGTTGAAGGATTCCTAACGGAGTGTGCATATCTTTATCGACATAGGCGAGGAGTTTGAAACTCAGAGGAAAACAATCAGCTTAATAATAAATAAATAAATAGGTGTTCGACCGTTTTTTCATAGCTCCAATTTAAGGGGCCCATGGGGAGGGGTGAAATTCTAGAAGAAAAACGTCCACTAAGGAAGGATTTTTGGATATTCACTCTCATCGACCAACCAAAACTATTAAAGATAGAAGAATGATATTTTGGGGATATGTTTGTTGTGTGTCGAAAACGTGTACTAAGGAGGGAATTTTGGATATTCAGGTTCTAAAGGGGTGTTAGCAGGGTTAAACATGCATTTCATTCAATAACAATATGACACGACTATGACGCGAGCGAAGCCGCGGGTACCTGCTAGTCTACTATATAAAGCTCAAATACCACTGACTGACTGACTGACTCATTCATTCATCACGAAATTTCAGAAACCACCGAACGGATTGGAATGAAATTTGGTATGCAGCTTCCCCAAGGGCCGCAAACGCCCACTATGAAAGGATTTTTGGATATTCAGGTTCTAAAGGGGTGTTAAGGGGGTAGACCTGCATTTCATTGAATAGCAATATCTCCCGATTGGTTAGATTGGGGGATGTGATACTCGGCATATAAACTCATCATTAAAAATAAGAAGACACATGTCTGAGGGTTTTTCGATGTGGTGTATATTATGAGGTGAAAGGGGTGAAAAGTGGGGGTTGAAGGATTCCTAACGGAGCGTGTATCTCTTAAACGACATAGGCGAGGAGTTTGGAACTCAGCCGAAAAAAATCAGCATAAAAAATAACTAAACAGGTGTTTGACCGTTTTTTCATAAATCCAATTTAAGGGGCCCATGGGGAGGGGTGAAATTATGGCGGAGGGGGAACGTAATATGTCTGAGTGTAAAATTATACATGGCCTATGTTGCAGACAATAACACATTACATCTTTTTTGTCTCTTGCTATTTCATCATACGACGAATACTTAGGGAGTTATTAATTATTTTGTACTCTTTGGCCGGAATTTTCCAAGTCCCAGGAATGACATAAAAATTGATTCGAATGTAATTTCAAAAAATAGTTGTATTTTTTACTTTTATTATATTTTTCACGTCTTAAAGGGTCCGAAACCAACATGATATTTTGATGTTTTTTTTTCGTCCCATGCATTTTTGGTTTCAGGTGATAGAATTATTTTCCACTAGGACCTTATCTATCTATTTAACTAATGTTATAACGGGATTCCAAATGTTATTGCGGGCGAAGCTGCGGGTAACAGCTAGTAATATAATATAGTATGGCCTCAGGTGCAAGCTTTGTTATTTGACACCCAGAGGGTAGCTTGCATGTCGAATTTCGTTGTTCCTTGAAGTACTGTGAGAATCAAGGAAGTTAGATATCTAAGCTCCTTGAACACTATAGCGCTTTCTAGTAGAGAAATGAGGAACATTGTGTTGGCTGAAACTCCTGAGATTAATTTTGCCATTATGAACACGGCCTACTGAATTCAAATGGGTTCCTTGACATGACAACATCGTATGACATGCGAGTCGTAATTTTTGCCGCCTTTCAAAAAAACACCACTTACCAGGGCCAGGAGCGAACCTGCAAGCTTGCGGTTAGTAGACCGACATGTTAACCGCTCACCCACCGTGGCAAGCACCAATAATGGTTCATAAACCCTGATCAAGGGTCGGGCCTTTTCGATAGGCTGGATTTAAATTACATCACAGAAGATTGTGGGTAGATTTCTATTCTCAGGCCACCAACTATTGTAAATGGTCTACACAGAGACATGCCAGAATTACTGAGGCTCAAAGAACATTTGTAATGTTTAAGGCACCAGTGCGGGAGCGCATAAAGGGAATAGGCACAGGTGCTCAAACCTTTCAATCCGTCATAAGTTTACAGTTCCTTTATGGTTTGTCTTGAATATAGGGATGGGCTAATTCATAATGAACAATTGTTTCCATTCCCACCTGCTATTGACAACTGATTGGTCCATCTTCAAATAGTAACAAGCATTTTTGTTACTCTTAAAAGTAATGGCATTACAATTACTCATTTTAAAATGTAATGTTGTTACTGTAATAGTAACTGTTATAAGTAACGTCATTACTCCCCAACCCTGGTCTAAACTCCGTCCAAGCAATCTGCGAAGTGCCAGTGTGAAAGCACGTAGTTTGTGCACTGGAGTGACTTGGCTGACTGGACAATGATGCGCGATGTCACTGAATAATAAGCGCATGAGGGAGGCACGACCTTGGTTTCAACTCTCACAATGGCTGGGCTGCCAAGCTCCACCCCTAGCATTTTCTTTTCACTTCCTCTGTGTGACGTCATGCGCAAACCTACTTCACAGAGTCCGTGGATGAGGTATAGTAGATCTTTCAAGCTGTCACCCAAAGGTGACTTGCATGCCATGATGAGGATGAAATAACTGATAACACGCCACAAACACCCACGTCCGAATCAATGGAAGCACACAAAGTTAAAACTGAGTGACTTGGCAGGGAATCAAAGTTTAGTGCTCTATCCATTTCTATGAAGTTGGACTGGCATGGGCAAAGCTTACCTCCCCATACTCTAGATTCGATCAGGTAGCCTACTGGTACCTCATTGGTTTGCTCCTCAAGCGAGAAATCAATCAAACCAAGGGACCAAACACTCAAGAAGATTTCCTATTCCAATTCAATAATTCCAAAGGTATAAGATAACAACACCACAATAAGTGTTTGGTGGGCCTTAACTTATATTGTATAATTAAGGTATAGGCTATAACATTAAAATACACATACACAGACTCCTGTGAAAATCAGTCAGTATATTGGATTATTTTATAGTAGCCTACCATGATTTTATACCTTCACCATTGTAGCCTAATGTTAATTTGTTCCATTCACAAAAACTGATACCTTGGACTGTGAATAAAAACTTGACTTTTTCGATCTTTTCCAATTAATTGGGGTAACCGGAGCCAACCAGCCTCATTTTGGTTTTGGCCAGGGATTTAAGGCCGGATGCCCTTCCTGACACCACGTGATTTTTCAGGTGAAAATTTCGGTAATTCTGCACGCCGTGAGAATATGCCTTTTCGTAACTTTTAACGAGGTATATTATTGAAAATATAGGATTTATGACTTACATACCTTTCTTGGAGTTGTTGGGAGTCGTTTCACAATCTCAACTACAACTGCCGCACCTCAATAATGTTTTTTTTTTTTTTACGAAAATAAATAATTTTTATCGTGTTAGTTTCACTACGGACGTCATCTTGGACAATCGACAGACTGAAATGTGACTACGTTACCAACATGTCGCTTACAAAATTCACCATTCACCATTTCACACGTAAAGACATAAAGTACTGCCTGGCCGAAAATTACTGCTAGTACCACAAGCAAGGGGGTCTGGGGCGTAAGCCCCAGGTTAGGTTTGTTTTTGTATGTAAAACATTAATAAGATAGAATTTATGTCCGCTACTAGGTTAGGTACTGCCTGGCCAAAAATTACTGCTAGTACCACAAGCAAGGGGGTCTGGGGCCTAAGCCCCAGGTTAGGTTTGGTTTTGTATGTAAAACTTTACAATTTATGAAGTAATTTCACATGCCACACAATCCATGGTTAAAGTACGACTGACGATTTGGATTTGGTGCAATTATAAATTACATTATCGACGCTCTTTTGTTTGTTTACACGGTGCGAGATAGTACCAAACGCGCGGCGTTGGCATTCCTGACATAGTGACAATATGTCTACCAGATACTTTATTTCAACTATATAAGTAGTGTCGCTATTTGGGATGGCTGGGTGGGTCTATGACAGCGGACGAGTCAACATCTATTAATTTATCATCTCCAGATACCATTACTACAGGTACTTTGGCTAATTTCATTACTAATTGTTTTATACACATATTCTCACGGTGTGCAGCGCTACCAAAATTTCACCCCGTTGTCACCGGGATTCGAACCCCGGCCGTCCGGGTGAGAGAGACCTCCGCTCTATAGAAAATGTCAAAGCTTGCTTCCTGAAGGTCGCTCTCGGAATCTCAAATTTCACCAGGTCAAGATTAGCCTATGGACTCGCAAAAGAATCCTTCCTAATACAGGATCAAAGATTGAAATATGAGTTGGCCTCTACAAACAACTGGGAAATATTGCTGAATGACAGGGAACAGAAAAGGAAGGATATCTGGCCTCAATTTTACACAACTGAAGCTATGCTTGACAGATCGTGGACTGGTACAAACCAGGAACTCCACCACTTAGTGAATTCGATGGCAGTGCACGGTTATCACCACAAAGTGCGCACCTTAACGTATCACCACGACCCAGGATCCGATTGCATGTGCAAACTCTGTGATGAGCACTGTGCCTGTTATCATGTTGTGACATGTGATAAACGTGTGGAGTCAATAGTAGTCTATTGCCAGAACTGACATTTATTAAGTATTCATATTTTTGCACAGTTGTGCGCGTTTCTTTCAATAAAAACTGATAGCCTACATTACCTCCAACATCTTTGCCATCTCCGCTGGATCCACATCGGAAATTTGCGATTCATTGTCGCTTCCAGCTTTTCCTGCCAATTCTCCATAAAAGTTAGCCATATCTTCATGACTGGAAATGATTTTAGCTTACTTTTCATATCACTGTAAAAGAGAATCACAACATAGTACATAAATACCGGGTCTAGGTTATGTAACTCGGTATAAAAAGTAAGTGGGTCCCACTCAGTTTCACTACATAAAACAAGGCTCCGATGCTCTGCACCAGCAGCAACTGTCGTTTGCTTACCATTATTGCTGGTAGCACTCAATTATCACAGATCACACCATTTCATTTAACGAAAAATTTCAACTTTGTTTACAAACAACGATTTCTGTTGTTGTCAATACATAGGGAGCCATTTTTACAATGTAACCAACACTGTCAACCAGAGAATGTGGTGAACTGTCAACTATACACACTCAATATATTAGCTATTTTTCCCCAGACTATATGATTTTCAAAAATATAGTGTCTGAGATTATGTGAATAACATTTATCAATATTGCTAAATAAGGCAAAATATTTCTCATTCAAAGTAACCACTTAATCCATCTCATTACCATGGGAGAATTCTTCTTCCATGTCATTACTTTATGAGTGGTTGGCAACCTGTTAATATGTTTCACTTGTTCAATCATGATGTGCACTTGTTCATTACTGTGACAGACAACTGTATATGCGAGAATTGTGTACGTGCCCTATTTTATTAGATAATGGTTCATAAAGTGTCAAATTAATGTAATGTTTCGTTATTAAATACCTTCAAGAAGATCGATTTATGCTCCCTAATATCTTATTTGCTAAATCATACTATAGAAATGACGTCAGAAGTAAAACACGGGGAGCATATGAAACGGCGAGGAGATTCAAATGGAAAAGGGAAGTCTTCAAAACCTGAAACTAAAGATAATCCGAAGAAGAAGGATACTAAGGGAGAAAAGACAGATCAAAAGAGCCCGTAAGTTCCATAGTTATAATTCACATCTTTGTATAATATGTAGGCCTAGCCGTACTGCGCGTTAATGACACCCACCTTCATTCTATTAAGAGACTTGGAAATTGAGGAACAAGTTGTATTGGAGATGTTCATCATCGGCAAGTCAGAAAACAACCAATGGACAAGCAGACGAATTAAAGGCGCATCCATAATGCACAGTTGACAGTCTGTAGCTGCAGTCAGAAGTTGGCAGTTGACAACCTAGCCATTTACAATGCACAGTCATAAGGACTGCTATGAGTAAAATACAGTGGAATTCTTTTATTCCTTGTGCACATGGGCGTTGTTGATAATCTCAAAACTTGCAACAAGGATGGTTTGGAGATGTACGGATTAATTTGTTATTAGTAACTGGTACCGTGTACTTAAGATTAAAACGGTGCGGGATGCGAAGGTATTTCACTTATATGTTCTTTGCACACTACACAGAACAACACCGTGACGTCGGTTTCTGACCTGCACTGATTGACTGTTACATTGCTGGAGTCGGGTAGTTGGCAGTCGAAGATGAAATTCTCAACTGCCAGCTACCGACTGCAACTGCACGTTGTGTATGGTGCCTATAGTATATACAGGGATGACCGCGACAGCCAACAACCAACTGCCGACTGTGCATTGTGGATGGGCCTTAAGAAAGCCTCGAATGAGCAAGCCTCCTAGCACGGATTCCCTTAGGAACCTCCCAGTATTGTTTTCCATATCGAGGGGGCATAAAATGTGCTGTCTGATCTTTGCAAGATATTTTCGATATTTGGAAAAACTTTCTCTGAAGGGACGGCAGGATGTAGACCAAGTCTGTAGCTTTGACAATGTGCAAGTGCACTAGTAAGTTTAACTCTCTAGCAGATGGGATGAGAAGATATCAACAACACAACACAGTTTTCTGTGAAGAGTTGAGATATTTATGTTGCAAGAGTGGAATATACGAGAGGAAATACGGTGTCAGCAGCCATCAAAATCCAGATAATTTTCTATGGTGATAGGTAATGTGACATGTTGTACATTTTATCGCTAGTGGGTGTTATTGCATTTTTCAGCATTGCCAACCTTATTGTTTGGCACTGGTTTTGCCGATTAATTCGAAAGTGGTAAATGCAGGATAAGGCTTTCCATCCAAACCTAACCTGGGGCTTATGCCCCAGACCGTCTTGCTAGTAGTACAAGGAGTAATTTTCAGCCAGACAATTTCTAACTTAGTACCAGCCTATGGTTTTGTCCAGACTGTCTTCTAACCAAGTAGCGACCAAAAGTTTTGCCCAAACTGTCATCTAACCAAGTGACGACCGATGGCTTTACCCAACTTTAGTACATCAGTAATTTTCATCCAGACAGTCAGTGGTGCAGTCTGTCGAGAGCTATGAGATATTGTTGGTATTATCTGAAATTTTGTATCTGTGACACATGCGGAGTTGAGTATTTTACGGACTTGTAAAATTGTTTAGGCATGCGTGTCTTCTGGGAAAGAAGAGCCTGATATTTTGCCCTTATTAGCCTATGCCAAAGAACTGAATAGGCCCAATTAGGGGTTGAATATTCTAAAAAAATAAGCCTAATCAACCAGCATGCAAAATTTCAGCCTCCTAGGTTTTATGGATACAGAACTGTGATAAGTGTGTGAACTAAGCGGTGCCATCCCAGATGGTTACCTGCTTTTCTTGAAACCTGCTGAAGACTAAACCAGTGATCTTCGTAACTTGCACCCGCTAGTGGAGTGAATCCATGACCTAGCTGGGTTATGAAACACTGACACTATAGTAAAGCCATCATTACTTCCGACTTGACGTTTAGTGTTACCCTCGAGTTATCTAGCGGTCACAAGGAAAATCACTTTATCTATCCAATCACAGGCAGCCATTCAAATCGATATATCACGACAAATTGAGTTTAGTGCGCGATGTCACGATTTAGCGAACGAAACTCTAGCCTAGAACTAAAACGTCAAGTCGGAAGTAATGGTGGCTTTACTATAGAATCACCTTGTGCTTCCAGGCCGTATAGAAGTTGCAGGAAATCTGTGTTAATTAGTTCTGACTGAGGCATCACTTATTTCTTTTTCACTTTCATTTCGATAATATACAGTGAGTACCTCTCATGACTTGGCCGGCCAGCACACCGAGCTTATCTGCCTCCCGTTGACTCATCACGTCCCGCTCAGCATAGCATAGCAATAAGAACAGACAGCACTTGGCTCACTTGTTCAGAACTGCGAAGTTCGTGCTGTGTAACGGGAAGTGATCAGTCAACGGGAGGCAGATAAGCTCGATGCTCTGGCCGGCCAAGTCATGAGAGGATCTCACTGTATGATTTTCCTACTTTATTTCATCTTCTGGGGGCACATTAACAATTTAAATTACTAACCTTGGCTCCTGCACCGAATATATTTGCTAAATTATGTAAATATGTGTTTTTTTTATTCGTCATTTAACAACGGCAGCCATGTTCGGCAGCACGCACACATTGACGTCACTAGTTGCCAACATGTGGGATTCAAAATACACCACACTAATTAAAGATTATTGAAGAGTGACTATCCCACACGGGCCTACTGGAGAAAGAAAATAAACATAATTTTAGATTACTGGAATTCAATGCACAAGTAGACAGAAGGTGGGGGAGAAAGTGGATTGTGTGTACTTAATTGATAGTGCAAGTATGAAGTTCATGCTACAGTATGCATGACAGCTCTACTTTCTAGAGTGAGTCTACTCTTCGAGTTCATTGCAGTCAATCATTTCAATCACTTCATGTTTCCCACAATACCCGTTAGTGCAGCGAATCCATGACCTAGTTGGCTAATGGAACATTGACACTAGAATCACCTTCTTGGGCTTCCAGGCCAGATAGAAGTTGTGGGAAATGAGTTAGCTGATCAAGCTGTATCACTACCCTCTCGGCCAATGGAGGTAACTGCTAAAGTTATTCTGTCAATTAAGTCGCTAAGTAGGCCTACCTGTCAATTACGTTGCCAAGTACCGACATCCAATGGCTATCTGATCCAAAACCCACAAAACTGAAAGAGATTACGGAACTATGTAAGTTACATGTGTTTGGTAGAGAGTTCCTTCCGATCGTGGAAAGTGTCTTGTCATTTTATGCAAGTTAAGGATACCGGTATGTCATTTTTGGTCCACTCACTCCTACTGATGAAAAGGAGAGACCCCTCAGTTTGTAGCTATAGAGCAGTATTTACCGTGGCCCACATTTTAATTGAGTGTATAAATCTTGCAGACCCATGAAGAAACCTTATTCTTTAAGATATGCTCAATTCATATATTAGCTACTGATTGTATCATCTGCCTTATGGGAGGAGTGGCTTAGGGCAACAGTATTTAAACAGTAATTTTGTGACTTGAAGAATGAGTATTCCTTTTTGATTTGTTCTGCTATTTAAATGGTGTTTTTTTTTAAGTAAAACTGGAGGAGACCAAATTCTGGGGCAAAAGATTCTTAAAACTACCGTACTGAAAATAGCCGAAATACCTGTGCTAATAGTCGGGGAAAAAAATCTGGAGATGATGTAGTAATAGATGTTTACTCCTCTGCCGACTATTACCCACCCACCATCCCCTTTTTAGATCATCTATATATATATATATATATATAAATCAATGAAGAGATTAAAGATAAAATGGTTGAATCGGCGAAAAGATTGGGTCAGCCACCAAGGAAGAGAAAACATCGGTGGTGGAATGCACTATGTGATGCGGCACTCGAACGTAGACAAAGATCATGTCAGCAATGGAATTCAAGAAAGAAGGAAGATGATTGAACTAATTTTGTAGCGATCAGGAAATTTACGTCCAAAATCATTAGGGTAACTATGATAAGCTATTGGAAGTATTGATGAAGAATTTAAAAAGATCTGAGAGTCATACATTTTTCCCCGTAAGTTATTGACTATTTATGATTATAAAGCAAATAGCAATCAATTCTGCGGAATTTATGCTATTTGCTTTATAATCATTACAGCAAGTTGAAGTGTATATTGATCAACTTAAAAACAATAAGGCATCAGGTGAGGGTGGAATACAACCTGAAATGTGGAAACTCGGTGGTAGAGTGGCAGCTGCAGCCCTCCATCAGGTTATCAATGATTGTTGGGAAAAAAGGACAATACCAAATGATTGGAAAAAAGCAATCCACCCTTTACATAAGAAAGGGGATAGGACAAATTTCAACAATTATAGGGATATTTCTCTTCAGCCAATAGCTTACAAAATCTTTTCTAAATCTCAAAACAATCCTTCGAATCAGAACAATACGTAATTTCAACACAGTGGTTACCTTTATTGATTTCCAAAAAGCTTATGATTCGATTGACCGTCAGATGCTTTCCTTAACACTATTGGAACTAGGGATTGATGAAATTACTGGAAAGCTGATTAAACAAACACTCACTGATTGATCCTCAAGAGTTAAAGTTTTGAATGAGATTTCAGACCCTTTCAGCATCAAAACTGGTGTGCGAGAAGGCGATGTGCTTTCGCCAATGCTCTTTGATTTGGTATTAAACAAAGTTATGGGAGACCATATTACGAGAGAAGAACATTGAAGGGTACCATTTGGGACAAGGCCGAGAGAGATTTGAAGTGAATGTCTTGCCTTTGCTGATGATATAGCGATGATTTCGGAGAATAAACTTGAAGCACAAATAATGATTGAAACACTACATGCAATAGCAATTAAAATTGGTCTTACCATTTCATATGAAAAAACACAATATGGCCATATTCAAAGAGTCGATAAATTTAAGTATTTGGCTGAATGGATCCAGTTAAATGGACTTGATAACACAGCATGCAAGGAGAGATTGAAGATTGCCTATAAGCTTACTCACACCCGTTACAACAAACGATCAATATCGTTACAAGCAAAAATTAAACACTATACAACTGTCATTAAGCCAGAGGTATTATATGGTCCTGAATGCTTAACATTGAATAAATAAGGAAACCAAGTTGAACTAGGAAAAAAAAAAAAAAAACACTTCGAAAAATATTGAGTCCCCAAAAGAATAAAGAAAATTGGTGGATGAAGAGGAGAAATGAAGACCTTTACCGTCATATAGAAGAAATTACAGTTTCAATTAAGGAGAGAAGACTAAAATTTTATGGACAACTTTACAGGATGAACAGTAATCGGCTCTCGAAGAAAATTTTTGATTACATCTCTAAATTAAAAAAAAACACTACAGGATGGCTGGAGGAGATATACGATGGGAACTGCAACAACTGAAGATCACGGATGCTATCAACTCAGACAGGGAGGAATTTCGGCAACGAGTCCATTCAGCAGATGTTACACGTTTCAAAGTCCAACGACGGCCTACGAGGGTGATGTCAGTGGAACAACGGCAAACAATTAGCCGCCAAATGAAAAAGTTCTGGGAAGAAATGAAAAGGAAAAATAATGTATCATTGTCTCAGATTCTAAGCGGTCTATAATTGGCCAAATTCTGTGTATGCAGGGTGTTTCAGAAATACTTTTACAAACTTTGGGGATTGGTTCCTTACACCAAAACAAGAAAAAAGTTCATATACACATATGTCCCAAAATCCTTCGTTTTCGATTTATTAATGAAAGAACATTGTACAGTGACACATTAATTGACAGCCTGTTTGGAAGTATTTAACACATGAGCTCATATCAAAAAAGGTTCCTGACGCCGACAGATGGAAAAACTGTCAAATCCACGGGTGTTCCAGACAGGCTCGCCATCAGCACCAGTTAAGGATTAATGTGTGGGCTGGCATTGTAGGTCCATACATTCTACCAGCACGTCTAACAACAGGTGCTGTCTCCAGAGACTTTATCCAGAACACCCTTTCAGACTTACTGCATGACAATGTGCCCCTGCAAATACGACAACGTATGTGGTGGATGCATGATGGGGCTCCTGCACACTTGTCACCTTGTTCTCACTGCACTGACGGAGATCTTCCAGGACAGATGGTTGGGCAGAGGAGGACCCGTTCCATGGCTTGCACGGTCCGTTAGACTTTTATCTGTGGTGTCAGGAACCTTTTTGGATATGAGTTCATGTGTTAAACACTTTCAAACAGGCTGTCAATTAATGTGTCACTATACAATGTTCTTTCATTAATAAAGCGAAAACGAATGATTTTGGGACATGTGTATATGCACTTTTTTTCTTGTTATGGTGTAAGGAACCAATTCCAAAAGTTTGTAAAAGTATTTCTGAAACAACACAGAAGGTTGAAGGACTTAACAGGAAGTCTTAAATCTCACAGTAACCCAATTGCACAATCTGTATACTTATGACACCGCAATGCAAGGTGTGAGAAAGGCTTGCTGATTCATCGCGAGGTGACATGTCCTGACATGGATGTCTCTGCACAGCCTAATGCATAAGGACCGGGGCACCAGACTGACAAACAAAGAATATTGTTTATCCAAAGGCACTTCAGTTTCTATCTTTCTTGGGCTGGCAGTGTGGCTCAGCAGTAACGTTCTCACCTGCTGTGACCAAGATTGCAGGATCGAATCATGATGCAGCCAATTAGCATTTGAGGGTGCGCAAAAGCGTGGGGGCTCTGTCAGTAGATTTACTGGCACGTTAAAGATAGTCTTCGGGCCAAAATTCCGTCACCCCGGCGTCTCTAAAAGCCACTGTTGTTAAAAGGGACGTAAAACCAATAACATTAATATTATCTTCCTTTCTTTCTATGCCGGGTATAGCTAGTTACTTATATAGATAAAATTTCTCCTGAGTCCGCCATTGTACTTGTGATTTATGGACAAATACAGTATACCCATACAGTATTACTGTATAGCTGGTATCGTAAAACAAGAAGGCACCAAGTTCCATTCCGAGCACAAATCGCCCTCAAGACACCCGAGTGCACTAGTTTTTTTTAAATAACATCTGATCTATTACCCCAAAATACATCAATAATTTTCATCCAGACCAATGGTTATTGCCTAGAGCTATAATTCCTAGGTAGCATTAGTTAATATACAGGGTGTCTTTTATGTACCTTTGGAGAATGAAGGAAAGGAAGGAAGGAAGCTTGTAGTTTAACGTGACCGTTAATCCTGAGATCATGAGCCACGGGACCTCCTTTTTACGTGGAATCCGAACCACAGGACATGGCATTTCACTTCGAAAATCTCACATGCATTAACCGGGAAACGAACCTTTGGTCGTGTAGGGGACGGGTATAGAAGTAATTTGAGATAGGGAACTTGGGGTCAGAGCGGCCTCCTTAACCCCTAAAATAAGGGTCGATTCAGGCCCTCCACCCTGTAAGTTAGGTAATCGACCCAAGCCTCTATTACCTTTCTCAATCCTTCAACTCTTGGCAAGATTCATTTCACCTTGTGGCGCTGGCGTAATGGATAGCGTTGCGTTGCGAAAGGGTGGTAGTCCCGGGTTCGATTCGGGGCTTGGGCATTTTTTTAAATGTTATTTTAGGTGTAACGTATTTTAGGCTTGATAACTTACCTTCGGTAAATTAAACCGATCTTTGTGCACTTCGTATCATTAAATTGTTTAAGTCCGTCATTACGTTTAAATCACGTTGATTTGCAAGAGAAAGTAAGGTTTAGCTAGGCTAGGCATGTTTATTAGGTACAGCACTCATTTCAGGTTCCGTATTGACCGTGTTTACAATAAGTAAAACCTGAATTTTCCGCCGAATCAATACTTATGAAAAACTTTATGGGTACATGTTTCGGAGACCCTACTGTCTCCTTCTTCAGCCCTCCTTTGGTACTACAAACATCGTATAACACATTCGAAATCCCCTAATAAAACAACACAGAATACACAACATAAATTACAAAGCCACAACATATTAAAAACTATGAGCTTAAAACACATTAATTAAAATTCAGTAAACAACCAAAGATAAAACGTGTAATGCTCCTCGCATTTTCAGTCATTCAGTACTTGTTAAGTTTGTGTCTTAGGACACGTTAAAATATTGTTTATGCACAACTATTTGTTTTGTTCACAGTGTCTTCAAACTCAAAATAAATGTAATCAATCTATGGAGATTCTTGCGTACGTAGGGCTTGTTGAATTGAAAGCATCTAGGATTTGCCTATTGTCGATGTACATTTGTTGTTTTAGGTAGAACATCAACTATTATGGTGTTCCTTCTCTAGTATACTTAACAACATGCTATAGTAAAGCGACTGTTGTTATGAATAACAGTCCAATTAGAATTGAAGACAGTCAATTCAAGGCTTCTTATGATGGTAAGCTGATGGTCGGCGGCATCGATTAAAAATTTTCATTACTATTGTTTTGGTCCTGAAATGAATGAAGTACGTTTTAGAAAATAAATGCCAAAAATCTGAATATTATCAAGTCATCTAACCGGATCAAAATAAAATATAATAAAGACTTACGAGGAACATTATCAAGTTAATACCTTGTCTTATTCGTCATGGAAATGCTGAATAGTTCTAATTGGACTGTTATTCATAACAACAGTCGCTTTACTATAGCATGTTGTTAAGTATACTAGAGAAGGAACACCATAATAGTTGATGTTCTACCTAAAACAACAAATGTACATCGACAATAGGCAAATCCTAGATGGTTTCAATTCAACAAGCTCTACGTACGCAAGAATCTCCATAGATTGATTACATTTATTTTGAGTTTGAAGACACTGTGAACAAAACAAATGGTTGTGCATAAACAATATTTTAACGTGTCCTAAGACACAAACTTAACAAGTACTGAATAACTGAAAATGGGAGGAGCATTACATGTTTTATCTTTGGTTGTTTATTGAATTTTAATTAATGTGTTTTAAGATCATAGTTTTTAATATGTTGTGGCTTTGTAATTTATGTTGTGTATTCTGTGTTGTTTTATTAAGGGATTTCGAATGTGTTATACGATGTTTGTAGTACCAAAGGAGGGCTGAAGAAGGAGACAGTAGGGTCTCCGAAACACGTACCCATAAAGTTTTTCATAAGTAAAGTATTGATTCGGCGGAAAATTCAGGTTTTACTTATTGTAGGCATGTTTAGCTTAATTTTTGTCGTAGGGTAATCATTAGAAGGCACGATCTTAAAACTACCGCAGTTCCGTAATTAGTCACAAAGTTCCTTTAAAAGGATTGAGAAAGGTACTAGAGGCATGGGACGGTTGCTTGACTTGCAGGGTGGAGGGCCTGAATCAACTGTTATTTTAGGGGATAAGGAGGCCGCTCCGACCCCGAGTTCCGTATCTCAAATTACTTCTATACCCGTTCCCTACACGACCTATCATTCTCCAAAGGTACATAAAAGCCACCCTGTATAGCCTACACCCCTGGTTTTTGTCACATATCAATAATCTTTAACCAGGCCAATGGTTTTGCACATTAATGCTTTTTCACATACCGTAATTACAATATTATGTATGTAGAGATTTGAAGCCATTCTTTCAGTGTTGCCTATACGAAATTGTCATTTGTAGCTCTCCAGTCGGTCAACACGATAATGCCCAATAAATGGGCGGGGTACAAAATATAAATATAAAAATACACTCCTGAAAATAATTACGTGTTATTAGTTAATTATCACAATTAAATGGTGTGTTTTGTATCCCACATGTTGGCAATAATGTGTTCGTCTGAGTAACAGTTGAAGATACATCATGCGCCTCAGAAACATGGTTGCTGTCGTTGAATGAGCAAGAAATAAAAGCATTTATTTACGAAATATAACAAATATTTCCGGTGCTGCAGTGATATAATATCGTATGGCCTCGGGTGCCGGGTGCAAGCTTTGTTATTTGACACCCAGAGGGTAGCTTGCACGTCGAATTTAGTTGTTCCTTGAGGCACTATGAAAGTCAAGGAGGTTAGATATCGAAGCTCCTTGAACACTATAGCGCTTTCTAGTAGAGAAATGAGGAACTTTATGTTGGTGGAAACTCCCGAGATTAATTTTGCCATTTATGAACGCGGCCTTCCGAGTTCACATGCCAACATCGTATGACATGCGTGTCGTATTTTTTCCGCCTTTCAAAACTCACTTAGCACGGCCTGGAGAGAGAACCTGCAAGCTTGGGGTTAGTAGACCGACACGTTAACCACTCACCCACCGTGGCAAGCTGCTGCAGATAATAGACAGTAAGTAAATCTCAATTCCTAATGATTCCCAGGAAGGTCTAAAAGTCATATATTTTCAATAATATGCCAGGTAGAAGTGTACAAGCCAGGATTTGGTCTCCTCCAGAATTATTTTTTATTTTAGTTTGATGTTTCTATCAGTATACGGTAATTTTTAAATTTGGGTTATTCATTGGTTATTGTGTTAGAGGCCATTTCTCAGTGTTGACTTAGTAAATGAAATGCAAATTGAAGTGAATTGTGATGGAAGCTGAACTAGTTTGAACACTGAACACCACATCGCTCAAAAATCGAGCTATGTACTTTAATCAATATCCAAGTTAGAACACCAACCTGACCATGTACTAACAATTACAGATTATCAGACTAAACAATTAAACTTGAGGGTCAATAACTGCTAACATTATCAAAACAAATAATCACATAATGCTGACGAATATGGCAAGTTATGTATACTTCTGTAACTAAATGTATAGTTATTGCATAATATACGGGGTCTTTATATTTGCTTGGCTAGGACATTCTCGCTCCGCCAGTGACGCCTCAGTTGCCGGCTACCACGCGCGCGTATGTACAGCAGTATACGGTGCTTAAAATCAGTATCATGCATTTTTACTCACCATGCTTACAGTAGATGCTGAAAATGTTTCCCATCCGCTGTCAAACATAATCGGCATCTACTTATGAAGTTTCCGGTTACTCCGGTTAATTTAGCTTCACTAAGGAAATAAAGACTTTTACGTCTATTTTTATCGTTTACGGGTACTAAACCAGTACGTTCGAGTAAAAACGCATGATTCTGATTTCAAGCACTGTGTTCTGCCGTACATACGCGCGCGCGGCAGCTGGCAACTGAGTCGTCACTGGCGGAGTGCGTGAGCGAGAATGTCCTAGCCAAGCGCATCGTATTTTTAGACATAGATTAATAGCCTGAGTGTAAAGGATCCAATGATCGCTTGATGATCAAAACTAGTCATGGTCCAATATTCTTCTTCTTCTTCTTCTTCGCGAATGGGTCACTTAGGACCACGTGGAATCAACATTTTCTGAGCTTTCCTCCTTGCCCAATAGTTCTTCATTTTCACTGATTGCTGTAATTTCTGTTCCTCCGACCAGGTACGTCGCTGTGGTTTCTTCTCATCTTCCTCAAATCCCCTTGTGTGAACAATTTTCCGGATCATATTTCTATCTTGTAAATTTGGTGAACCCAATTCATTAAGGTCTTTCTCTACTTGTTTATACCATTTTGGTCTTGTGCGTTTGATTTGCAGAAATTTGTGGATTCGATAAGTGAGTCTGGTAGGATTCATTCTTTCCAAATGGCTTAGAAACTGAATTCGTCGCAGTCTCATTGTATCAGTTAATTTAGAAACTCTTTTATAAATTTCAGAGTTGGGTTTGGGGTAGTGTATGCCATTTACAATTCTGGGCCCTAAGATTTTCCTCATGATTTTCCTTTCTTTAATCTCTAATTTTTCCTTTAAGGTCTTACGATATAAACTGAGCGTTTCTGAAGCATATAGAGCTTCAGGTTTAATCACTGTACAGTAATGACGAATTTTGTTGTTACAGGACAAGCTTTTTTTGTTATAAACATTCTTTGTGTGTTGAAAAGCAATTTCCATTTTCTGAATTCGTGATGCTACAGATTTATTTTCATTGCCATTTTCAGTGATCCATTCACCTAAGTATTTAAATTCTTTCACTCTTGCAATCTTATTGATTCCAGAAACATATAAGATGAGTAAGATTTTTTCAAACAATCGGGAAAGGCTCGTATCAGAGCCAAGCATTACAGTCATTTCTGTAAACATAGAAGGATTATCAATGTGTAAAGAAGAGCTATTACACAACCTTTGTTATACCCATAAATGTGATTTATTATGTGTTCAGGAAACACATAGGGACAATCACCAACGGCGCCCTAAGATCCGAGGAATGAAATTAGTAGCCGAAAGACGTCATGGCCAGTATGGCAGTGCCATCTTTGCCAAACCAGATCTCAAGATTCTTACGACTTCCTTCACAGAGCAAAATAACATCGAAATCATTACTGTAGAAGTTAGTAACCTTGTAATTCCTTCTGTCTACAAGTCTCCCAATGAGGTATTCTCATTTATTCCTCCCGCTAATTTCAACAGTCGGAAACCATCTGTTATTGTTGGTGATTTCAATAGTCATAGCACTGTTTGGGGCTACTCTCAAGATGATTCAAATGGAGAAGCCGTATTAGAGTGGGCAGAACTGCATAGACTATCCTTGATCCACTATAACAAACTTCCTCCATCTTTTAACAGTGGTAGATGGCAACGTGGATACAATCCTGATCTTATTTTTGTGAGTGAGATATTAGCTAATCAAAGCCCACGCACCACGCACTTAAGGCGAAGGTACAATTTCAAGAAGGCAGACTGGCAAAAATTCACCACAATGCTTGATGAGAGGATTACAACAATTGATCCCATCCCAGAGGCATATGAAGAGTTCCTGGAAGTCGTTCAGTATTGCTCCAGAAAAACGATTCCTAGAGGATGTAGGACTTGTTACATTCAAGGTCTTACTTCTGAAACATCCACTCTGTTGAAAGAATATCAAGACCTATTCAAAAAAGATCCTTTCAGTGACGAAACTATCCACAGCGGGCAGCGTGTTATTTCCTCCATCTCAGAATCCAAACGTAACCAGTGGATTAAATTAATGGAAGAGCTGGATATGGGAAGAAACAGTTACAACGCGTGGAGGTTACTTAGACACCTCAGTAATGATACAACTAAGACCTCAGTACACAGCAACGTTTTTGCAAATCAAATAGCTAGTCAGCTCGTGGAGAGCGGCAAACCAAATCAAGCTGGAAGAGGATCAAAACAAAAAGCAGAAAAGCCGACTAATCAGGAGAACAGCATTCTCTCTAACCACTTTGCTGTAGAAGATCTAAATATAGCGCTGAATAAATGCAAAAATGGTAAGGCGGCAGGTCTTGATGACATTTGTGTTGAGCAACTGAAAAGATTTGGTCCTGTCAGTAAGCAGTGGCTCTTGGACTTATTCAACAACTGCATCAACTACTGCACAATTCCTAAACTGTGGAGAAATGCAAGAGTTATAGCAATACTTAAACCTGGAAAGAGCGCAAGTGATCCGAAGAACTACCGACCAATCTCTTTGTTGTGTCATTTATACAAAATCTTAGAAAGAATGATTTTGGACAGACTATCTGACGTGGTAGACCCATTACTCATACCAGAACAAGCCGGCTTTCGACCAGGGAGAAGTTGTACTTCCCAAGTACTGCACCTCACACAATATATAGAAGACGGCTATGAAAACAACAAAGTCACTGGAGTAGTTTTCGTTGACTTGACATCAGCCTACGACACAGTTAACCACCGTATACTGCTTCGTAAAGTGCACAGTATAACTAAGGACTATAAACTCATCCAAATGATTGAGTGCTTTCTTCAGAACAGAAGTTTTTTTTGTTGAATTCCAAGGTCAGAGGAGTAGATGGAGGAATTTGAAGAACGGCCTTCCACAAGGGAGTGTGCTAGCTCCTATACTTTTCAACATCTACACCAATGATCAGCCTCGCCCGCAAGGGACAAAGAGCTTTATTTATGCAGATGATGTCGCTCTAGCAGCTCAAGAGGAAACGTTTGAACTTGCTGAAGAAAAGCTCTCCCATGCTTTACAAATTCTAAGTGGTTATTACCAAGAGAACCAACTACAGCCAAATCCATCAAAAACTTACCTCCCCATACTCTAGATTCGATCAGGTAGCCTACTGGTACTGTCCCCGTTATCAGGATAGTAGGCTGTCAGATATCCGCCCCCTCAATCGAATTGCCAATAATCAATCGCACCGGCACAGCTACATCAATGAAAATGGCACTGACAGATACTATCGAGATTAGAGCACAATAGTTAACAAGAAATTATTGTGGAACACACCAAAATATACGGGGGTTCATACTTACCTTTACTTACCTCTTAAATTTATCTCGGGGACTGGGTTGTCAACTGGATCACTTAAAGTATGCCCACACAATAACCTCCACCATGATATTAAAAATGAACCAGAACGAAGACGAGAAACTTTAAACTGCACAATAATTTATTTCACAAAAAGAATGAATTAACAAAAATAAAACAACAAAATCCACGTGGCAATCAGAAGCCATCGACCACATAACCATGTCCTCCTGTCGGACTTGTATACTCTACATACAATGTTTCAGCTTTCTCAAGCTCAAAATAACGTAAAATTAATAATGCACTTGGAATGGAAACGGGATTTGGGACGAGACACATATAGCAATTGTTTTGCGTGTTTATACACATCACATTTTATTTATAGCCACAAGGCTATTATGGAGACGTCCTTGGCCTCTATCATACAGTTGTCCGGGCCAGCTGCAATGCACCTGCATCGTCAAAGTGGACTCACCCCTCCGTTCAACCCTAGCATAAGCGAGTTACATCAGAGCTTAGCTCTCCTTTCAAAACACGTTAAATGTCCACATCTCAACTGAAATATTATCACGCAAATGTTTTAAATGCTCCATTCAAACACCAGTGGATTACTCCAATAATCCTAAATCATGTTTAATTGTTCAATCCACTTGTTTAATTAGCGTTGTTTAGAGTATAATAACAAAACTCCAAATGTTTATAACAAATTCATTAATTATTTATAACAATAATAAATTGTTTATAACAATGTCAAACGACAATTGAAAATTTTATACTCGCCTCTATTAATCCCTTTCATTTCATATTATTTAACAAAGATATTTACAAAATTATTTACAATATTAATATTGTTTATATTATTTATACAAGAAATACATTAAACCACACGTTTATCCGGTTGATAATTACTCAAATCGTGGTGATATAATCGACCAATGAAGGTTAGTTATATTTAAATGTCAAATTCAGGTTTAATAAGGTTTAATAATTATTATTAATATTTGTGACGGTAACCTCCATTCAAAATCTTCATCTCAAATTATTTAACACTCTTGTTAACTTTAACAGTATCTTCACATGAATAACTTTCAAAGAACCAGGACAATACATTCAGCGGAAATATACTTCGCTCAAAACGCACAAAATTGCTCAACAATAGGCCCAGAATTCATCATATATCTTCATATATATGGCATCAAAATCTTCCAAATTACATACAAAAACCTCCACTCATAAATTCAACAACTTCATTTATTACTGTGGGAACCTTCTTCATTATTCAAGGGCATTACTCATCAGCGACTTTTACAGGTCCACTGAACTAACGATTATACATCCATTGTTCCTCTTTAAAAATTCTTATATTCATCAATTGTATTAATGACTGTTATTATTTAACCTTCGTGGGTTTCATTCATGAATCGATATGAAGTAAAAATTTGCCAATCACAAATAAATTTAATAGCAAATACGATTAGACACTCCTCCCTGGTCTATCAAAATTGAGATTAATATCTTCAAAGTAGCGCAGTATAAAAATACTATCTTCAATCAAAGTTCATCTAAACTGCATAAATAGTCGAATAGAATACAATTAGATTGTGGAATGCAAACGTTATTGTTCCAATCTATAATTGAGAAAAACTCCTATCAAATGTTCATTACTATAGTGTATTCAATAAATCGTAATCAAAGTTCATATTTCATAAAATTGTCTATAATGCAATGATAAATGTCTATGTTGCAATCATGTTCATAAGACGACTAGTATTTCAAAGATCGTAGATAACGTATTAGATTTTAACGCTCTAAAATCATTTAATCATTCTTCTTTCTTGAGGATGACAGAAAATTGGTCAAAGTAATTTACTGAATAGAATTACTTTAATAAAATTGACACGCTGTCTGAATTCAAATCTGCCATAGAAATCGTTAACTTTACAGTCAAATCGTGACTACAAAAATATGCAAATTACTGAAAGAATCTAAATTATCAGTCTCAACTGATCCAAAATTATTTAAGTATGCCACTGACATAACACTGTCTCAACAAATCGTAGAAAAAGGCATAAATCATCGAAGTGTACTGAGTACAGAATGTCAAGCAAGAAAATGGGGCAAAAATAAATGGGACAAAAAATATGGGAAAAATGGTTGCTCAGATATCGCTACATGACTCAAATAATACAAGAAACGTTCACGACTACCTTATCTGTTGATTGAAGTTCTAGAGGAAAGTTTTCAAAGAAAACTGCTGTTGGTTCCATTTCACCAGCGTGAAGATGTGCTCCGACCTTGAACCTGGAATCAGCGTCCTCGGAGAATCGAACTGCTTCCTCCTCCGGAAATTGCACTGCTCCATGTATACGAAAGACATCCTTCTGGCAAAACTCTTCTTTATGAGCCGGGTCCACCCTGGCCTCTCTTGAAAGTTCCCTGAAGTTCCAGTCGTAATTCGCCATGAAGTTTATTGCAGTTATTTCCGCAGAAATATTCATAATCGTGGAGTATGATGATATTTCCACTGTCATTTGATATAATTCAGCGATGGATTCACGATGCATGAGTGTAGTTGGATGTTCACTACATGCTCGCTTTTGTAGAATGACGATTAACGAAGTTCCATGCTGTTACTTCACTCCATCGATATATGTCCCAATTGCATTAAAGCCTTAGCCTTCCATCTCAACTTCTGTTATAATCATTGAAAGCACTGCAAGATTATAATGTTCCATAATAGAATGTATCGTTGTATTACCAAACGTATTCTCCAATATCACGGTTGCGATGCACGTGTCAGCCGTAGTGTATAATGTAGAATTTTAAAAGTGCTTCTCAGGTGGCGAGAAAATCACTTTTGTCTGCAGCCCTAAAGTGTCAATATCTTTCAAAGTATAACTGTGAAATTGTTCAAATCTTCTACACACCTCAATGTTGTACTGCCCAATTGAATTATAATAAAGGCAGAAGTTAACTCTTTATATTTTATCTGGTAGAAACGTTAATGTGAGCGTTACAACTTCACCTAGTTTTGAACAGCGTAAAATGGAACTGCTCCGTGTTCGTTCGATGCGCCGGGCTTTAACCACACGCTAAAGACAACTTGCTTCACTTATTCACTCGACAATGACTATCTGACATCTGAAATATATATGCGGTATCAGCGGTATGAGAGATATGAGAGAATATGAGAGCTCCTCTATCCTGTGCACGACCTTTTATCAACTTCTTAAGGGGCGTATCCATCCCTTCCATAGCCTGTTGCTCCGTCATTGCTAGAAGTTTTAACTTTGGCTATACTGGACGGATTCTCAAATTTCAAAAACTCAAAATTAATTTCTTCAAAATTCCAAATCAATGCCATAACTGAAAATAGATTTCCACAAATCTGCATGCCAAAAGCAATCAAATATCGTAGTTTCAGCAATCTCCGTCTTCCTTCCAAACTATCGTTCATTGGTTCGAGTCTCTCCTCCAATAGCGTAACTTCTTCCTTAGCACAATACCTTGTTTCCTGCGACTGCGTCGTAAATCTCAGATCTTTCTCGAACAAAATCATGACGTCACCAAGAATCTCAGCTCAACCAGCCTACTTGCATGAAGTCTGCGTCATCCGTGCCTACGTCATGAATATCCACGTCACAACTATGACATTCATAACTTTTTTCATATTTGCCAATACAGCCATCGTGGTCTCAATATAATTCAATTTACGGGGGCAGTACCTCATTGGTTTGCTCCTCAAGCGAGAAATCAATCAAACCAAGGGACCAAACACTCAAGAAGATTTCCTATTCCAATTCAATAATTCCAAAGGTATAAGATAACAACACCACAATAAGTGTTTGGTGGGCCTTAACTTATATTGTATAATTAAGAAATCTCAAGCACTGAACCTGAGGACCCATACTTTATATGGGTATCAACCAGCAACCCAAAGGCTAAAGTCAAGAAGAAGCTTTCTTCATGCAACAGAAAGCCTTTCTTCATGCAACAGAAAGCCTCACTGAACCACCATCGAACTTTAGAATGAATTCATGGCATTCAAGATCCAGCCACCTTGCAGGATGGATGTTGCCTTCCGAAAGCCTTCCTTTAGGCCACGAGGAAAGTTGGTCAACATGGAAGACACTCAACAGGTTGCGCTCAGGAGTTGGAAGAACGAAGACCAACATGAGAAAGTGGGGATTTGTCTGCGAATCTACACTATGCGAATGCGGTGAAGAACAGACAATGAACCATCTCCTTGTATGCAACTTGTATCCAACTACATGCTCTCCCCAGAACGTGATTGACGCTACTAAAGAAGCATGTGAACTAGCTGCATATTGGTCAAGCCACATTTGATTAAATTTGTACTTGTGTAGAGCTTAATCGCATTGCTACCTGCCATCAAAAATGATTAATGCTTATAGTACCAGGTTTGAAGTTATATCTTGTAAGTTATAATGTATGTTTCTGACACGATTAAATAAATTGATACCAATGACAATTTCAGGTGGACCATTCTTAATATTTGTCATAAATTTAGTTTTTTCATAGGAGGTTTTTAGTCCTATTTTGGCTGCTTGCTCCTCCAGTATAACAAGCTGTTTCTGTGCATCAGCGACGTTTTTGGCAATTAGTGCTAAATCATCAGCAAACGCTAGACAATCTAAGTCAATACCCTTAATCTTTGGGCCCAGGCGGTGAGATGGTGCACCTGCTTTCCTCCATTCTCTGACAACTTTCTCAAGAGCACAATTGAAAAGTAAAGGGGAGAGCCCATCCCCTTGACGGACACCTGTGTTTATTTCAAACTCATCACTACAACCACCCATAAATTTAACTTTAGCCTTCGTTTCAGTTAGTGTATCTTTAATAATATTTCTTGTTTTGTTATCAAGTACAAATTCTGTTAAAACATTAACAAGTGACATGCGATCTATACTATCATAGGCCTTTTTGAAATCGACAAATGTGATGACATAATTTTTGTTTGTTGTGTTCCGAAAATATGATATAGTATTCTTCAGGATCAGAATTTGCTCAGCACAGGATCTCCCCTTTCTGAATCCACCTTGGTATTCACCAATTCTTTGGTCAAGTTGACTCTCTGCATGGTTGAGTAGAATTTTTGAGAGAATTTTATATGTGACTTGAAGAAGGGAAACACCTCTATAATTGTTTGGATCAGACCTGCTTCCTTTTTTATGTATGGGGTGTATTATTGCCATCTTCCAATCCTTTGGTATTTTTTCAGTTTGCCCGATGTCCAGCATAATGTCGTGAAGTTTTTTGATGAAATTTTCCCATGCATTTTTCCAAAGTTCTACAGTTATTTGATCTTTTCCTGTGGCCTTGTTATTTTTTAGTGATTGAATTGTTTTTCTAATTTCCTGAACTGTTGGTGGGGCTGAATCTTGATTAATTCGGTTAGAAGTGAACTGAAACTTTTCCAGAGGGCTTTCACTATTAAGTAATTTAGAAAAGTATGCTGCGAGGATTTTGCAGTTAGCATCAGTGGTATAAGCCATTTCTCCTTTATGATTGACAAAATGGAGTGATGGAGGAGAATATTTGGTTAACTTTTGTTTGAAAGTTCTATAATAGTTCCTTGAATTATGTTGTTTAAAGTCATCTTCTATAGACTGTAATTTCGTATCCTCACTCAGTTTACGAATTTTCCTTATTGATTTACTAACAACCTTTCTTACATTTTGAAGTTCTTGAAAAGTGGCTGGAGTTTTATTGCATGACCAATTATGCCAAGTTTTTTGTCGAAGTTGTATTAACTCGTCGCATTCATCTGTCCACCAAGGGTGTTTTCTTGTTCTTCTGAGTGGTGCTGTAGTTTCGGCTGTGTGTAAGAGTCCTGTTTTAATTTGTGTCCAATTTTGTGGATCTAACTGTTCTGTACCTTTCTTAAAGTCTTCATTGCTTTTAATACCTGCTGTGTCGTACTTTCGTTGTGGAGCTCGCTTCATAAAGTTTCTCTTTTCAGGGATCATATCCAGGGAAAATTTTGTTGGATAATGATCAGAGTCTAAATCCAGTCCTTTCAGAACTTTGAGTTTCATGATTTCAGATGTATGCAGGCGGGAAATCAGCACATGATCCAGTTGATATTCACCTAATAAGGGATTAGGAGCGACCCAAGTCTTAGTTTTAGAAGGGCTTTTCTTGAAAAAGGTAGATTTAAAAAACAAGTCATGGCTGATGCATAACTCAATGAGTCGTATGCCGTTCTTATTGGTTTGTGCATGGCCAGACCATTTCCCAACCCAGTATCGATATTTCTTCTCCTTTCCTATTTGGGCATTAAAGTCGCCCATAAGGATTTTGACATGATGACTTGGAATTCTTTGTAAAACACTGTCTAGCTGATTCCAGAACTGCTCTGCTTTGTCAGGTGCTTCTTTATTCGTAATGTTAGTTGGAGCATGACCATTCACTAGAGAATAAATTTTGTTTCCCGATTTTATTGTTAAGGTTGAAAGACGTCCTGAATAAGACTCGAATGTCACAACTGAGCCAAGTATTGACTTATCCACCATAAAGCCCGTCCCAAACTGCGGACAGTGATCCATAACTCGTTCACCCAGTTTTCCTTTGAATATCCTATAGTTTTCAGAATCAAAAGGGTATTCATCAGTATAGTGCGATTCTTGGAATGCAATTATTTTAATGTTGCGTTCTTTAGATTTATTCAGGATATGTTTAAGTTTTCCCACTTTCAAAAGAGAATTGACATTAAATGTCATGAGCCAAATCCGAGATCTTGCTTTAACCTCGTTTCTATGGGGATTTGAAGTACTCCGACTTACTTCCATGCACTCATCAGTGGTCTCCCCAGAATCCGAATAGACCACTTGGGGACTGAAACCCCTGGGGGTAAATATTTGCTTTAGAAGGTGCACTGTCCATGTTGATTTAATTGAGGTTTTGAAATTTTGACTGACCAGTCAGTCGGATAAACTCAGAGTTCCACTTCTGAGTGTTATAAAATCAGCCGCCACTAACATGTGATACAGACGCTGTCGGGGTACCGCCATTAACATATGGAACCGTCGTCCCCTTAAATCAATATATGGTTGCCATATACCTTTTACTCTTATTCTCCCGAGCACTGGGATGCCTCTTCCACCATCGACACTGTTCCATAGTCCATCTACTCCACTGTCTATGCCGTTGAGGTCTTCACCGTAACCCTGGCAAGGGACCCTCACATGGTACTACCAGCCGGGCCAGCTGGCCCAAGGTTTTTTAAAGAGGTGTTACTCCTCTATCACTCGCCCTTAGTCCTGACTTGTGACAGGCAGAGCCTGGCTTCCCAAACATTGAGCCCAGGTTGGTGGGGTTGGTCCAATATTAATATTAATCTTAGGTTTTTTTTTTTTTTTTCTGATGTAGGAAATGTCACCCATTACAATTTGGGTACAATCATGTTGACCAACTGAAAAGCATTTAAATTTCATAATTCATTGGTTAATTTATTTTAGGCTTAGTTTTATTTTTGCGTTTGTTTACTTACTGTATTTGTTTACATATTTTATGCCCACATTGGAGCACTTAAGTTATATACATTTAAGTCTTTGGAATATTAGCTAGAGATATGGGTTTTTAGCTTCCTCTTCTGCTCCCAAAACTCCACCATTACCACCACCAATATGGTTTTACTATATTACTATGTTAACAGCAATTTAAATTGCTTTTAAAATGGAATTTGGTTTAATCCTGAAACAGGTATGCCATCTACAATATTCATTGGTGGAATGTTCCATTTGCCATTGCCTAATCAATTATTTCTATTATTTCAGGAAATATGGGCCTATGCCAAGAATTCCTCATCAAAAAATTTGGGGTCGTACTGTTATGATCCTAGGAGTCCTAGCAGTGGTGTACTTTTCTACCAAGAATACCCGAGAAGTTACATTCGCCAAACAAAAAGAAATTATACATCAACGCACACAAGATGTTGCATGCTCAGAGGACTACAGTGCAGAGATTAAGAAATTTCCTGGTATGTTGGTATATTGGCTTTCACGGCCGGTGAATTAAAACTCGGCAATTCTTCTACGTTTGTGCCGTGGAAACCTTCATAGGGAGGTTAAGGCTGCTTTAGCTTTTAGTTCTCGCAGTAAAGTAGTGCAGTTGCACTCTATATAAAGGGAGGTAGCGTGCAGTTCGTTACTCCTGTTGGGGTCCGGACGGGGACACCAAAAGCCCGCCGATGAGCCAGCTTGGTGTCCTAGGCGAAACCCCACACAAGACACGGCACGAACCTAGAAGAATTGCTGAGTTTCCTGGTATGTGTTGACTAGATGTTTTTTCCAGGTTTGCTCGGATACTACCTTCACCATACAATGTCAGAAGAAAGGTTTAGATCAGTCTTACATGTCAAATCATTTTCTTAGTATCCTTGTACTTTTCCATTTGTATTTTATGATAATTCTACTAAATCTACATTCAGAAGATTTTACTAAAAGGAATATTCCGGTAGCTGCAATGACTCCAAAGAATTTAAATATTTATTTTAAAAATTCAAAGATACTGTTGGAAACATTAAAACTGCATGAGGCGAGAATCTGCCTTTGACACTCACAACTTGCTTAACCCCTCAAGCCGGTTGGCCGTACACTGTACGTCCGCTGGATTCTACTCGTCCAGCCGGTTCGACGTACCACAAACGGCCGGTGCAGGCGGAAGTTAGAATGCCTATTACACATGAACCACTGCTGCTTCGCAGGATCTTTTTGCACGTTATGAACCGAGACAATGTGTGCTTTCATGCCATCTCTGTTTCATAATTAGAACTAATACGAAGTTGATCGATATCCGTTGCTTTTGACGACTCATATCGATCAGCGAAAGAACTTGAAACGCGCTCTATTGAGTTTCAAATTAGTTGCTTTTGAAGGTATCACGGTCTCTCCTGCCATCTCCAGAATGTTTTGTGAACTATGTCTTACTTGACAATTTTTGCCACTTATGAAGGGGAAGCACCGAAAGCAAATACTACGTAGATAATTTTTTGCTTAGTAGGCTTGAGGCTACTCAGTCGCAGATAAATAATTGCCGGGCTGTCTCATTATCTTACGGGTGCAGAGATTATTCGTTTGATAGATGACAGTAGTGGAAGTGATGTACAGGGAGGTGATACTTTCGGTAGTGATACGGACTATGCACACACAGCATGATGTTATTGGGGAAGAGGCAGACAGCGCTGATGAAGAAGAATTAACTTCAGCTGTAATAACAACGACAGCGGTTCAGTGTTTGTGGCGAGAGGTTCACGGGTGTGCCGGGAACAAGAAAGCATTTCACGTCTGTTTTAGATTCTATTTTGCTGTTTTTCGACGACAAATTGATTGAACTAATTGTTTGAGAAACAAATATGTACGCAACAGAATGTATAGTTGGCGTGCCCTTCAAACCAAGGTCGCGCGCCAAAAAGTGGGAGTTAGTGACAGGGGGCAACATTTATGTGTTCTAGGGGCTTGTAATGTTGATGGGGAAAATGCAGCAACCTACCCTAAAGAGGTATTTCACCAGGGATGAATTTTTAGAGACCCCTAGTCTATATTCCCCGAAACAATGCCAAGCGACAGGTTTGAACTAATATTGCGATATTTACATTTTGTTGACAATTCTTCACGGGGTATATATACGGGGCCTAAAAACTTTTCAAAATTCAGCATTTCCTGTATATTATACCCGAAAATTATGTAGATTGAGCATTATCATATCTTGTTTTCATTGTAAATATACCTGAAACAAATACCAAAAGTGGAACTTATCAAATTATTATATTTTTGTAAATATTGCGAGTGATCATGGACAACCCTGAAAATCAGTCGTTACATATATTACTGAGAAACATTGGACATGTTATCGGTAAGTATTCCTAAACTTTTCATTACGTTATATTTCGTAGATTTTACATTATTAATTTTTTACCTTGTTGGTGTCTACACCTCTGCTGAGCTTCAATTTAAATACCGCCGGAGAAGAGAACACCTCCAGATTAAATAGCCAGCCTGAAGGGTTAATATCGATAATAGATTATGTTCATACCTTATTTCATATTCTGAGGGACATTACCCATCATTGAAATTACTGTCCACTATCACTAGTGCAATGGAAATATGCAAATATGTGTTTTTGTGTCTTGCTCACTCAACGACGGTAACCATGTTTGTCACACGCAAGAGGTCTCTTCAACTGTTACCTAGGCATGACAAGAAACAAGAGAGAAGGAAGACAGAATATTGAAGTCAATGGAAATCCATTGGAAATGGTAAAAAGCTGTAAGTATTTGGGGAGCATACTCACAGAAGATGGTGCAATAAATGAAGAAATTGGAAAGAGAATCCAACAAGCTAATGGGTTTTACCAGTGTGGTATGGAACCAGGAAGTCACAGAGAAATGCAAGAAAGTTCTATTCTCAATGTATTACACACCAATTTTGATATATGCAGCAGGTACTTGGACCACAACAAAACGTGATGAAAGCCAAATCCAAGCAGCCGAGATGAAGTTCCTTAGAGGAATAATTGGGAAGACACAGAGGGATAAAATCTGAAATGTGGACATTAGGGAGAGAACTGATTTCCCAAACTGTAAGACAAGATAGAGACCAGTAAACTGAAGTAGTATGGACATATGATGAGAATGGAAGAATATAGAGTACTAAAAAGAATATTTATGGAGAAAATACCAGGAAGAAGACCACGAGGAAGGCCCAGAAAGAGGTGGATAGATACGGTGAAGGAAAGCATAGAGAAAAGAGGAGTAAAAGAAAAAGAAGTATTGAAAGAAGAAAATGAATGGTGGAGGGATAGACAACTGTGGAGGTCCTTGATTCGCAACCCGACCCAGGGAACTGGAAACGGGAAATGAAGAAGACACTAAATGACGTCACATTAGTGTTGCCAACATGTAAGATACAAAATACACCACCACGTAAGGTCTGTCATATGCGTAACTATTCCCACTGTGCATGGCGAAAACCAGGGGTGTAGAAATTTGAAGCCATTCTTTTTTCAGTGTTGCCTATACAAATTGTCTTTGCTTCTTTTCAGTCGGTCAACACGATTGTGCCCAATTAATTGGGCGGGGTACAAAAATATAAATATGTAAACACACTCCTGGAAAAAATTACATGTATTAGTTATCACACTTAAATGGGCAGTAAAGGATTACGCATTCCGACCCTCAGATCCTGATCACTGTGTTAAGGTTAATTTTCACTAATGTACATTCACTACTGTGGTTCAATAGCACGTCGTTAGATGAATTATATTATAATGTTTCGATTCGCGGTTTGAATCACGTTAGGTTTGTTTTTGTTGCAAGGCTTTGTGAATTACATGAGTAACGGTGTATATGCGCGTGTATACAATTTATAATATCACACTTTAATAATAATAATAATTCAAATAACAAATTTTTAGCATGCACTAGAAAATACTAATTGTAATGTACACTTAACTTGTTATTGTTCTCCTCACAGCTATGATCACTCTCAGAATATTATATGCACTGTAACTTACTCGTCTCGTTTCAAGGTGTTGACCTAGTCGCGTGGGCTCTAGCTAGCCCACTGATGTGATTTGTGTTCACGCTTCGTTAGGTTGCGTGACGTCATATGCGACCTCTGTTAACAAACTTTGTAACTGATGCTTTAAATTGTTTATGACTGACTGATAAACTGAGGTTGGAATGCCTTTTTCAAAAGGTGTATGTTACGGATTCTGGGAAACTTGCATAATATAGTATAGTATACTATAGTTACGGATTCTGGGAAACTTTCAAAACTCTTCAAACAGCTGGAATGTGAAACTAAAGGGGCGCACACATAGCAACAAACTGTTTTGTCATTAGCAGCACCGCATGGCAGAATTGGTGACGAACCGATAGCACCCTGTAGGTTAAGGAAAATATTGTGTGTATATTGCAAGCGTAAAACCGTGTCTTTTCTCTCTGCAGAAAGCATGCAATTGGACAAGCCCATGTTCAAGTTGTTCTGCATTTACAATATATGACGGTAATGTCATAAAACCCTTAAATGAATCAACAGCATCAACTCTTTTAAATTCTCTGCATTCCATTTAAAATTGGTAAATTTTCTACATCTCCTTACTAAAAATTTAGCTGTATTTCAGCCCAGCTTTGAATGATGATGTTTTACAAATGAAGATTTTTTCTCACTTCAAAAATTGCATTGTTTGAGCTGTTTCAGTTAAGACCTAAAGGATTATTATTCTTTATTACAAAATCCTACATTTTCAAGGCTGAGTATAGCAGATCAGAAAGTTATAACAGGATCATGACTAGACAAGTAGTTGTCTTAAACTTTTTTTAAGTCTGTTTTTTCTGTACTGTTTGTAAGAAGGCTTCACTATGTTTTCTGTATGGTATGGGACAATTACAGGTTCTTTTAATTTGGTTTCTCAGGTGTAACATCTGCAATTTTCAGGCTGTGTTCCTAAGCGTTGTGGGCGCCTTGTATCAGACAAACTCGTTTCTGCTTCCGAGGCTTCTATTCTTCTAAGTTTGGCCGAAAGAGGGCTTGCCTTGGGAGGTTCAGATGGTGGTGCTTCCATATTGGATCTCCATTCTGGGGCAGTTTCCATGGGACAAGGCTTTGTCAATGTCTATCAACAAGAGAAAGCTGCCAAAATATTCAACAAGGCTGATTTCACCATGTATAAGTATGTATTTTTACCTGTTTTTTATGGGGTCCAGTATCACGTGAGATGAATGTGTGTGGCGAATAGTTTTTCTTGGCATTTGACTGGAATTGAAAATGGAAAAACTCGGGAGAACCATTTCAAGGATAGCCAATAGTCTTTGACTCCTGAGCCTGGTGATAGTCTGGCTCCAATGCCCTTGCACTGAGCCACTCATTCAGTGGTTATTTCCTGTATGTAGTATGAAATGTTTGTGTGCACATGTTAGGGAGGAACAATTGTCATGTATTTAGTTAATGCTACTTCTGGTCTTTTATACATCTGTTAAGTAATAATTTAGTTACAGTAGAACCCCGATAATCCGAGCCCCGGTAGTCCGAGCCTCCGTTTAATCCGAGGTGGATGACAGTGAGACACATAGCTTACCCAAGGTCTTTGGCGGAGATGCGCGCATGCCTTGAACAGTTGTTACATCTCGTTCAGCAGCTTCCTGCCTGAGTGGGAGAATGCAGACGAAAATGAAGTGCAAGACTGTTTGTGCCAAGACGAACAATATGAAGTGACAGACAGTGCTATTGTGGAAGCTATTAACGAAGAAAGCAGAGAGCGCAGCGATGAAGGGGAAGGAGACGATTCACGCGTGGCCAAAGTGAGTCATACTGATGGGATGGTGGCACTGGAGTTAGCTCTGTGATACGTGGAACAACAGAGTGCAGTGACACCAGCTTACGTCATGCTTCTATGAAGGTGGCGGGAGTATGCTGCTAAGAACAGATGTTTTTTTTTTTTTTTTTTTTTTTCAGAAATAAAAAGCCATTGACTCTTTTTTTTTAGAAAGTAAGGTACAGTAGCCTATTACGTATTTTCAGTATTGTACATATGTACAGTATAATGAATATCGTTCTGTACTTTAAGTAAATAAGTACATATTTGCATTTCTTTTGTAGAATATTGTTTTTATTTCTGAAACAAAGCCTAAATGCAACATATTATACGATAACTGATGAAATAATGCCGTTTATTGTAAGAATATTTAAACAGAAGGTTCTTATGCATCTAATTTTAAATTAAAGGTCTTTGAATTTCGTAACTTTGTGTAGTCCGAGATTTCCCAAATTCGAGCTCCTCTTAGTCCCAATTACCTCGGATTACCGAGGTTCTACTTTATTTCATATTTTATGGCCGACATAGGACCACTTCAATCAATTAGACAATTTTGCTTTTCTATGTTTCCTATATTTCTTCATCCTCTCAGATGTCGAGATCCTTTCTTCAGCGGAGAACACCCTTCCTTTTGCTCATTTACAGGCTGGCTGCGTAGCTCAGACTTCGAGGTAGGTTGGAGGATCTTGATTTTGTTGATGACATCTGTATGCTAGCACAGCACTTCAGAGACATTGAGGGAAAACTGGCTAACTTAGAACTTGAAGCCGCTAAGATAAATTCAAGGAAGACAAAAGAGCTGAGAATGAACTCGAAAGTACAGGCTGGCCTCACTGTGGGAGGAGTAGATGTAGAACAGTTGGATACATTTGTTTACTTGGGAAGTGTGGTAACGAGAAGTAGAGGGGCTGAGGAGGATGTCAAGAGCAGAATACGAAAAGCAAATGGGGCTTTTGTTCAGCTCTATCCAGTCTGGAGAAAACGTAACATATCCAGGAAGACGAAAATCAGACTTTATAATACCAATGTGAAAGCTGTTCTATTGTATGCACGTGAAACATGGCAAGTTACCAATCCTATCAGCCACCAACTGCGCCGAATTCTGGGTATACGATGGCCAGATATAATCCCAAACGAAGAGCTGTGTCAAAGGGCTAACCAACAACCTATAGAAGTCGAAATTAAACGGAGGAAATGGGACTGGATCAGGCATACTCTGCACAAACAGAATGATATAGTAGAAAGGGGAGCTCTGGACTGGAATCCTCAAGGAACTCGGAGACAAGGAAGACCTGGAAACGTACCATTGAAGAGGGGACCAGGAAAGCTGGAAAGACTGGAGGAAAGTGAAGAACTTGGCAGCAAACAGAGTCAGATCGAAATCATTCTTGGATGCCATATGCTGTGCACGGAGTGATAAGAAATAATTATAAGTGCATGGCTCAGCGGTAACGTTCTTGCCTGCTGTATCCAAGGTTGCAGGATCGAATCCTAGCGCAGTCAGCTGGCATTTGAGGGTGCGCAAATGCGCAGGAGCCGTGTCAGTAGATTTGCTGCCACGTAAAGATCCCCTTCGGGGCAAAATTCTGTCACCCCGATGTCTCTAAAAGACGTAGTAGTTAAAAGGACATAAAACCAACAACAATATTATTATCTTTTATTTATTTTGGTTTACAGTATCACATGTGTGTCGTGTAGAATCTTGATTTTATCTGGTCTAATATTATTTGGAGTTCTTTGATATCATCCTTCATCATCATCATTTTCCATCTCCAGTTTCCCGGGTGTGGCAAACAAGCACTCTCCGTCTTGCCCGATCTTGATACATCATTTGTTCTTGGACATCGTCCCAGTTAAAACCATTCTTCTCCACCTCTGATCGAACTGTCTCTATCCATCGTCTCCTTGGTCTTCCTCTTGGTCTCTTCCCTCTGACATCCAGCTTGAAGTACTTCTTAGCTGTTCTAGAGCTATCCTTCCTCATTACATGGCCATAACACTGAAGTCTGCGTTTCCCCAGAAAGTTGTTAACAGGGACCCTGATGCCAGCTGTAGCTCTGTGTACCTCATTTCTGATCTTGTCTCTCCTGGTACTTTGGTTCATAGTCCCAATAAATATCATTTTTGTGGCTTAGATTCTACTGTAATCCTTACTTAGCAATGTACATGTTTCCATACCATAAGTAAGGATTGGAACAAAGTAGGTGTGATACAACGTTGCCTTTGCTGCCAAGGGTATATTTTTGTCCCAATGTAAGTGCTGAACTTGGTTATAGAAATGTGTTGCTTTCTGTGCCCTATTTAGAATTTCTTGTTTGAGAGTGTTATCCTTGGAGACCATACTTCCAAGCTACTGGAAGTGAGAAACGGATTCTAGTTTTGCTCCCTCCAAATATATGTTTGAACTTTTCCTCTCTGTGCTAATGATTATTTCAACAGTCTTGGCCTTGCTGATCTTCAGGCTAAATTCTTTAAATTTGTTGTTCCAAGCAGTCAGTCTCTCCTGTACTTCCACTTCTGTTTATCCCCATAAGACCACGTCATCTGCAAATACCAAAGCTCGTGATTCATTTGCAGTTTCTTTAATAGATTTTAAAATTCTGTCCATAACAGTGACATACAATAGTGGTGACAAGGCACTTCCTTGGTATCATCCTTAATTTCTGTAATCTGTTTAATCCTGGTATTGCTATTCCATAATTATTTTATTATTCTTCCAGTTTCCAGAGTTCAAAGAAGTCCAAAAATATAAGATGCATTTCTTTCTAATTGTGCTCAATACTGGTTCAATTTCCTTATAGACTGTTATTTGAAGCTATTCTCCAATGCCCATGAACTTGATATTGTTTATTTAGGCATGTTCTAATTCTCCTTCTTTCTGTTTTAAGTATTTCAGCTGTATTAGTAGTTTTGAAAATACCGTAGTTTCATTAGCATAAGTCATCTTGGCTGTGTAACTATTTTATGTTTTAATTTTGCTGCAATCGATAAGTTTACTTTTGTTGGATGTATATTTTGTAATATAATTTGCTTTAAAACTCATTAATTCTTCTAGGTTTGTGCCGTGTCTTGTGTGGGGTTTCGCATAGGACACCAAGCTGGCTCATCGGCGGGCTCTTGGTGTCCCCGCCCGGACCCCCACAGGAGTGACGTACTGCGCGCCACCTCCCTTTATATTAGGTGCAACTGCACCACTTGACTGCGAGAACTATAAGCTCAAGCAGCCTTAACCTCCCTATGAAGGCTTACAAAAAGATGGTATATTGGCTTTCACCGGCCGAGAAAGCCAATATACCATAATTTGCTTTGTTCAATATATTTATCCCATTCTGCCAGGTTGGTTTTTCTTTTAGATTATAAGTGATAATTTCACTTAAGTTTAAATGTATCCACAAATTTTAATTTTTTGTTCATCAATAGTAATTACATTTTCTAATGGTGGATCAGTTAACATGATTCTAAGACCTAATTTCTGCACAATTTCTTGCAAAGATCTGGTTTGATGCTGTGTTTTCTGAAGATTGTTGGCTAATATAATAATGCAAGGTCATCTGCAAATCCCAAATAGTTTAAACTGATTGTTTTGCTTAGAACTTCCAATTTTTGTGTGTTTATAATTCTCTTTGTGCCATCCTCTCATTACATATTCTAATGCACAATTAAATAGCTAAGGTGATGAACAATCACCCTGCCTTAAGCCAGTATTAATCATGAATATCTTGCATAAACTTACTTGGACAGGTGATGTGACAGATGTTTCTATAGCATAATTCTTGAACATACAGGGAAGTGAGAAGCATTATTACTAGACATCACTTGTCTCAACATAGCCAGCATAATATTATTAAAAAAATTACGAGCCTTACAGTAGTCGCATATGATGTGTAACATCTGACATAGAAGAAATCTCACGTGAAATTGTTGATACACCGGTATTTTATACTATTATTGGCACAAATATTAATCTATTGTAAAAGGGAGTGTTTTACAGATATTGTAGTTTATAATACGGAACTCATTTTATTAGATGATTTGTAGCTTCCACCAGCACTAGCCTAAATAAAGAATACGATATGGATCAACTAGATTAATAGTCGCGACACAACTCATAACCTTAAATTCCTTATAAACAGGTCCTCTTCATTCACAGACCAACACGTAATTTCATATGGATTCTGTTAAAATGAGTCATATTGATATGATAAATATCGTAGCAAAAATATCTACCCCGTCCGGGATTCGACCCAAGATCTCTTGATTCACAGTCATAAGCACTAACCCCACGGCTATTTCGACTACGCAAATTTTGTGCACAAGATGGTGACTTATTTCCACGTTCCAATAATACTGCATTACGGAATTAAGTTTCATTTATATTTTGCTTGTTTCGAAAATGTTCCTGCGTGAAATTCAGTTTAAAATGCCTTATGAATAGGCCCTCTTGCGAGTAACGAGAATGTATTCAGTAATAGTTCATGAAGGCTTGCTCAATTCTCGTTTAACCACAACGATTATATTATATTGCATTACTGCATTACCGTTATGTGGGTTAATATTTGAATAGCCATTGTGCAGAAACATAATACCGGCAATGTCGACTACTTACAATGTTTGATATTAAGGCATTTTACCATTTAAATAGTGATGCGAAGACTTCGAAGAATCATGTACCATGTCAATTGTTTCCATCACTAGACACCAGAGTTTGCATGAGCGTTTTCCATTCAGTATGTCATATACATTCCACCTGGCCGAGAGTACGTCATGGTATCAATTTCTGACACCGCGCGCTCATTGTTTCTCGTACCACTTCCTGCTGGATCGATCGATCGAGCGGGCAGTGCATACTTCCGTTTTCCACCACTGCCAGCTAGTACACTTCCGATCGATCGAGTGGACAGTGCATACTTCCGTTTTCCACCACTGCCAGCTAGTACACTTCCGTTCGATGGATCGAGCGGGCAGTGCATACTTCCGTTTTCCACCACTACCAGCTAGTACACTTCCGATCGATCGAGCGGGCAGTGCTTACTTCCGTTCGATCCACCACTGCCAGCTCGATCGTTCCAATCCACTTCCGTCCCCAATTTTCAAAATCACTCCCACAAAACAATCCAGCAACCGAGCGGAAAGATGTTACACAGCAACAATATTTGATATGATCTCCCATTAGCACACTGAGCAGCAGTTGAAGTGAGACTATGAGCACAATAGTGGCTCATTCCACTATTCATTAAGAGCTAGTTTTGCATGTTGTTCTACAGAGGAAAATAGCCTTTAAAAGAATTGAGGGTTCGGCCACTATTGTGTTCATAGCCTCAAATCAAGCAGACGTTGAAACCTCAGTTAGTGACCATGATTCTTGTGGTTCTGTCATGCATAAGGATTGTATCTAAAACCCTACACCACAGTTTTGCTTTAATTGTCTGGTGTAGGTCTGTTAAGAAGGTGCTTTTTATACGATCTATCCACCTGCTCCTTTTTCCGCTACCATCTAGGAGAGAAACTGGAAAACTATCAGGCTACATAAGGACAAAATAATAACCCTTGGCACTACAGCCCATGACGGGCCTAGACCTACCAAGCGACCGCTGCCCAGCCATTTGGACTGCAGATATTGGGGTGATGCGTGGTCAGCGTATCGGGCCCCCTCGGCCGTTAATCTTGGTTTTCATGATTGGGGCGCTGCCTCACTGACAGCTACTCAATTGTCCTCATGAAGCTGAGTGCATCCCGTTTCTACCCTCACGTCAGTTTCTAAAATCGCTGACGGAGCCGGCCTTTGTAAACCTCTGGTCTAATACCTGTGACGTACAGGCAGTATGACGTCATGGTACTCGGACGGGCTGGCAGTGAGACACATTGCATTTAAGTGCACATGTGGTAGTATTTCTAATGTGTGTCAAATGTGTTGTTCTATGGTGATTTGAGCAAATATTAATGTGTTAAACAACTTGGAAAACATTGTTTTATGTATCATAGTGTTCAACGGCTGTATTATTATAACTTCAGTTGTAATACTTGGTGTTCAGAGAACAAACACTGTTAGGTGTTGTGAGTGATTGTGTACTTTCAAAGCGAGTTTTAACCATTAAAATGTCATTTCTATCTGCATAAGAGAATTGATAGAACTGTAGTATCACATAATCAATTGAGGAATACTATTTCTACTTCATGAATTAGATGAAGTGTTTTGTAACCATGTAATCTTCAACGTGATTGTGCCTTGTATTTTAGTACATTTATCTTCCTATTTGCTGATTCACCATTGCACACAGGATTTCCCTTAACTTATTTTTTGTCAGTGTAGCGGACGTTCTTTCTTATAAATTGAGACGAACGTGTAGTGTGCCGGGATGTATATCTAATTACCACTCCACTGAAGAGTGAACCATCTCAACATTTGCTTTTCTCAAGAAAAGGAAAGCAGAAAATAGTGGAAGTCTTTCTTTGCATTTGTAGAACCTGGAGCTCTTCTATTGCATTTCTCTGAAATGTTCTATGAAATAATTGTGTTGATATCGGGATGTTCGACGGTCTGGTTTCACTTGAATTGTGTGCGAGGTCTCGGGTGACAGCCCGCTTGGTGGGACATCACAAAGTGTAGTGTATGACGGCTGTGGTCTAAGTGAACAAAACAATCTCAGGGACTGTAGTATTGGAAGAGCTATTGATTGGACCAATAGCGTGAATGCCCACCTTTGAACATGGCAATGCTTAAAGCTGTGGAAAATGTCCTTGTCCATTTTGTGCATTTTTCCAATTTTATTTCTCTCTTCACCTGCAACTGCAGTAGAAGCCTGATATAATGTGGGGATAAGGCGGTTGCTTACCCCTGCGTTATAGCATCTCCGCGGTATATCGAGTGTAAGCCGCGTAATTTCAAACTACGCATGGAAAGTTGGGAGGAACACAATGCAATGCAGTATTATACAGATTTTACTATATACTGTACTGTATTTGAAATGTAAAGAACATTAGAAGTACATACTGTAAAACATTTCAGAAACTTACCAAATAGGGTACGGTAATTAGACACACTCGTGTGATAATCTTGCTTCGTTTCGCCATTCTTCACACGGTCAATAATATCTAGTTTATCACTCAAATAATACGCTTTCCGTTTCTGTGACTTTGCAACAAGCACACAGAAATCTATCGATTATTACCAAGCACTGTTGCATAGTCACTTTGTTGACTGCGTCACAATGTTAACCGTGAGATGTGTATTCAAAGCTTCTGTGAAGCAACAATCTTGATACAGTCTGTATGTTGATAAGACAAACCAAAGGTTGAGTTTAATTACGTCCATCTCTTTTGGGTTATTGTATAGAGGGCTTGAAGTTTGCAGCAGTAAATTCTACTGCAGCTCAGCCTCGTGAGGACAATTGAGTAGCTGTCTGACTGAGGCAGCGCCCCGATCACGAAAACCAAGATTAACGGCCGAGGGAACCCGATGCGCTGATCACGCGTCACCCCAATATATGCAGGCCAAATGGCTGGGCAGCGGTCGCTTGGTATGCCTAAGTCCTTCATGGGCTGTAGTGCCAGGGGTTATTATTATCATTATTATTATTATTATTATTATTATTATTATTATTATTATTATTAATTATTCTGCAGAAACGCTACATGAAGACTGTATAAGTTTTTTAAGGTCTATACACTACCACTGAGAATGCAAAAATCATTCATAAATGATAGTGTTTTATTTTGGGAGACCTAGTTCATCCATGTTATAACCGAATCCGCGGTATATCGGACCGCAGTGTTTCGGGCTTCTACTGTACCTGTCTTTCTGTGTTTCTGTCTTCTCCAGCCCTTCAAATGTTTATTATTCTGTCAAATTTGACATAGAATTACTTTAGTGTAATATATATTTAGAACATAAGTTGCTTTCACTGGTCAAAGAAAATTCACTCATTTAACTAAGTTATGTCCTTTTGTATAAGGATTGTGTGTCGCTTATCTACAATGATTCAGGATTAGTTCTTGTTTTCAATTATGCCATTATTTCGAACATTGATACCAGTCTTTCTTTGAAAGTGGAAGATCTTTGAAGGTAGGCTAAAAGATAACTCTTTCAGCTTATCCCAAGTATTTGAGATCATTGGTTACACTACTACTTGTTCAAGATAATGCTTTCAGTTAGGCAATATATTATTGTTTGTTGTTTTTTAATAGAGTGGTGAAAACCAAAATCCAACATGCTGTTGCACACCATTTTGGCATGGACATCAAAAGTTTACGCTTGACTCATCCAACATTCTTCTCACGTCTAACCAACGTGCCTCCAAAAACTGTCCATGATGAATATTGGCATCCTCATGTTGACAAGGTATGTTTGAAATTATTGTGGAAGAGATCAAATGTTGGTCCCACTTCATATTGCTATGAATAGTTTTCAGTCTTATAAAGTTTTAGTATTTTCTCTCTCTTTTCATTGTTTAAATCAAATCAAATATCCTGTAAACAAATACATGGATAGTAAGATATGAACTTAGTTATGGTGTTGGTTTGGTATCGACGTACAATGTTGTATTAATTATTTCTAAAAGCAATATTGATTTATTATACCCACCTTGTCAGTACGCTTCAATATTCTTTGAGATTAAGGTGCCAACATGTTGGTCACATCAGAACTTGTAACTCAGTCCTTCAAACAACTCCTCAAATTCTTGGTTTGGCATTGTAAAACTAACATCAATTTGTAAGAAATAAAACCCCACTTAAAACGCCAGCTTTACTGCCATAGTCAACTTTTAAATAGGCAGCAAAAACTTTTTTCAACACTACAAGAGTCTCACCGCTTAGTGTACATGTCTTATCAACTATAAATACATATAATAACCACCCCTGGCACTACAGCCTGTGAGGGCTTAGGCCTACCAAGCGACCGCTGCCCAGCTATTTGACCTGCAGATATTGGGGTGATCAGCGCATCGGGTCCCCTCGGGCCGTTAATCCTGGTTTTCGTGATCGGGGCGCAGCCTCACTGTCAGACAGCTACTCGATTGTCCTCACGAGGCAGAGTGCACCTCGTTCCAGCCCTCACGTCAGTTTCTAAAATCCCTGACTGAGTCGGAAATCGAACCCGGGGCCACCGGGTGAGAGGCAGGCGCACTACCACAACACCATGGGGCCGGCATAAATATGTATAGAAGATTTTTTTTTTTTTCATCATTTGCCATTTCATGATCATTGTTCCCAAGCTTCACCTTTAATTTCACAATATCTGTGTTTTAAATGTGTATATTCAACGTGACATACCACTGAAGGCTAAAGAACTGATGTACAAGATCTATTACTTACCAATAATGACGTATGGAGCAGAAACTTGGCCGATGACGAGGAGAGATGAAAGTAGAATACAGGCAGCCGAAATGAAATTCCTGAGTAGTATGGTACCGTAGACTAGGAGAGATAGAGTGAGGAATGTAGACATTCGAAAGGAAGTGAATGTACAGAAGCTGAATGATAAGCTGGAGCATAACAGATTGAGATGGTATGGACATTTCAAAACGATGAATGATGAAAGAATGCCGAAACAAGTGATGGGGAGACGGATGACTGGAAAGAGAGGACGAGGAAGACCTAGAGTGTGGTGGATGGATTTAGTGAAGAAGAAGTGTGAGAGAACGAAACCTGGAGTGGGGTCCAGTGGTTGAGGAAGGAAGGTGGACAGACGGAGTAAAGTGGAGGGGTGTCATGTTTGCTCCGAACCGGCTTAGGCTGGAAAACGGAAATTGATGATGATTATTCAACTTGATAAAAGCATGTTTATATGATTAACCAATGATCACTCGGGTATTATTTGTAGCGTTTGTGGTTTACAGCATTAAAAATGTAAAAAATAGCATTTTGTTTTGTTTCTAATGAATTTTTGATTTTCAAGGAAAAAAGAGTTAGGCCCCAATCAAAGTTTGTGAGATTTAAGTGTTCTAGACCACTTTGTAACATTCAGCTTGTACTGAATCAATATTCAATCATTTTCGGATATCAAATGTCGTATTCTTGACACAAGTTATGAAACTGGTTAATTGACCAACATCAGCCACGGTATGGATTGCAAGAAAACCTCCTATTTTCATCCTTTGAGTCAACAGGAAACAAGAGTCGTGATTGTCTTGAGTGAGAATGAGGAGCATGATATAAAGTGAACCCATGCAGGAAAATAAATCAAGTTGATTGTCGACTGCGCAGATTTCAACATGTCATATGCATTATCATAATGCAGCGTTTGAAGCAATGAGCTGAATTCGAACAGGCTAACTTGTGCCTTGACTTGGAAATTCGAAATAACAGAGACGCGAGAGGGCAAATTGGAACTAAATACAGTAGTAGGTATTGTTTTCATGTACGAACCACACGTAATTCTTCCTTACTATATTCATAGCATTTTAAACATTATTCATGGTGGCGACAGAACTGGGAAATCAGGGAAATTTGCCTCTTTTGAAATATCTGGGAAATGTCAGGAACATTTTCAAAGGTGTAGATAAAATCAGGAAAATTTGAAGAAACTTGAAAAAATTAAAATCTAAAATACAACAAATTTTGCGTTGAGCGTGTGAGACTTATTTTGCAGCTGCTAAATTAATATCAGGGACTTTAGTGGCAACATCAGGGAAAATTCAGGGGAATATCAGGGAAATTTGTCAGGCAAAGTCTGTCGCCAACATGTCATTCTTGTAACCTAATTTCGTGCATTTCAAATACTCTGCCTTTTGACAATTGCGATATACATTTACGAATTTTCATAAAATGCCACCCACTTATTGCGTTCTGGAAGTAACAAAATTTATTTATTTAGCCTATGGCTTTTAGTGCCGGGAGTGTCCGAGGACATGTTCGGCTCGCCAGAGTTTGTAACTACTTCAATGCGACACCCATGAGGTGAGCTACAAGTACAGTTGCGTGTGGATGAGATTAAATGAATGGAGATAAACGAGCAGGTTGAAAAGTAGCACATCTACATACGGTATGTACGTGCAAGCCTGTTGTAGGCAACTTTATCTGTGCAGGTTGAGAAGAATCGTGAATGAATGAGGAGGGTTCTATAAAGTGAATAAGCACAAAAATGAATAAGGTTGTTTGTTAAGTGCTCAGATTTTGACCTGTCATCGGTATCGTTTAAAACAAAGAGCGAGATTTGAACAGCCCAACTTGTGCATCGTCTCACAAATTTTGCAGTGTGAAGATGTGAAAGGACAGATAGGAACTAAAAAAGTATTGTTTTCGCCAATGAGTTCATTTCTTTGCCAACATGCACTACGGCATTCAACACATTTGTATTGGAGCTGATCGCACCATGAAATGATCATACCCTTAATCCCAATGGATGGAGAAATGTGGTGCCAGAGGCGAACAGCTGAGCATTGGTGTGCATATGTTGGACACACATTAGGATTGATCTCCGAAAAGATATAGTCAGAAGATAATACTTAATTATTCACTCCTTATAAGTGTCCAGGCTAAGCCCGAATATCTAGCTTAGGTATGTGTCTGCGTTTAAAGCAAATTGCCACTATATATGTGGGAATGAATTTTGGCAAGCGAATAAACCGAACACGTCTTGAAGTAGTTTTAAGTATAAAAACTGCATTTAAACGTAAGATTACATAAGATGAGATTTAACAGAACTTGACGTGACATGACTCTACACAAAAACTGTAACTGATCGTCTTAGTTTCTCGCGACTTCCACTTGACTCCTCTACGCGGCGCCACCGGGCAGTGTCGAAGCTGGCGGGAAACCCAAGAACGTTCATTATTTTCAGATTCCCACAATCGGCCATCCTGCAGATCATCCGCCTCGGATGATGGGAAGTCTTCAGCCCAAGGTTTGAGGAATTCAGCACAAGTAGTTGTTCGTTTGGGGCCTAAGTGATTCCCTTCACGACAGAGGTCGTAAGTGTCATTCAGCTTGACTCTGGAGATTCTGTAAGGCCGAAGGTACTTTTTCTTCAATTTAAGGCCTGGTTCAAACTGGGTCCTCTTGATGGTTTTGATATTGCCAACTTGGTACTGGCGAGCAGGCCGTCGACTTCGATCAAACGACACACTGTTTTCTTGATGCACTTTTTGGATTTGTGCTCTCGCTTCTTCACGGTGTTCATCTCTCCTGGTCTCAAACTCGTCTACCATCTCTTCACTGATCAACTCAAGTATTCTCAGGTCATTTTCACAGCGCATTTTGGCTCCTGTCAAAAGTTCGAATGGCGTCTGCTTGATACTGCGGTTGTAAGTGGAATTCATGTCTCTTCGATCAGGTTCAACGTGCTTGTTCCAATCTCCAGGGTTTTCGATGGACAACTTGGCCAGCACGGAAATGATCGTGGAGTTCATCCTTTCTATCTGGCCATTGGCACGAGGGAGTCTGGTCGTGATCAGTGAGTGGGTGATGTTGTTGGCAGTGCAGTACTCTTCGAATTCATGTGAAATATATGCGGTTCCACGGTCGGTAACGATCTGCGCAGGATTACCAAATACTCCTTTTTGCACATCCAATTTCTCCGTAGTTTCTTTCGTGATCGTCGTTTTAGTGGGATACAGCCACACAAACTTTGTGAAGCTATCCGTTACTGCGAGAATATGCTTGCATCCTTTTTTCATTGAATCTAAGGGTTCAAGATGGTCAGCATGGTAAATGTGAAATGGTGTGCTTTCTTTAAATAAGGGATGCAATAGTCCTTGTTTCATCGTGATGCTCATCTCAACGCTGGTACTCTTCGCCTCTTCCGATGCCTTTCCTATGTCCATCTCATCAGCTGCTACCACGTCGATTCGGTACAAGTACGCTTCTGATATGTCCTTGGACATCTTGACACCGGTTTTGTTGATGGTAGTTATGGCTTGGTCCAGCAAGTCGTTACCCATGATAGCTGGCAACTTTAGTACATCTCCAGACACCACATAGAAATCAGTCAAGTAAGTATCGTCGTCAACCTGGACGTCGGTTGGAAAATATCCTAGGGGACGCACCTCACTATCTCCGAAACCCTTGAGTACTATGGCGGTAGTCTTCAGCTCCAGATCGCCCATCTCTGTGTAAATGTCTTCACGGATCAGATTGATTGGGCAGCCCGTGTCAACTAATGCATTGATCTTCTGGCCCTGGAGCAACAATTCTTTCATCTTCATATTCGACTTGGTTCCCAAAGCGACGTTCACTGTCTTCTTCTCGGCATTCTGCTCAGGGTTTGGGCACTTGGAAGCTATGTGTCCGAAACTGCTGCAATTGAAGCACTTTGGACCCTGACTCTTGTGTGGACATTCTCTGGACTCATGACTGTTCTTCTGACCACAATTGTAACATCTCTTTACAGGCGAGGTCTGCTTCTGCCTGTTGTCTTCTCTTGGTGTATGATTGTTTGTCGTCCTCTCATTTATCGTCACCTTCTGGGAGTTTCGTGCGTAAGCACTCGTATAGATCTTCAACTTGTCCTTGAATTCCTTGATGTCCTTTGCTCCATATAGAATCATCTTGGATCCAGTGTCATCCTCAATGCCATCGATGACGTATTGTATCACTGATTCATCATCGATTGTCGACCTGCTGGCTATTTCTCGCATCACCAGGAAATATTCGTGAAGAGTTTCAACTTTTGTTTTTCGTCGGTTGGTTAGCAGTCGATGAATCTCTGCTGCGCTGGCATCATCTCGGAATTCCTTCTTCAGGGCTTTCTTCAACTTTTGCCAGGATGTGATGCCACGTTCACTCTGCACGAACAACTTATCCAGGCCTGTCAGCGACTTTTATGCAAATACGTATTTCTGCATCTCGTCCCAGCCCATCAATGTTGCTGTTTCCTCAAAGTCCTCAATCCAACGTCGCACCGGATAGTTCTCACTGCCGTCATAGGTTCTGACAGAGCCCTCTACATCTCGGAAAGTCAACGCAAACTTGTGTGCGACTCCACAGTTTGCAGTGTGCCGCAAGTCCACCACGTCCTGGTCGACTTCCCCTTCACTTGAGCTTTTTTCTATAGTCTTCGCTTTGTGTTTGGTCGTTGTTATTTTCTTTTGTTTACCTCCTATTGCTTTGGAGAGTTTCTGGTCTTCGGACGAGCTAGATGAATCTGATGATCCTGTCGTGCTAGAGGTTGAATGTTTTGAGGATTTCATCCCAGCCATTTTCTCCTTTAACTCACGTAATTCCTCCGCCAGTGCTTTGTTTTCCTCTTTCATCTTGCTCATTGCATCTTCCTTTTTACCAGTCTCTTCTTCTTCACCTTCTTCGTCTTTACGCATCCCCAGCCACGAAAGGTCCATTAAGTTATCACAGACGCGTTGCACAGGGCACAGCTTTCTCTCCCGTATATCCAATTTTTAATACTGTACACATGGCAATCAGGTCAGCCTCGGTGAATTCGGTCTCAATGAACTTTAATTTCACCAGGTGTTCTGGTGAGTCACGTTCAAACTCGAATCCTGGGAATTCTCTTAAGCGCTGTCTGTTCTTTCGATCACGTGGCAGTTTTTCGAAAATGAGGTTATGTAACGTCTTAATCACGGCTGTGGGCGCCGTCTTAATGTTATTATTCACTTTTTTAATATCTTGTAAACATGCCACTTTGTCCGCCATTTTTCTGTCTTTCGGCACTCGCGCTGAACACTTTTCTTTTCGTCGTCGTCGTAGGCTTCAGGATCCTTGAACTCGTCTCTTGTAGCCTGCTCAAACCACCACGTCTTTGGAGGTTGATCAGCTGCTCGTCTTCTATATTCCACGGACCCCCGTCTTCGTCGTAAAGCTTGCCAGAAAAATGCCGTCAATTCGCGCCTTGTCGTCTTTGGTTTTATCGCTGTAGGCCTAGCCAAAATTGCCGTTCCGCACTCAAAATCGTTAATATCTCGGACGAGCCCCCAAATGTGGGAATGAATTTTGGCAAGCGAATAAACCGAACACGTCTTGAAGTAGTTTTAAGTATAAAAACTGCATTTAAACGTAAGATTACATAAGATGAGATTTAACAGAACTTGACATGACGTGACTCGACACAAAAACTGTAACTGATCGTCTTAGTTTTTCGCGACTTCCACTTGACTCCTCTACGCGGCGCCACCGGGCAGTGTCGAAGCTGGCGGGAAACCCAAGAACGTTCATTATTTTCAGATTCCCACATATATACCAATTCCACAAAGATCCATATGGTACTTGCATAAAAGGCAAATATTTTTTATATTAATCATCACTATTTGATGTGATACAACATAATTTGATACAAGCACAGGTTTCATTTTCTCAAGTATGTGCAGAAGTCCTTCAATCATTCACAAGGAAAAAAAATAATGTCAGCTCACATTACCTTACACGTTTCTTTTGGGTGCTTTCCTCCTGGCATCCGACGTTGGGAGACGATACCTACATACACCTAGTACCTACAAATGCTGGTGGCCATCTTCTCATTTTCACAGTTTCTCTGTCAATGCTGTCTTCTTCACCACGGCCCAGCAGGGTTCCGATGTGAAAAACCCACAGTCCTCTTTCTTCTCTCCAGTACTCACATGACTAGCAACCAATCGTTGCCATCATAGGAAGTAGTCAAACAAATGACTTGGTTTGGATGTTGACCCAGGAATGGAATATTTGTAGGATTTGAATCTTGAAACATTCATTTTAATAAGGATTTTCCTGAGTTCGCATGGTGGTACTCAACAAGGATTAGAAGGAAGATATCAGGTACTCAAATGTGAGATATCTTTTTAGGTAATGGCGGCACACCATGGCATACCAAAGGCGAGATAAATGATTTCCCTATTTTCTTTAGGATTAGGTGGCTCACCAATACACCGCATGTTCCAGTTGAGTAAAAACACACCTTCGTATAGGGTGCGTTTTGCTCCCAAACTACAAGGTCATCAGCCGTAGGGAGAAGGTGAGGAAAAGTTGACCGACAGGAGATCAGTATGTGATGGATGCAATTGGCACAGTTAATATTATAAAGAAACACAAAATAATACTGTCCATCAAAAAGCATTCATTAGTTTTTTGGAAAATGAAACACTTCCTTGTGGCACTGATATATACTGTGTTGGAACCATTCTTCATTTGTTGGCCTTATTAGATATAGGAAAAAGTAGGTTGTCATATTGTCAACATGGAGGAAACTATGATCAGAAGCATTATACAGTGAGGCTCTTCCCTATAAAATGGAGGTTTGCTTGCGCGTGAGGCTGGCGGAGAGTGATTACTGTCAACCAAAGTATTATGTGCACTCGAGTTTGAAGGTTGTTTGTGAAGTAACCAATAGACCTACATAAAATCCAATAACATCATCATTTTCGTCGTTCTATTTTACGTTAGGTCATGTAGGTTTGGAATTTTTCATTTATATTTTAATATTTTTTATCGCAGTTGGAACACAAAAAGTGCACGTTTTAAGCGTGTTTCAACCATGCGTCACATTTACGAATTATTATCTCAAAAACCTGTCATCAGATCGAATCCAAATTTTAACACAATATACATTGGAATGTTGTATAACTGGTTTATTAATTTCAAAATTGTGTGTCTACAAGAAACAAAGTTGTTTTCATTTTTGTAAGGTAACTTTTTCTCGGCTCGGGGTGGTTGGAAAATGTAGTTCTTGGTTGCATTGTAATCCTTATACATCGAAAAGTTATGCTGTATGACTGTGAAATACGTAACTTAATTCACTTATTTTATATCGGTTTGTATTTCTACGGGGAAATAACACGTTTCACCTGCTAGCCGCTCCGGCAAAAGCTGTACAGCGTTGCCGAAATGGTGCCCACACGCATCATGGCGCGTCTCGCTCGGAAGTGATGGGCTCCATCTCAGCAACGCTGTACAGCTTTTGCAGGAGCGGCTAGCAGGTGAAACATGTGTTATTTCTTCGTACAAATACAAACCGATATAAAATAAGTGAATTAATTTACGTATTTCACAGTCATACAGCATAACGTTTTGATGCATAACGATTACAACGCAACCAAGAACTACATTTTCCAACCACCCCGAGCCGAGAAAAAGTTACCTTGCAAAAATGATAACAACTTTGTTTCTTGGACGCACAAAATTGTGAAATTAATAAACCAATTATACAACATTCCAATGTATATTGTGTTAAAATTTGGATTCGATCAGATGACGGGCTTTTGAGATAATAATTCTTAAATGTGACGCATGGTTGAAACACGCTTAAAAACGTGCACTTTTTGTGTTCCAACTGCGATAAAAAATATTAAAATATAAATTAAAAAATCCCAACCTACATGAACTAATGTAGAATAGAACGACGAAAATGTTGATGGTATTGGATTTTTTGTAGGTCTCTTGGTTACTTAACAAACAACCTTCAAACTCGAGTACACATAATACTTTGGTTGACAGTAGTCATCGCTACATGACTAGCATATAGCGATAACACAAGAGCAGGACGGGAAGTCCCCTATGCTGGCATTGCATTTATTAGATATGGAGCTGACAAGATACCTTAGTTGAGATGATTAAGACTTGTGGTGAAGTACTAAAGGCCGTCTCGTATCGCATGATTATGAAATACGTTAAGAAGTGGACTAGTTGGGCGCTATGCTGCTGCTAGTGCCTTGCTCATCACGCTGGCTCCGCGACTCTCCGTTCGATAGGGAAGGGCCTCACTGGTTTAAGTTATAAGATTTATTAACTGTATATTAGTGTTCATGAAATTTATTACCATAAAAGTTACATTTTATCCAGAGCAATTTATTGCAATATTGTTAAAATTTACTGTTACTCATCACCTTATTGTTCTCGTAAGAAACAACTTATTCACGTAAGTTTTTTCGCTTAAATTTCTTTCCAGGAGACTTACAAGTCATTCCATTACACCTCACTGTTGTATCTAGCAGACTATGGGAGAGACTTCGAAGGTGGACGTTTTGTCTTCGTAGACCAGGATAAGACAAACAGAACAGTTGAACCAAGAAAAGGTGAGATTTGTACTGTTATTATCTTCATCATCATCATTTTCCCTTATCCAGCTCCTGCCGGGTCGGGGTATTTATGGCACTTCTCCACTTTCCTCTTTCCTTCCACAATTCTTCTTCCACGATCTTGTCCCAGTCCAGATTTCTTTTTCTCACGCTGTTCTTCACTAAATCGATCCACCTTGTTCTAGGTCTTCCCCTTGCTCTCTTACCCTTGCACTTGGCCTCCAGCATCTGTCTTGGTATTCTATTTTCCTCCATCCTCTTTACATGTCCAAACCACCTTAGTTTATTCTTCTCAATTCTCTCATTTAGTTTTCCCATCCCAACTTCCTTCCTAACATCTTCATTCCTCACTCTGTCTTTCCTTGTCTTACCTATCATACTTCTTAGGAATTTCATTTCACTGGCTTGGATTCTACTCTCTTGCCTGCTCGTCAGGGTCCATGTCTCAGCTGCATAAGTTAATATGGGTACATAGTACATTTTATACATTACCTTCTTGCTTTTCCTTGGTACTTCCTTATCCCAAACAAGTTTTCTTACACTTTGATAGAATGCATTGCTCTGCTGTACCCTCCTGCCAATCTCCATGTCCAACCTACCAGTTTGCATCAATTCACTTCCTAGGTATTTGAACGTGTCCACAATTTCCAAACTCTGACTTCCAATTTTCACAGTGCCCTTTCCTTGTCTTTCCCCTCTTGTCATCACCATGGTCTTGCTTTTCTCTATACTGATTTTTAGGCCATACTTCTGAATATTTTCGTTCAGTGCATCTAGTTGTTTTTGCACTTCTTCGGTGTTCCTTCCCCAGACCACAATATCGTCTGCAAATAATAGTAACTTCATTTCTTTATGTCCATATGCTTCCTTTGTTTCCTTTACAATTTCATCCATTACCATTATGAATAAAAGAGGTGACAGCACACTCCCCTGTCTTAGTCCAGTCTTGTTCCTAAACCAATCTGTCTTTCCAACTGGGGTCAGTACCCCGCTAACACAGTTGTTGTACATTGCTTGCACCATTTCCAACATTTCTCTTCCCAGTCTCTTCTTAACCATGGTTTCCCATACCTTCTCTCTGGGGACACTATCATATGCCTTTCCTAGATCTATGAAAGTCATGATCAAATCCTCTCCATATTCCCAGTTCTTTTCCATCACCTGCCTCAAGCTAAAGATTGGGTCCACTGTGGATCTTCCACTCCTGAAGCCATACTGTTCCTCTTGCAACTCTCCTTCCACCTTTCTTCTCATTCTTCTTTCTAATATCCTTTCCAGTATTTTTACTATCTGTGATATGAGGGTGATCCCTCTATAGTTATCACACACTTTCTTGTCCCCTTTCTTAAACACTGGTATTATTAGCCCTTTCTCCCAGTCTTCTGGTACACATTTCCGTTTCCACACACACTTTAGCAGTCGATACAGCCATTGCATACCAACAGGTCCAGCAGCCTTTATCATTTCTACACTGATTTCATCCACCCCTGTTGCTTTTCCCATCTTCATTTTCTGTACTGCTAATTCCACCTCCAGCATTGTTATATCATCTTCTGTTATAGAGTCGTCAGGCTGTGTCACTTCGATCTCACCAGTACAATTGCTCACATTCAATAGCTTATCGAAATACTCCTTCCATCGTCCCTTTATCTCTTCTGGGTGTGTTAACAACTCTCCATCTTCCTTTTTCACCAGCTTTGTAGTAACTCTTTCTTTCCTCTTACTTCTTAGAAGCCCATACAGCATCCTTTTACTGCCACTTACATCTGTTTCCATTCTTCGTGTAAATTCTTCCCAACTTTTCTTCTTTTCTTCTCCTACCACTTTCTTACACCTCCGTTTGCTGTCGTGATACTTCCTTTTGCTTTCTTCTGTTTGATCTCGGTTCCATTCTTTCCATGCAGACTTCTTTTCTTTCACTGCTTTCCTCACTTCCTCATTCCACCACGGTGTCTCCTTCTCTTTCACTCTTGTTGACGTCCTACCACAAGCACTCTCTGCTGCACCGGCAAATGCCTTTTTAAAGTGGGACCATTCCTCTTCTACATTTTCCACTTCAGTAACTGGGATTTGTTGCTTCAATCTCTCCTGAAAATCTTCCTGTACAGCTTTGTCTTTCAATTTCCATACTTTTATTTTACTTTCTCTGATCTCCTTTAGGTTTTCCAATTTTCTCCATCTAAATTTTGCCACCACAGCTCTATGGTCCCCATCAAATGCTTCTCCTGGTAAAGCTGTCACATCCATCAGCTTTCTGCGATTTGTCCTTTCCACCAGGAAGTAGTCAATTACTGATTTTGTTCTTCTATCACCCCACCCATATCTCGTAATTTTCCTGCTGTTTTTCTTCCGAAACCCTGAATTACCCACTATTAGTCCATTCCTATCACAAAAGTTTACAAGTTCCTCTCCTTCCCGGTCCTTTTTCCCATATCCATATGGTCCAACGACTTCTTCCTTTCCTTGTCTCTCATTTCCGACTTGTGCATTCATGTCTCCCATGATCACCACTTCTACATCTGAGATTACTCTTTCTACATCCTAGGGGGGCGTGGTGGCTCAGCGGTCTAGCTGTATGCCTCTCACCAAGGCGGTCCGGGTTCGATTCCCGGTCAATGCATGTGAGATTTTCGAAGGGAAATGCCATGTCCTGTGGTTCGGATTCCACGTAAAAAGGAGGTCCCGTGGCTCATAATCACAAGATTCACGGTCACGTAAAACTACAATCTTCCTTCTTTTTTTTCTACATCCTCCAGGAATACTTCAATATCTTCTTCTCTGTTTCCAGTCTGTGGTGCATACATTTGTATGAAGTCCATCACGTCATTCTTCATCTTCATTCTAATTTTCATTATTCTGTCACTCGCACACTCTACCACTTCAACATACTCCTCCAGTTGTTTCGAGGTTATCAGTCCCACGCCATTTTTTGCCTCTTGGCCACCACTCCAGTATAATGTATATCCTTTCCTCAATTTCTTCCTTCCTTTACCTTTCCATTTCACTTCACTCAGTCCCATCATTCCAACCTTCTCCCTCTCCATGAAGTCTACCACCTCCTCCACCTTGCCTGTCAGGGTCATGACATTCATGATTCCCACTTTCATTTCGGTTACTGTTCGCCCATTTCTCACAGTTCCCCCAGTACCAAAGGAACTGCGCGTCGCCTGCAGGGTACGCCCTAACCTTTTCCGAATCATTGGAAGTGCCATTTCCATTTTAGGCTATTATTACGATGGGGTCACCACTCCCAAAGGCATTTTATGAAGCTACTGCCAGCTATTATTCAGGCCGCCCCTAACATGGAGAACAGACGCCCTTGCAGCCGCCCCTAACATGGGAAACAGACGCTGCCGATTGATGCTGTACTCATACTATTCCCTGAGTACTGGGTTGCCTCTTCCGCAATCTCCACCGTTCTGAAGTCCATCTTCTCCGCTGCAGATTCCGTTGAGGTCTTCGCACGTAACCCTGTGCACGGGGCCTATGTTATACCCCATAGGACTGGGTCCTCACCAGAACTTAGCCGGTACTGTAGTTCCATTATCAATAAATGATAAAAATGGTCCGGTTAGCTCAAATGGAAACTACATCATATTCCCTTTGGGAATATTCAAAACCTTACTTGGATTGCCAAGGTAAGGCTTTTGTTTTTATGAAAGGGAGTTTGACTCCCGTAGCACATTGGCATGCTCGTGACGTCAATACTGCTTGTATTTTGTGTCTTGCATGGCCTTCTCAGTATGTGCTAGCCACGCGTATTGGTAGGTGTGTCTGTACCAACTGACGAGCCCAACGGCACACTGGGGGGAAACGCTGGCATTGTTTGAGCTAACCGGACCATTTTTATCATTTATTGATAATTCATCCGCTCAAATGGAAACTACATCATATTCCCTTTGGGAATATTCAAAACCTTATTTGGATTGCCAAGGTAAGGCTTTTGTTTTTATGAAAGGGAGTTTGACTCCCGTAGCACATTGGCATGCTCGTGACGTCAATACTGCTTGTATTTTGTGTCTTGCATGGCCTTCTCAGTATGTGCTAGCCACGCGTATTGGTAGGTGTGTCTGTACCAACTGACGAGCCCAACGGCACACTGGGGCGAAACGCTGGCATTGTTTGAGCTAACCGGACCATTTTTATCATTTATTGATAATTCATCCGCTCAAATGGAAACTACATCATATTCCCTTTGGGAATATTCAAAACCTTATCTGTAGTTCCATGGTATATTACAGTACCGTTGCCCACCCCCGCGACGTGGACGCGCCTGGCAAGAATTATCCATGTAGCCAATTAGGATTGACTCATGGACCGGGTTAAGGAGCTGTCTAAATCCAGCAAAAAATAAAAAAAGAAATAAAAATAATACAACCATATATTGAAGAAACACAGATACTGTCCAGGTTCAGCAGATATGTACAACAGTAGGTATTTAAGAATTATTAAGCTACAGAAGTTTTTAATCAATCTTTGTAAAGAATTTGATTTTTCAACCAATAATTTTTTAAATTCCGTTAGTCTGTTACACTTCTATAAGTGTTGCGTTTTTTGTTAGTAGTTTTTGTGTTCATGAATATGAAAATCCTTTTGAGTCATTAACTTCTACCATTTGGTTTGAAATTTAATGCAAAGAAGTGTGAAACGATGGTGACAACAAGAAATTGGGGAAGAGTAACAACAGATATGATGATAGGATGAGAAGTACTAAAGAAGGTGGATAGTTCCAAGTATCTAGGGAGTGTAATAGAAGTAAGTGGTAGAAATAACAAGAAGATCAGGAAGGCAAGCCCATGGATTCCTGCAGAGTGTGAGAGGTCTGGTATGGAGCAAGAGCATAACCCAGAAGAGCAAACAGGTATTGTATCGAATATATTATGTCCCAATACTCACCTACGCATCAGAAACGTGGGTTATGAAAAAGACACAGGTAAGCAGAATCCAGGCTTGTGAAATGAAATTTCAAAGAAGCAGATTAGGAATAACAAGAAATGAGAGAGTGAGAGAGATTTTGGAAGAGAAACCCTTACAAGAGACCATAGAGAAGTCAAGAATGAGTTGGTATGGACATGCTTGAAGAATGCAGGATATCAAGGAGGACGCATGAGATGGAAATGAAGAGCGGTAGACCAAGAGATAGGTGGACTGTGGGTGTGAAGGAAGGAGTGCAGAAAAGAAGAGAGGTGTGAGACAGAGTGGAGAGTGAAAGGTGGTGGGAGGATAGAAAATGACGGAGAGGCTTATGTTTCAAGCAGATCCAGCCAGGGGTTGTAAACTGTAGAAGAAGAAGATGATGATGAACTTCTACCATAGCTAGCTTTTGAAGTGATTGTGTTGTACACTGTTATGTTAGTAACCATTACTATTCACATATTTTATTTACATAATAAGCTTTTTCTAGTTGGTTAGTTATGTTAATCACTGAAACAAACACTTCAATTTAATTGAGTTGATAATGTGGTTTTGTAGACTTAGCTGATTTACAGAAATTCATTTACCGACATCCAGCTTACTTCACTCCGCAATGCCCACATTAAGAGTCAATTTCATATCACTACTCTAAGCCAGGGTAAAGGAGCTATTAACGCAAATGTCAGGAGCCTTGGGACATTGACAAAACATTAACGTGGTCATAAATTGTGCCTACCCTCCAACACAACACCACATGTTTTTCAAATGAAGCAATATTATATGAGTATTATTTAATACCAATTCAACTTTGGCCCATGTTAACAATTTTCCAGTCTGGCACTTAGTCTGGCAATGTAGCAGCCTTAACTGTTTTTTTCTTTGATGGATTTTCAAAAAACATAACTCATGAGTGGTTCAAGATAAATCCTTGTTTTTATTACCAGTGGACTTGATGCTTTAATTAAAATGACATTTAATGCATACATATTTAACTTCATGTTTCAATGACACCACAACTAGGTTGTTTCGAAGAAACTAAAAAAGTTACTTGAATTAAAACAGATACACACACTAATACAGTCATCACAATCAACACCGGTTATCAGACAGGAAAGAGCTGCACAGCACTGGATCTACATCTAACTCAACACATTGAGGATGGATTTGAGAAGAAGAAGATCACTGGTGTGGCTTTTGTGGATCTCTCCGCCGCCTATGATACGGTAAATCACAGGATATTATTACACAAGCTCTACAGAATGATTACAGACATCAAAGTAACCAAGATGATAGCTACTCTCCTGGAAAATCGTCGCTTTTTTGTTGAATTCCAAGGACGCCGAAGTAGATGGAGAAATCAAAGGAATGGACTCCCTCAAGGCAGTGTACTGGCTCCTATTCTTTTCAACATCTACACAAATGACCAGCCATTGCCAGAAGGTACTAAAAGCTTTATCTATGCCGATGACCTAGCACTTACTACTCAGACTAATACCTTTGATGAAGCAGAGACCTCTTTAACTGTTGCATTAGAAGAGCTAGGTACCTATTATGAGAAAAACCAACTGAAACCAAATCCAGCTAAGACCCAAATTTGCGCGTTCCATCTGCGGCATGCACAGGCATCTCAGAAACTCAAAGTTATCTGGAAAGGGAACTTACTCGAACATTGCTTTACACCAAAGTATTTGGGAGTTATGCTGGACCGCACACTAACATACAAGAAACATTGCCAAAACGTAAAACAAAAGATAGCTGCTAGAAACAACATTCTACGCAAATTGTCAGGAACCAGTTGGGGAGCACAACCACAAACAATCAGAACATCAGCTCTAGCTTTATGCTACTCTGCAGGTGAATATGCCTCCCCGGTTTGGTACAGGTCAGCCCATGCGAAGCAAGTCGACATCGCTCTCAACGAAAGTTGCAGGATCATTACTGGATGCCTGAAACCTACACCCATTGAGAAGATCCAACTTCTAGCTGGTATTGCTCCTGGTGAGATTCGTAGGGAGGTAGCAGCTAACAAAGAAAGGCTCCAATCATCTACTTCAGAAGCACATCCCCTCTATGGATACCACCCAGCCACCCGGAGGCTGAAATCCAGAAAAAGTATTCTCCGCACATCAGTTAACCTTGAGGGGAAAGCGGAGAATGCTAGGATCAAGATGTGGAAAGAAAGAACCAGCCATCTCTCCAACTGGATGGAGCCGAAGGAAAGTCTTCCATGTGGACACCAGGAGAAGTGGACAACCTGGAAATCCCTTAACAGACTCCGTACAGAAGTCGGCAGAACAAAAGTAAATCTTCGGAAGTGGGGTTTCTCAAGCGACTCATCACTCTGTGATTGTGGAAAGCAGCAAACGATCCAACATTTATGTCAGTGTGTCTTATGTCCCTCAAAGTGCACTATGATAGACTTGGTTGCAGCTTCCTCTAATGCTATTGACGTCGCCCAATACTGGGCAAGAATTATCTAGCTTCCGATTTTGTTGCTCAGTAGGATTGTTTATATGTGTATATCTGTATATTTGTATAGTAGCAATGTATATATCGTGTATTTTAAAATATCTATGTGTAAAGTCGATACTTCTGACACGAATAAAGAAAGAATCAGACAGATTCTACACACACCCAAAGTATACGGGGCTACATGACCGCGTTGTCGCAGCCCCTAAACTGAGGAACCAACCAAACTAAAAAAGTCTTACAACACGATACAATACAAGGGAAATGGAGGAGTAGATATTCAGTACGAGAGGTTCTTGGACAGATGAGTTCCACCTAGGTAGGTATCTTCAGTGGGTTCATTTAATGGTAGTACAGATCTCGGCGACTAGCTTTGCACATAACCTTGATAGCTCAGCGGTAGGAGAGGGGCATGGAGCGGTGCCAATGTGAATTGGTGTCTAGGCATGACCAACAATCACAGTAATCACAATACTCACTAAACATGCAACGTCTAAAAAGATGGTATATTGGCTTTCACGACCGGTGAATTGAAACTCAGCAATTCTTCTAGGTTTGTGCCGTGTCTTGTGTGGGGTTTCGCCTAGGACACCAAGCTGGCTCAACTGTGGCTCTTGGTGTTCCCGCCCGGACCCTCACAGGAGTAACAAACTGCGCGCTACCTCCCTTTGTATAGAGTGCAACTGCACTACTTTACTGCGAGAACTAAAAGTTCAAGCATCCTTAACCTCCCTATGAAGGCTTCCAAAAAGATGGTATATTGGCTTTCACAGCCGGTGAATTGAAACTCAGAGCCTGCCGATGAACCAGCTTGGTGTCCTAGGCGAAACCCCACACAAGACACGGCACAAACCTAGAAGAATTGCAGAGTTTCAACTAACGTCTAAGCTTTGCAGATACTTGTCCATATGAATGACAAAACACATGTGAACTAACAATATGAGTCAGAGGAGGGCGCCAACCACCGGCTGAACAGGGTACACTCAGCCGCGATCTGCGCCAGTCACAACCGGCTTAGCTTGCCGTGTTTACTCGCGCGCATATATATAATGACCCTGTACTTCTCTTCCATATTTCATGACTTCAAGACAGAAGATCTCATTGAAGAACGCAGCCTCTGCTATGCACTATTTTGAGTGACAGAAGATTGATTGCTGCCCACCCCCCTGATGGGACTGGGAGGTTGGGGGGCTCTAGCCTTAAAAAGCTAATGATTAAATTGATGGAGTAAATTGCCATCTTTGAAGAGAGCGATGTGTCCAGTTGTGAAGGTTACCCTTGTCCTTTTGTGTGTTTTTCCCTTTTATCTCTCCCTCTGCCGGCACCAACCTGTCGTCTTTTATCCATGTTTCTATTTCCTGTTCAGTGATTGACTTTTATTGTAAATCAACCTTTTAAGAAAGAGCTGTTTGTTTAACGTCTGGGCTCCAGTCATCATGTAAGTAATTGTGTTTTTCCAGGGCGTGTCTCGATGTTCACGTCAGGCTCGGAGAACTTGCACTTTGTGGAGAAAGTGACAGCAGGAACTAGATATGCTCTGACGGTGTCATTTACTTGTGACCCCCAATACGAGGTCCAGGATCCATCATTCCACATGACTGCTGACAAGTGAACTATAACAACTTGTATGCCTGGATTATATTTACAAAAAGTATTTTTATGATAAGTCCTGTTTCTGTTCCTATATGTTATTTTCAATCTGTTAAATTACAAAAGGCTCCTGTGATGGGGTAAATATTACCATTTCTAACCAAATAAATGATCTGTGATGATCTTGCATAGCTTGACATCCAGGGTAACGGGTTAAACTGAGAAATATTGCATTTTTGAATATTTTGGAGATTTTACAGTGTTTCAAACAAGTGCTCACATTGTTAGTGAATGCAACATTTGTAGATATTGTGCTGGGTGTAATATTGTTTCTTAATGTATCGTCAGGCATAGAAAATTAATTCAGCTTACAGTACAGACTTTTCTGGCAAGGTTCAAGGCCTAGATTCTGCAGTCGTTGGAGGAGAGTCAATACCAGAAAGGCCAGAATCTGGAGACAGAAGCGTACTCTCAGGTAAAATCATAATTGTTCTACTGCTCTCCTTGACAGTTCTTCTGCGATGAGTTGTCTTGAGGTGTTGGTTCTACAGTGGTTGTCATTGGAGGTATTAAGGGTTGACCACATATTACGTAATCAAAAAGAGTGGGAGGGTTCGAAGCATTAGAAGACGTGCAGGGGGGGTAATTGAAATGATTACTTAATCACTTAATAATTAACAAAAATATACTCGTTTAACGCTCTGCGCTGCTTTCTAGCTTCTCCATGGTCCCTGTAAGGATAATTGCAACCTTTCACCCAAAGAATACGTTAGTTTCAGTAAATGTAAAGGTCATTTTTGTTTTGCTTATAAAATAGCGGCTTCGGTGGTGTAGTTGGTAGCATGCTGAACTGCTGTGCCCATAGTGGGTTCAAACCCGGCCGAAGTCGTCGGATTTTTTAAGAGCGTTAAAATCCTTCAGTATGCCTTCCTTCGGAGGGGAAGTAAATCCGGCGATCCCATGTCATAGATTTATGGCATGTAAAAGATCCTTCCGCAGACTAAACTTGTGAGGAGCTAAATTTCTAGGTTAGATTTCGTTGTAACGCTCTATCAAAGTTCCAATGTTCACCACTAGGTATCGTTGACATCTGGTAGCGAAAGTTGGAACTACTTGAAATCAAACGGAACTTGTAGCTCACCCTATGGGTATCCGCTTGAAGCAGCTACAGCCTCTGGCGAGCCGAACATGTCCTCGGACACTCCCGGCACTAAAAGCCATACGATGAAGAATTAAATAAACTTATAAAATTAGTAGAAGCCTTATCCTGTAAGTTGAATGTAAAGGTAATTTATATTTACTTATAAAATTAGCAGAAATCTTGCCTTGTTCAAAGAATACTTCTATTCATATCATAAAGAGATTAAAAAATATTTTTTGATGAAAAATAACCTAGGACTCTCGTCAATCGTTTGTACATTTCTTGTGGTTTATTTTTTGCCCCCGAAGCACCTTCGGAAACTGCAGCGTAGAATACTTTTATTCAGATCATTAAGAGATTCAAAAAATATTTTTGATAAAAAATAACAGTACCGTAACTTAGGACTTTTGTTTTTGTACATTTCTAGTGGTTTTGTGCTCCTTAAGCACCTCAGGAAACTACAGCGTTATATTTTTTTTACAGTAATAGATGTGTCTGACATTGTGTTTATTTCATTTATTTATACTGATAAATCGTGACAAAATCAGAAATTGTGATTACATAATACAGGGGGCTCCATGCAGTGATTGCATGGGGAAAAGGGGTGAAAAATCGACCAACAAATGATTTCACAATATGTGGACGGCCTCTTACTGTGCCTTTACTTTGGTTGATTTCTGGTATGTTTTGGTGTGGTCCAAGATGTAGAATCTGTCTGCACTTGGGAGCACAACGTTCAAAATTCAATATATTCTGGTAGGCAGATTGATTGATATGATATATTGTTAGAAAATAATTTTGGTTTAACATTATTGCAGCTCATATTGTGAGTGTGATTTATTGTGCACAGCTGTACAAGGGGGTTGCTTGAATTGATGTTATTTGATTTACAATTTATTTCCGGCACCTTGCACTCTTGATTACATAATATGTAATATAACAAGTAAGTTTTGTTACAAGCTGCCTTTTCAAGAAGCATTTAGAATGAATTGTTTAATAGCACTTGTGTTTTGTGTGAAGTAATCATAAGAGAATACTTGTTAAATACATTTAGCAAACACCATTTTTCTACCATGGTATGAAATATCTCATGCCATGGTGTAGTGACTTGCATTCTTGGCTGTCACCATGGAGGTCTGGGTTCAATTTCCGGATCTGCCAAGAAATGTAATTCTGTCATAGTGTTGGAACAGGGTTCACCCATCGTCACGAGGCAGAACTGAGAAGAGGTGGGTTTGATTTTTTACTCAGCCATCCTATAAGTGGTTTACCATGGTTTTGTTCTTCTTCTCCAAGATGGTATTTAAATTAATAATGTCACGGCTGTCTCCTACCCTTAGGGGCAGATGGCCTTGTAGTTCCACCCCTTAAAATAACAATAACTAACTAACCAGTCACTAGACACATCACATTTATCTAAAACATTTGTATTTGCGCAAACATAGCTTGGACTGGCTGCTGCGAGTCTCCTGTCGATCTGTCCAAGGTGAAGGTCGGAGGAATACATAATAAGGGTATTCATCTATGATATAATATATCAAAATGTGTTCTGAAATGTCGTCTTTGTATGAACAGATATGCAACTAGTTCAAATATCTTTCTTTAGATTGCAGTTCTGATTGCACCCTGTGCAGAGTTGTGATCAACCGAGGAATTGTTTCGGATGTATATTTGTGCTAGTATTGGTGTATTAACATTCAAAAACATCAGGGAAGATATCACTCATACCGTATTTATGCGTGTATGCCGCACACTCTTTCTCTCCAAAAATTAAGTGTAAAATGTTGGATGCATGTCATAAATGAGGAGATTGTATTTATGGACCATCCAAATCAATGTTCGCGTTACCGGTGTATATGACTTCTCATCTGACTCGCATTGTTAAATAATGCGGCAAGCGGAAGCCAAAATAACGTATTATTTAAATAATAATTTAATCAAATTTCCTTTCGCAACAGTTCTCATCTATTTATTCCCCTGATAATTATATATTATATATGTAAATAATGTTGATTTCGAACTATTACGCGATTATGGTACACACTACTGGTAGAAAATCCTTGGTGTTTTGTCCTGTGCTGTTAGCGGAAGTGACAGTGCTTGCTTGTGACACATGGTTAAAGTCGATCAGTCTTGTGTTGACCACATGCTAGGTTGGTGTTTAAGTGTGTGCTAATGATCAGGTGAAAAATACGCACGGCAAAAAAATAAGGTCTTTTACCGCAGGAGAAAAGCTTAGAAATGATCAAGGAAGCAGAAGAAGAAGAAAAACGTGCAATGGGTAGGAAATAATGATGTATCTGAATTGTATATTTGAGATGGGTAGAAAAACAAATTATTACAAGAAACACGTGCCTTTTTTTAATTGCTTCATTCAACTTCAATATATTTTCCTGAAAGCAATTGAGCAAATTCAGAGTGCACAACTTACTCAACTGCATGACATACATGTAGGTTATGTATATTCCCGAATGGGAATATGATGTTATTTCCGTTTGATCAGATAAATTATCAATTAATATGATAAAATTGGTCTGGCCAGATCAAACATGGCTTGTGGTTGCAAGAATAACAATCATATAAAACCAAATTTCCTTCCTTTTTGTAACACACTATGTTTTGTATTGTCTGAGTGCCTACTGTCCTACTACAAAGTTCATTTTTCTTTATGTTGACTGGCTGCGTGGCTCAGCGGTAACTTACTTGCCTGCTCAACAGCTGCTGAAGACTTCCTCCGTGATGTGCCGAAATATCCTGAACAACCATGGATGGCTGTACCTCCTTCTTACATGGAATTCAGTGTAGCTCTCAATCAAATGAAACCAAGAAAGGCACCTGGCCCAGATAACATCCCACTGGAATTAATTCAAGCTGGAGGTCAGTCCCTCAAAACGCGGATTTTCACTCTTATTCTCAAAATTTGGGAATTAGGAGAAGTACCTGGTGACCTAAAGAACGCCACTATCATCACAATCTTCAAGAAAGGTGATCGTAGTGTTTGTGGCAACTATCGCGGTATATCGCTACTATCTACTGTGGGTAAAATTCTCGCCAGAATTTTACTTAACCGCCTTCAGGTTATCTCAGAAAAGATCCTCCCCGAGTCCCAGTGTGGATTTCGATCTTCCAGAAGCACAACTGACTTGATTTTCTGCATAAGACAACTACAAGAAAAATGTAGTGAGCAACAGAATCCACTCTTCTTAGTCTTTTATGATCTGGAAAAGGCCTTTGACTCAGTTCCAAGATCTGCTATGTGGGCGGTGCTACAAAGCTTTGGCTGTCCTCGACGCTTTGTTGATCTAATCCAAGCTCTCCATGATGGCATGACCGGTCAGGTTTGTCAGCAAAATAAGATCTCTGACGAATTTCCTATCACTCATGGACTGAAACAAGGCTGCGTACTTGCTCCAACACTGTTTGCATTGTATTTGGCTGCAATGCTCTATAAATCGCCCACAAACATCCCAGGTGTAGATGTCAGGTACCGATTTGATGGAGGGCTCTTCAACCTAGCTCGATTTCGCTCCAAGAAGCTAACTCAGGTTACGAAGATAACCAATATGTTGTATGCAGATGATGCAGCATCGCCTACACTCACGCCAGTGGAGTTGCAACAGACTGTTAATTGCTACAAGAATGCATGTGAACGTTTTGGTCTCACCATTAATGTTCAGAAGACCAAGGTTCTGGCACAACCCTCACCAGGCACTTCCCTTCCGCACTTCAACATTTCTATCTCAGATACTCCATTGGAGCAGGTAGACCACTTCTCGTATCTGGGCAGTCTGCTATCTGTACACGGCAATTGTGGGCAGGATGTTGAGAAGAGAATCGGTGCTGCCCATGCGGCATTTGGGCGACTATCGCACCGGGTCTTCTTGAATAAAGATCTGACCGTGAAGACGAAGCTCATGGTGTACCAAGCTGTTGTTATCTCAACATTGTTGTATGGCTGTGAAACCTGGACCCTCTATCGACATGACTTCCGAAAGCTTGAGCGCTTCCATCAACAGAAGCTTCGATCCATCCTTAAGATAAAGTGGGAAGACCACATCACCAATCTTGATGTTCTTGAGAAAGCGCTTGCTAATAGTATAGAATCATCCATCATTGGTCATCAACTTAGATGGATTGGACATGTCCAACGGATGGATGATACGAGACTACCATGCCAGGTTCTGTATGGTGAACTCACCTCCGGCACCAGACCTCATGGAGGCCCTAAGAGACGTTACAAGGACCAATTCAAGCAGAATATGAAGTTGACAGGTCTCAATCCACAAACCTGGGACCAGCTTGCTAAAGACCGTTCAACTTGGCGCCAGACCATCCCGGCTGCTGTCAAAATGTTTGAAGAAGAACGTCGTAGAATTGTTAAGGCCAAGCGACAAGCACGTAAGCTCCGTGCAGCACAGCCACGCCCTCCACCAACAGTTCTGTGTGATCTGTGTGGACGTTTGTTTCATGCACGCATTGGGCTGTTCAGTCACCGCAAACATGCCCACAGACCTCAACCTTAGATTATTTTAGACTGTTTTGGAAGAAGATGTATACTCGGAAACGAGTTAAAGACGACGACGACGACGACGACTTGCCTGCTGTGCTTAAGGTTGTAGAATCGAATCCTGGCGCAGTCAGTTGGCATTTGAGGGTGCGCAAATGTGAAGGAGCCTTGTCAGTAGATTTACTTGCATGTTAAAGATCCCCTTCAGGGCAAAATTCCAGCACCCTGGTGTCTCTAAAAGTTAAAGGGATGTAAAACCAATAACATTATTATTTCTTTATATCACCTTATAGGAAAGTGAACATAACGGGTTCCGCAGCATGGCTGTGCTCGTTAAATTCGTGCACCACAACCACGAGAGGGGGCAGCTGCTGCAAGTCCAGAGATCGGAGGTTCAAAACTCGGTGCTGACCGGCTATTCTGAGTGTGGTTTCCCCCCTTTTTTTTTCTAAACTCCCCTCCAGGCAAATTCCAGGATATTATTATACTTCAAGTCCCGGGGTACCTCCCTGTCCCTAATACAGTTACACACACTACTACAGTCATCACGTAAATACAGGTTATCAGACAAGTTCAACACACGCCCAACTACACAGGGCTGATGACCAAGATATCACAAGCCTATAAAATGAATTAACAACAGAACTGTACACAACAGAAATTGTTCTGTTGGTGTGCCCAGTCAAAGGAAGAGCATTGTCAGATTGCAAGCTCAGCGACGGTGTACTAACTTCTTCTTTTCTCGCGTATTGCCCGCGTTAGCACAGGGTCCGCTAGCTTAGTTGTATACTAACTATGAAATGCATTTATTTTTTTGTTGTAATTTCCACTTGAGGGGTTAATTTGTGAAGTGAATGTCTTATTTTTATACTTTACTTTCCAAGACCAGTTTATATGGTTTTGGTTTATGGAACTTCTCCAATTTTGTGTTATTAGTGTATATAAACTTGTAATGAGATGGATGTGATTTCTCCTGGAAGGAAAAAAATCGAATGAACTCTGTGAGATTGCTGAATAAGTTACCATTGATGTTATTAATGTTTTAGTGTAAATATTGTTTGAAAAGGATAAAGTCTTATGATATCAGTTATTTTGTGAATGTTATTCTGGCATACCTTCCTCAAGCACGTCAAGTCACGCCCCATGACTTCAGTAGGGAGTTGCAACAAATCCAAGGTTTGAATCCCAGCATTGATAAGTCACCCTGAGTGTGGATTTTGCTGGGTGTTTCTACACTGTATGCAGGTAAAAGTTAGAATGGAAACTTACTTGAAGTTCTGGGACACCTACCTTAAATCCTCAACCCTAAAATTGCAGTTACACGTTTGTAAAGTCATCGAACTCTAACATTGAAAAATCGTAGCTTCGTCCCTGACGGAATATGTTGGCAAGCCTGGCTGTGAGATGTTGTCAGATCAGACATGGTATTTAAGTCATTCAATAAAGATTGGAATTCCCCCTATAACTCCTGCAAAATAGCAGTTTGAAATGTGTCTCGATGTATGTGTGAAGATCGACTATAATACTGTCAAATGCCATCAGATGCTGTTGCTGCTTCCCATAGGCAGCGCATTGGAGCGGCAAATGTTCCGTCGTGCGATAACGCTTATGGACATGGAGCCGACAAGCACGGGCAAAGGTGGACAGTGTGGTTTCTCTGGAGAGAAGGCGTGACTGCTTCAGACATCCACACGAGGTTAGCTGCCATATGTGGGGAGGCAGCACCAAGTCGCCAGACCATTGCCATCATTCGTGAACTAGGGTTTACTGTGCTGCCACATATCCTCCATATTCGCCAGATCTGGCTCCTAGTGCCTATGGCCTATTCGTCTCAATGAAAGAGGGCATGCGGGGAAAAAGTTCACCACCAATGATGAACTCCATGCAGTTGTCCAATAGTACCAGGATACCCCTAAAGAATGGTCTGCGATGCAAATACGGAAGCAGCCAGAACAATGGACAAAGTACATATTGGCGGAGAATACCTGTAATGTAATCCGAATGAGTTAGTTCAATAAATGGTTTCTGTGAATGAAAGAAAATTGTAATGTCAATCATTTTTGAACGCCCCAAGTAGAATTGGTTGAAGTTGTGTCAGATCAGTGCGGCTAATCCCTTGCCCAGAGTGAGTCGTACAAGGTCAAGCTGAAACTGAAACTGTGGGAACGAAATGTGCGGAAAACAAGTTAGTGTTAACCCTGAACATTTATTACTCTCAGCACTTCCAGACTACTTCCAGCAGAGTTAAAAAATATTGTTCTTCACTTGAAGGTATGTGGAACTATTGTGTGTAATTTATTTATTTATTTATTTATTTATCGTATGGCTTTTAGTGCCGGGAGTGTCCAAGGACATGTTCGGCTCGCCTGAGTCTGTAGCTGCTTCCAGCATACACCCTAAAGGGTGAGCTACGAGTTCCGTTCAATTTCAAGTAGTTCCAACTTTCGCCACCAGATATCAATGATACCTAGTGGTGAACGTTGGAACTTTGATAGAGCGTTCTAACGAAATATAACCTAACAAATTTTGCTTTACACAAGTTTAGTCTGTGAAAGGATCTTTTACATGCCATAAATCTATGACATGGGACCGCCGGCTTTACTTCACCTCCGAAGGAAGGCATACTGAAGGATTTTTAAAGCTCTTAAAAAATCCGACGACTTCGGCCGGGTTTGAACCCGCTATCTTGGGCACAGCAGTTCAGCATGCTACCGACTACGCCACCGAAGCCGCTAATTGTGTGTAATCACTAGATTTATGTATGTAATACGTCTGAATAAAAAAATCCGAAATACTGTGTCCGGTGACGTTACCAACACCCTGTACATTCAGCTGCGTGTGTGACACAACTTTAAGGTTTTCGTCTGACATGCCCCAAGGTTGCAGAATCAATTCCGGGCGAAGTTACCTGGCATTTGAGGGAGCTTAAATATGAAAGACTTGTCATTAGATTCATTGATACGTTAAATATCCCCTTCAGGGCAAAATTCCAGCTCTTCGTCTCTTAAGTCTCATTAGTTAAAAGGGACGTAACATCCATATTATGTATGAGACCCATCCAGAAATTACGTTTCCCACCTCTACTTAGTATAAAACAATGTCCCCATTTCTTAGATGTCACGGTTAATCTCGAGAACCACTGGATGGATTTTGGTGTGGGTTTCACCATTTCGAGGATGGTTTCTGTAGAAAATTATTTATGATCAAAGGAAGCCAAGCAGTAACGATTTCAGTGAAAGAGTCGAAAAAACCTGGTGTCTGTGCGCTTTATAAGCCTACGCTGGGGAAACCGTTAAAAATATCAATATAGTTCACTATGGGTGTAAGAATTTTTCAGCATGAAAAGTTCTACAAAAAACTCGATTTTGTAACAAATTATTTCGAAATTGTCGCCTATCTCGTTTTGTAGTATTGGGTTAAAAAGCAATAAATTGTGTTGTAAATAAAATACAACACAAAAATGATATCTACTCAGTATAAAACAAAGTCCCTGATTCTTGGATGTTGCAGGTAAACTAGAGAACCACTGGATGGATTTTGAAGCGGTTTTCACCATTCTGTAAAGGATATCTCGAGAATGATTTCTGTAGAAAATAATTTATTTATGATCAAAGGAAGCCAAGCAGTAACGATTTCAGTGGAAAAGTAAAACAAAAAAACTGGCGTCCGAGCGCTTTGTAAGCTTACGCTGGGCAAATCGTCAAAAATATCTAAATACTATGAGTGTAAGAATTGTTCAGCATGAAAAGTTCTACAAAAAAGTCCGCGAGTATGTCTTATCTTCAACTAGCAGTAGTGCCTGGCTTCGCCTGGTGGATTTATTTGTTTTATGGATGATAATGAATAAGGTAAAGGCTTTTAAGATTGTGCAGTGGCATTTTTTTACAGTTGGCAGCACTGGTGACCCAAACCATTCTGTTGATAAACGTGGCTTGCAAAGTGCTCTTCGAAAGTATGAACGATTTTGCTGATTCTACTTGTGTAAAGAATTAAGAGGTATGAATAACTAATCATCATATTTGATATAATTTGTATTCTTAAGAAAATAAGCCTTAGAGCTCAATTAAATTATGATTTAGTTGAAACAAATACTCTTCTCACAATGGGAACTCCTAACAAAGGCTGTGAAGGGCTCTGTATGTGTGTATACATAACTGCTTCAGCCATCTATTAGCGTAAGTGTTGAACTATGCAGAAACCTGCAAGACTGCGCACTCTGCGCAGTCTTGGATGCATTGTGCGCCATCTTACAGGTACATTCTTGTTCTGTAGAAATCGTTTATATCTAGGATATTCTTTCTTGCAGACGTCTGTTTAACGGCAGTATGAGCTCGACATACTCAAGAAAATCACACAGGAAACATATTTACATCAGAAATCTTAGAGGAAGCCAGAAGGAGAATTGAAAATGGTGAAAGTCTCGAAGAAAAGTGGCTACTAAGGAATACACTTTGAGAAACGGAAACAGATTAAAATTGGTAAGGAGGAAATTAATTACGGTAGTTGATTAATAATTGTGTATGGTAATACCGGTACTCCTTATACTGGATAACCACATTTCCCACTGCAGCATTTATGCTGTTCTTTACTGCAGGGAACACAGCACCAACTTGCTTTCTCTACCACCCCATGCAAGCCACAGGCTTCAGCCTTTGGATGTTGGCTTTTTTGGGCCTCTGAAGAAAGCCTATTCTCAAGAAGCTGATATGTGGTTGGTGAATCATCCTGGCAATGTAATTACACAGGCCAACGTGGCCAGGATCTTCAAATCAGCCTACGAGAGAGCAGCAAAGACGGGGATAGCCGTTCAAGCTTTCATCAAAACTGGAATTCATCCGTTTAACCGGAATGTACTTTCGGATGACGTCTTTGCTCCCTCGGAGGTAACATTCCGCCCATCTGAGCAGGAGAATGAACCTGCTGTAGAGGAGCAAATTAAAAAGGCAAAAATTGACGAGCCACAAGTGTCGCCTGCTATGATATCTCCCCTACCAAAGGAAGCTCAAGCAACCAAACGCAAGAGAACTTGCAAAAGGTCTGAAGTTCTATCTTCCTCTCCTTATAAGAATGGCCTTGCAACGAGGAATGAACAAGCGAAAAAACAGGGCAGGAAAACTCTTCGCTACGATGGAAGTTTAGTAGCGTCAGCTGTCACAACTGCCGAAGAAGAGAAAATCGTGTGACCTTGCTGTGACGAGAAGTATGAGGATCCAATTATTGAAGACTGGGTGCAATGTAGTAGGTGCAAACGGTGGTGGCATGAATTGTGTTCGAACTATGAAGGCATAGGACTCTTCAAATGTGAATTATGCTAATGCGCATTCTTATAGGACACCACGCGCATTCTTAAAGGACAGTGCCTGTAAGATTGCGCATTTGCAATTAATTTAAAAATATTAATTTACATTTAATTTATATTATTTTCCGTGTTTTTTTGTATACGCATTGTGTTTGTAATTATTTGAAGTCTTGTTAATAAATTTTGTGTTAAATTGGTCACAAAAGTAGTTTATCCATGGACATAAATATATTAAGTGCCTTTACCTTACTACTACAGAACTGGCACATGATACTTTTAATCAGCAAATTTTGCTGTAGATGTTTATCCCCATATCTCATATCCAATCTTGCCACCAGGGATGTGTATTCCTTTTGCTCGTTGTCTGGAATGGTCTGTAGAATGATCAGAGCGTCTCCTCGGAGAGCAGTTACCAGGCTAACGGCTTTATCTGCTGCTGTCCATCTGTTGGCAGTAGCTGCGGCCTCGAACTGCTTCAGGTACGTGGACCATAGGGCTTTCCCGTCATACGTGGGTGGCTTTATATGGACGCTCCTAACATTGGCTCCGGTTGTTGGTATAATTTCGTTGGTACCTGTTTCCATGATCTTCTGGAGTGAATCAAATTTTTCTTTGATGGCGGTAATTCTTAACTGGACATCCCTTTCAACTTTCTCAAGTTCCTCTCTGTACGCCCTAGAATTTTCATGAATTCTTTCTTTTAACTTGTTTTCCAACCACTGGTTCATCTCCAACATCTTTCCTTCGAGTAACCGTGAAATTTCAGTTTGGTTTCTGGAAATTTCACTTACCGTATCTTTTCTTCTAGCAGTCCGGAGCTTTCAGCTTGGTTCTTCATCATCTCGGTAAGGTCCTTCATGCTTATGGCTCTTTCGAACCGGGGGGGGGGGGGGGCTCTGGATCATTACCTTCAGCCTCCAAGGCCGAGCGAAGTCGCATCAGCAAAGTGGTCTTGCTTCCAGTAGTGTCTAGATCGCGTTCTTCCAGCTCCTGTTTCAGTTCTATAACCTTCATTTGACTTAATTTTACTCTCACAGTAGCCATAATCCCAAGAACGAAAACAGTTACAAGGATCTAAAATAAAAGTCACACTCACGGCCAATTTCTATTCCGCTTCTGACGCCAATTGTTACGCTCCGTGGGTAAAATTATAAATTAATTTTATCTCTTTCTAAATCTGATATTTAATCACCACACATCCTAATACAAATCGCTACATTCATGTCTTCACGATGTCTTCGCAGAGTCTCTACCATCACAAACAAAACCACAGCCGACTCGACCCGTCTCTTCCATACTTCTTCCACTGCCTTGACAATCTCGTTTTTTGTGATTTCATAAACAGTTTCCTCACTCCACCGCATAACGCGCCGCTTAATGCCTGTATAGACACGTAGCAATACTAAATTATACTGATTGGCGTATAATCTCTACTTAGTATAAAACGAAGTCCCCGATTCTTGGATGTCACGGGTAATCTCGAGAACCACTGAATGGAATTTGATGCGGTTTTCACCTTTTTGCAAAGGATATCTCGAGGAAGGTTTCTGTAGAAAATAATTTATTTATGACCAAAGGAAGTCAAGCACTAACGACTTTAGTGAAAAGGTCGAAAAAAAAAACAACAACTTTCGTCCGTGCGCTTCTTAAGCTTACGCTGGGCAAACCGTTAAACATATTGTTACGTGCCACCCCCCTAGTGGCACTTTTGTCAACTGGATTATGGTGGGTTGAAGCACAACACAAGATTGTTCCTTTAAATGAAATAATTAACTTTATTGCGGCCAGAACATACACCACTCATCAGCAAATACAAGCAATTATTACCTTACTCCAGTTTCCTCAAGTCTCTTCCTTAGAATTTTTCAAATAGTTAATCTTCTCGCTAGCGGCTTCGGTGGCGTAGTCGGTAGCATGCTGAGCTTCTATGCCCAAGATAGCGGGTTCAAACCCGGCCGAAGCCGTCGGATTTTTTAAGAGCGTTAAAAATCCCTCAGTATGCCTTCCTTCGGAGGGGAAGTAAATCCGGCGGTCCCATGTCATAGATTTATGGCATGTTAAAGAACCTTCCACTAATTGCACCTGTGAGAAGCTAAATTGGATAGGTTATTGTAAACAACGCTCTTAGGTTTCTAAGTTCGTTGTCAAGAGCCGACTGCGGTGGCGTCTAGCAGCTGAGTTGTGAACTTAGCCTAGTAGTCGTTGACGGTGGCGCTTGGCGGCAAAAGTAGGAACTATTTGAAAAATTCTAAGTTGCAGTACTTAAATTAAAATAACAGATAACACACACTGATACAGTCATCACAATTAACACCGGTTATCAGACAGATTCTACACACACCCAAAGTACACGGGGCTACATGACCGTGTTGTCGCAGCCCCTAAACTTAAGAACCAACCAACCAATCTTCTCGCTAATGAGTCTGTTGGCCTTGACAGAACTACCTGCACCTCTTCCCCATGTACACCAACTACAGTTACTTACGATATTCCGCTACACGCTATTTCGCTGTCCACAAGCTGGGGGAAACAATGCCACTGGATTTCGTAACTCGCACGGCACTTCGTCACCACACTTCTGTCGCTCAGGAAAGACGCTCGCACTAGCTCGTAAAACACACACCCACAGAAAAACTCGGTCCCCTCACTGTTGAAGCCGCTTATATAGCAGGCTGGTGACTCACTGGATTCTAGAATCGTCCAGGACACACGGCTTCTAGAGATTTCCTTCACTGGCTGGGTCACGAATATTCTGAACAATCCCTTTCACTTCGCAGCCCGTTGCGTAACGCGCACGTAATACACTGAGGCAGAGCACACACAGCCTGGGGGCAGCTGTGACTCAACGCGGCGAGGCGACAAAACAAACACAGCCGTAACACCACCCCCTTCCTAAAAGGCTGATCGTCCCGATCAATCATTGGTCCGTCTGTGTCCCTCCGTAGGCTGCCAGGCGATCTCGATGCACGATCTTCATCTTCGCCCTCGGGCTCCGCTGGATCCTGTAGATGACATCGTTGATCCGTTTCACGACTCGGTACGGGCCCTCCCAGGACTTCTGCAGTTTGGGTGACAGGCCTTTCTTCCGTAATGGGTTGAAGAGCCAGACCAGGTCGTCCTCGTGGAACCCGCCAGCATCCGTCTGTTGGTCGTATCGGGTCTTCATTCGGTCGGTCTCGATCCGCAGCTTCCTCCTCGCGAACGTGTGCACGTCCTCCAGTTGGTCGACCAGTTCTTGACAATACTGGCTTACCGGGACCGGATCATTTCCAGGTCGGCCGAAGGCAAGATCGACAGGTAGACGGAGCTCCCTCCCAAACATGGCCCGGGCTGGTGTGCACCCGGTGGCTTCATGCACGGCGGCGCGGTAGGCCAGGAGAAATAGTGGATGATGTTTGTCCCAATCCCTCTGGTGCTCGCTGACGACTATTCGGAGATGGTTCTCGATGGTGCGATTGAATCGCTCTACCATCCCGTCGGACTGAGGGTGTAGCGGCGTTGTCCTTGTCTTCCGGATTCCCAGCAGCTGGCATAGATTCTGGAACACCTGCGACTCGAAGTTCCTCCCTTGGTCGGAGTGCAGCTCCAGGGGTACTCCGTACCGGCTGATGAATTCCTTCACCAGGGTCTCTGCGATCGTCGCGGCTTCCTGGTTAGGGAGCGCATACGCCTCCGGCCATTTGGTGAAGTAGTCGCTGACGACCAATATGTAGCGGTTCCCTGCCTCGCATAACGGGAATGGCCCAGCGACATCGATGCCACTCTCTCCATGGGGCCGCCCACGTTGTAGGTCTTCAGTGGACCCCGTCGTCTTCGTCCTGGGCCCTTGCTGGCTGCGCAATCGTGGCACCTCGCGCAGTGGTTCTCCACGTCAGTTCGGCATCCGATCCAGTAGAACCGCTCTCTCAGCTTCTCCAGGGTTTTCTTTATCCCTAGGTGTCCACCAGATGATCCTCCATGAACTTCCTTCAGGACTTCCTCCGTCATAGCCTTTGGAACGACGACTTGTTCCCGAGATGTCTTCCCGTCGGTGCTCTCCCAGGTACGGCAGATGAGGCCATCCCTCACAATCAGCGAGTCCCACGCGCCCAGTAGGACTTAAACTTTGGGCTGCAGTCACTCACAATGTTCCACCCGCGTCTGGGGACACAGGCCCTCTTCCATTCGGCTATCAGTCCCAGGTAATCATCTTCTGATTGTGCCCGCGTGAAAGATTCGCGGCTCCAGTTCCCTTGAAGTTCCACAGTAGTCCGTCGTCACTGTATCCCGGTGTTCTCCTCCCTCCTAGTACAGAAGGTGCAGTCTTCGGGGCACGGTCTTCGTGACGGGGCGTCGGCATTAGAATGCAGTTGGCCTTTCCTGTGCTGGATCTCGGAGTTGTACTGTTGAAGCCTCTCTAACCACCGCGCGAGTTGACCCTCGGGCTGCTTTAAGTTCAGGAGCCACCGCAGGGATGCATGGTCGGTCCTGATGAGAAATTCTTGTCCGTACAGGTACTTGTGGAAGTGTTCAATGGTCTTCACGATGGCGAGCAGCTCCTTCCTGGTGACGCAGTAGTTCCTCTCTGGCTTTGACAAGGCTTTGCTGAAGTAGGCCACTACTCTCTCCTCGCCGTCCACTATTTGCGACAGGATTCCCCCTATGCCAAAGTCGCTGACATCGGTATCGACGATGAACCTTGTTCCAGGTCTGGGGTAGGCCAGAATAGGCGCGGTGCACAGAGCCTGCTTGAGTTGTTCGAAGGCACTATGGCATTCTGCTGTCCACGTGAAGAGTTGGTCCTTCTCAGTCAGTCGATGTAAAGGTTTGGCGATGTCGGCGAATCCTCTTACGAAGCGACGGTAATAAGTGCAGAGTCCCAGGTAGCTTCGTAGTTGGGACTTGTCCTTCGGAACTGGCCACTCCCTCACAGCTGCGGTCTTTTCTGGGTCGGTGCGCACCCCTTCCTCGGAGACAATATGCCCAAGGTACGGGACCCGCTTCTGGAAGAGCTGACACATCTTGGGGCTCAACTTCAGCTGGGCAGCCCGTAGCTTCATCAAGATCTCCTTCAGGTTGCTGTAGTGCTCCTCGAAGCTTTTCCCAGAACGATGACGTCGTCTAGGTAGACCAGGCAGGTCTTCCAGTGTAGTCCCCTCAGAATGGACTCCATTAGCCAATCGAAGGTCGCAGGGGCGTTGCACAGACCGAATGGCATGACGGTGAACTGCCAGAGCCCGCTGCCCACAGAGAACGCCGTTTTCTCGCGGTCCTTAGGGTGGACCTCCACCTGCCAGTAGCCACTCTTCAAATCCAAGGTGGACAACCATCTTGATCCTGATATGGTGTCCAGCGTGTCGTCGATCCGGGGTAGAGGGTAGCTGTCCTTCTTCGTGACGTCGTTCACCCGCCTGTAATCCACGCAGAACCTGGTGGAACCGTCCTTCTTCTTCACTAGCACGACCGGAGAACTCCAATGACTATGTGATGGCTCGATCACCCCTTGCTCCTTCGTCTCTTCTACCATCCGGTCGACTTCGGCTTGCTTGGCGAGCGGAACACGTCGGAATGGGGCCCTAATCGGTGCGCTGTCCCCAACGTCGATTCTGTGCTGGACCAAGCTTGTCCTGCCGAAGTCTTTGCTCCCCACGGAGAAGACGTCCTGGAATTCGCGTAGCAGGTCCTGAAGTTGGCGTGATTGTTCCTCGTCTAAATGGTCCTGGGATCCTTGGTACAGCTTCTGTAGTTCTTCTGGCAGTGTGCGTCTTCTTCGGTTGTCCGTCTGCAGGTGTCCGTCCGTCGTATCTGTGATGCGGGCAATCCAGGTAACGGGCTCGCAGACTCCTAGGTTGGTGTCCCGGTGAACCGTAATGTCGTAGTCGTTCAGGTTGGACAGGCGGACGTACGGCCGAGACGTCGTGTTGATGAGAGTCTTGGCAACTAGCAATCCTTTTGTCTGGATGTCCTCATATTTTGGTTCGACGACAGCCGCCACTCCCTCAGCAGTTCCGTCGACAATTACGGCAGCGCTGATCTCCGTCCTGGCGGGAACAATGACGTCTTCTCTCAGCCTTACTCGTCGTGCGGTGATGGACTCGTGCGCAGGTTGCAAAGCAAGTTCCTCACCTCCGAAGTGCAGAATGTTGGTACTCAGATCCAAGATAATGTTGTTCTGGTCCAGGAAGTCCAGTCCGATGATCACTTCATTTGATACGTCAGTCACAAGCACTGGATGCTTTATCGCCCGTCGACCAATGACGAACTCCAGTGATGCTTCGCCATGTACCGGTGCGGTCTCTCCGGTCGCGGTTATTAGCTGGAGGTTCCTTTGTGTGGGTTGCTCTCTCCACTTCGGGATCACGGTGGGACTGACGATGGTCCTCGATGCTCCCGTGTCGATTAGCATGGGCCAGCTCTCTCCGTTGTCGACTCCGTCGACCATCAGGCTGCTATTGTCCCTCCGTAACTTCGTCACACGAACCTGGACTGCCGGGGCTTGGCGACTGTCACAAGCCAACCTTTGCCCCCCAAGGCTGACTAATACTCGTTTCCCTGGGTCGCGCGGTTTTCAGACGACTGATTTCCCGTCGGATACCCTCGGCGGCGGCGATCACCGCAGTCCTTGCTCAGGTGGCCTTTCTTACCGCAGGTCCAGCAGGTCGGTAGTCCTCTTCCGGGCCGCCTCTCCGGTTGCCGGCGATGAATGTCCGTTCCCCCTCCTTCTTTCGCTGTGAGAAACCGAACAACACCTCTTTGCCCTTCGTTTGACGCCTCCATGTCACTGTCTATATAATAAAAATGAATATTGCTTGATATAAGGGGCGAGTCTATCACCCCAGTTACAGCTTAGCTAGCGGACGAGCTTATTGTCCCAGTTACAGCCTGCAGCAATCTGTTGAGTCGTGTTGAGTTAGGAACTTTAGAGAAGAGTGGTTGTGTTTTCTCATTTCGCCTGTGAACTTTTCGTTTCGCAAAATAGACAGTCAAGTTAAGATTGGACGGAAGGGGGATTTGTGTTTCATGCACCTCGCCATTCATAAATTACGTCTGAAAAGAATTCGTTGCACATGCATCTCCATGATAATAATATAATTAATAGTCCAGTCAGTGATTTTAACCCATCATGCCGAGACGTAAAACGGATATAGGTCGTAGTCCATTGACATCGAAAAAAAGAGCGCTCATCACGTAATGCATTCATAACTGTTCCGGGCGAAGCCGGGGTGGGTTGCTAGTACTATAATGTAATAATAATATAATATACTATGTAATATACTCTTAAAAAGCCATTAACAGAAGCGTAAAATAACAAGTTCTGAAACAGAAATCGTTCAAACTTATTGTGAAGCCTGTGTAAATATATTTTGTAAGAGCAAAATACTTGGGAATGCTGCATAAGAAGGCGGCAATCAGTCAAATTAAGAATTAGTTTCAACGATTTCTATTTCAGAACTATTTACCTGTAACAATGTAAAACGGTAGAACGACGAACACAGGCAGTTTAGTCTTACTTCAAAGCCCGAACTCAGCCCCGTCGCTAGCGCGCTGCGAGCAGATTTCAAGCCGATTGCGGGTGGGTAGGCAACCCATTTTACAGTTCCGTTTTGAATCGGAACAGGCTGTACGTCTATGGTCGTACGTATCCGCACGAGACAAATGCGGATCCAATGTGCGCTCAGCCTCTAGGACATACCCACACACAGACAAACTATAAGGTGCGTTCAAAAAGTAACGAGCTGGAGGCTGTAATGCGCAAACCGGTGACGACATCGGCTAATCGTGGCGTGTGTAACGAGGTGTGGTTCCGACCAGAACGTGGAAGGTCACGGCACGCGTGCACGTCACCTGATGATACAAAGCGAACAGGAGTATGCATCAATCGTCCAGCCAAGACCAAGACAGTAGGCCATTCGACATGCTTCCTGGTGTGGTTGAATACTGTGGGGCACACACTTTCCGCAAGTGCAGTCGTTCCTTCATGATGGTGTGCACACTTCCGACGCTTAATCCGACCACGGCGGCTATGGCGTTCAATATCACTCGGCGGTCCTGGGTAATGAGTGCATCAACCAGCTGGACGTTGTCATCGGTAATGCAGGGGGGGGGGGGGTGCCCCAGACCGGGCATCATCGGCTAACGACACCCATCCTTCCCTGAAGCGCTTGTGCCCCGCCTTGACCTTTGCACGGGACATGCAGTGTTCGCCGTACACTTGTGACAATCGGCGATGAATGTCCGTTCCCCCTCCTCCTTTCGCTGTGAGAAACCGAACAACACCTCTTTGCCCTTCGTTTGACGCCTCCATGTCACTGTTTGCAATGCGACTGGCAGCGTTGGACGATTGATGCATGCTGCTACTCATTTTGTATCGTCACGTGACGTGCACGCGTGCCCTCTAGCGACGGGCTGTGACCTTCCACGCTCTGGTCGGAACCACACCTCGTTACACACGCCACGATTAGCCAATGTCGTCACTGGTTTACGCATTACAGTCACCGGCTGGTTACTTTTTGAACGCACCTTATATCACGCAATATTCATTTTTATTATATAGAGATAAAGAGCTGTTCCAACATAATGCCAGGGACAGATGACCTCGTAGTTCTGCCCCTTAAAACAACAATTGACTAACTAACATAATACCCACAATCAAACTTTTCCCCCCCTTTTATATTTTGGAGGACAGAGAATGGTTTTCTGCGAAGTGGATTCTTTGTTAAAATCATTTCCATTTTCGACATTTTCATGAACAAAAGCAAGGTTTTATTGTTTGTTTAACCGAGTACATTCTGTGTAGTCTAATGAACTCTATTCGACGCTTCAAGAGAGAGACATGTGACGGTCACTAGAGCTACCCATACTATACTAATAAAAATATTTTGGTACCTTGCCTGCAATTTTCTAGGAAATACGTATAAAAACTGTTGAATAAAAGGAAAACTTCTGAGTATCGCCCGCAAATACGTAACTTATTAGCGTAACTATTTTGCGCGGAGTGTTTGATTGACATCAAAGCACACTATTTTCACAAATACATTTTATGAGTACATCTCGTCTATGAAGCAGAAAATGTTCAAAATAATAACTTCAAGATGTTTCATTCGTACAACATTTTCTCCCCCACACTGCAGGGGTGGGTTCTGCGCCACTTGGGGCGTGGTGGCACAGCGGCCAAGCTGTTTGTCTGACATCAAGGAGGACCGGTTTCGATTTCCGGTCAGTGCATATGAGATTTTCGAAGTGAAATGCCATGTCCTGTCGTTCGGATTCCACGTAAAAAGGAAGGTCCCGTGGCTCATGATCACGATATTAACGGTCACGATGTCTTCTGCATCACTGCCCATAGGTCTCCCTACGATTGACCAATTTTCCTAGGCAAAGACCAACCTATCACTAAAACTACTATCTTTTTTCAACTATAATGTAATATAAACTGATGTTATAAACAATAGCAGCTTATTACCGTCACCTACAAAATGTTCCTAGAACTTATTATAATTATGCTATTTAAATGCAGGCAATTAAGGCCTAGTATGTTTTTTTCCCTCAAAATTTACTTCGCTCAAATGTGAAAATATTTTCAGTATGGTATTTTATTTTATTTGTTAAATTGCTCGAATTTGTAAAATTATTTATAGCAAATTATTATAAGTACGGTATATTAAGAGAGATAACGACTTGATTCGTTCTAGTAAATCACTATTTAGAAAATCAAATGCATGCATGCCCCGATTTTCAGGTTGGCGGCTATTTTGGTCTGTAATCTTATCTCGTGCCCTCTTAAAATATGGAGTTCAAATTTGAATTTGACATTATAAGCCTGTACGACACGTTCAATTGGCTCATGCATCTTGGTGTACATGTTGGTACTGATCAGTGAAGGTGTGTAGATTTTGTATAGCTTACGTAACAAACAATCTGGTGGCTTCGGTGGTGTAGTTGGTAGCATGCTGAGGTTCGAAGCCGAAGATCGCGGGTTCAAACCCAGCCGATGCTGTCGGATTTTTTAAGAGCGCTAAAATCCCTCGGTGTGCCTTCCTACGGAGGGGAAGTAAAGCCGCCGGGCAAATGTAATAGATTTATGGCATGTAAAAGAACCTTCCACTAACTAAAATTGTGTGAAGCTAAATTTTTAGGCTAGATTTAATTAACGCTCTATTAAGTTCCAACGTTTTTCGCCAGATGCCGGGCTCATATCATAGATTTATGGTATGTAAAAGAACCTTCCACTAACTACAATTGTGTGAAACTAAATTTGTAGCTTTGATTTAATTAACGCTCTATTAAGTTCAAACGTTCGCCGCAAGGCGCCGGTTGCGGTGGCATCTAGTAGCCAAGTTCGCGATTAGGTATCGTTGACGGTAGCATATGGTAGCAAAAGTAGGAACTCACTTGTAGTATAATTGATCGTCTGCAGTCCTTACCTGAATTACAGATAACACACACTATTACAGCCATCACAATTAACACTGGATATCAGACAGATTCTACACACACCCAAAGTACACGGGGCTACATGACCGCGTTGTCGCAGCCCCTAAACTGAGGAACCAGCCAACACACAATCCGACCTTTGATTTTATTTATAGGCTATATAGATGGAAGATATTAAATTCCTTTGTCTTGTTAAAACGAAAGTAAGAGAGAGAGAGAGAGCGATGGCCGGTCCTGTGGTGTAGGGTAGTGCACCTACCTCTCACTTAGGAGGTCCCAGATTCGATTCTCGGCTCCGCCATGGAGTTTAGAAACTGATAATAATGTTAGTCTGCTGTTTTTTTTTTCGGCCCATTTGACTACTGCAAATTTTAGAGACGTCGTGGTGCCAGAAATTTGACCTAAAGAGTATCTTTAACGTAAATCTACTGACACGGCTTCATCGTATTTGCGCACCCTCAAATGCCAAACTGACTGCGCCAGAATTCGATTCTGCAATCCTGGGCACAGTAGGCGGGAACGTTATCGCTGCGCCACGCAGCCATTCAGTTTAGAAACTCTGGTGAGGGCTGGAATGGGATGCATTCTGCCTCGTGAGGACAGTTGAGTGCTGTCAGAATATTGAGTGTTCCGGACAAAAGAAACGGCCTAGGGGACACATCACTCTGACAAAACGCCACCCTGTCCGCAGGCCAAATGGCTCAGCAGTGGTTGCTTGGTGGGCAGTAGTACAATTGGGTCTAAGGAGCAGATGACATCAATGTTCCTCCCCTGAAAACAGCAATTACCACCACCATCACCAAGAACGAAGGAAATGTAAACTAGAAACATGGATCCCCTCTGAAAAGAAATTCTGAGCACATGCCTGATTATCCTAACGCCACACTAATACCGACTATCATACAGCTACCACGCTTAACAAATCCACAGGGCTAATGACCACGTATTCCTGAGACCCTGAAATAAACCAACAATCATCCATGAACATGCATATTTAATTTGGTCGAGCAGGACGCTGGAAGCAACAGATGAGTGTTGAACAGTTGGAAGTCTCTACCAACAATGTAGGGCCCTCCCCGAAAATAATTTGTAAATATGCCATTGCGTTTAGTAAGACTCGCAGTCGTCTCCTTCGAGGAACTCACTAACGCATTGTCAAGTTAAATAGTCCTACATGCGTGTCCAAAGGAAGATTACTTGATGTATTCCCGCATATACGAGCAGCGGGTTGTCTCACTGGATGCTATTGAAAAGCTCCAGGACGTCTATCTATTTGCTGCAAGTAATTTCATTTCATTTCTCTCTTTTTTTTCTCTCTCTCTTAACAGTTCTCACACTCGGGTCCCGGTCGTTTCATTAGGCAGCTACCGTACCCCGCGAAACAACTGCAGTATATCATGTAGACCAGGACCGCCCAACCTACGGCCCGTGGGCCGGACTTTTTTGTCTGGCCCACCGCTCGGCGTCCGCGCAGTGTCGCCAACACTTTGAAACAAATAAAGCCAGCTGGACAAAGCAGTGCGCGCGCACCCCTACCCAAGGTCATTGACTCACTGATGGACACTTAAAATACTTATTAATGATTGGTAAGTTACAACTAAGTTCGATCCTAAGTGTATAGAAATTTTAGGTACCGGTACAAAGCCTTTCCAGTCGTCGCACTAAACTAAATTATCTTGAACTTTATTTCGAAATTTGATTAGTCTAATAATTGCGTCAAATTATCATAAATACTCACTCTGTGTCATTCATGCTGTAAGTGTGTATTGACTCTCATCGTACTTCTATAAGGTGCCGGGGAGGCATAATTACAGAAACCAGTACTTGTATGTTAGAAGTATTGGCCCTGGCTGTTGAGGCACTTGTCCCACTGTGACACGAGGCGGTGAATGGCTGTCTCATAAAATTCCCTGTGCTGCGATGTGAACCAGTTCCGCACATACAGCTGGACGTCGGCGTCCGAGGTGAATCGTTGGCCCCGCAGAGCCCTTTTCAGGGGACCAAACATGGCGTAATTACAGGGAGAGAGGTCCGGACTGTATGGAGGGTGGTCGAGAACCTCCCATTTGAATTTATGCAGGAGTGCCGCGACTGTGTTGGCCGTATGAGGTCGTGCATTGTCGTGGAGCTACCACGGCGGCTATGGCGTTCACTGTCACTCGGCGGTCCTGGGTATTGAGTGCATCAACCAGCTGGAAATTGTCATCGGTAATGCAGGGGTGTGCCCCAGACCGGGCATCATCGGCTAACGACACCGGTCCTTCGCTGAAGCGCTTGTGTCACGCCTTGATCCTTGCAAGGGACATGAAGTGTTCGCTGTACACTTGTGACATTCGGCGATGAATGTCCGTTCCCCCTACTCCTTCCGCTGTCAGAAACCGAACAACACCTCTTCGGTTGACGCCTCCATGTCACTGTTTGCAAAGCGACTGGCAGCGTTGGACGATTGATGCATGTTGCTGCTCACTTTGTATCGTCACGTGACGTGCACGCGTGCCCTCTAGCGGCGGGCTGTGACCTTCCACGCTCTGGTCGGAACCATACCTCGTTACACACGCCACGATTAGCCGATGTCGTCACCGGTTTGCGCATTCCAGCCTCTGGCTTGTTACTTTTTGAACGCACCTTATATTTTAAAGGGATTTATTAAAAATATGTAATTCTTTTCTATTGTTTTTTTATCCACTATAAATAAATATAGAAAACGGCAACAGTTTAAGAAAACTACGCTCAGACAGCCACAAAACTCGCCATATTGCACATATATTTAAAAAGAAATCCATACCCCCCAAGCTCCCCGGAGTGTTATTGGCCCGCAAGGTGGCCCTTAGTTAAAAAAGGTTGGGCACCCCTGATGTAGACTATCATTTCAACTCTAAAATATCATCTTTATCATATTTAAGACGCTAAGGTGCAAGCCTATGTTTCACAATACTATGGCTCTTAAATCAGAGAGAGCTAGAAGGTGCGGTTTGTGCCAAAATCCTCTAAATCATCTCAATAGTAACGGCAAAATTTTGCATTTCGTGAAATGTCAACGGAAATATAACACTACTTAGTATAAAACAATGTTCCCGATTCTTGAATGTCACGAGAACCACTGGATGGATTTTGATGCGGTTTTTATCATTCTGTAAAGAATATCTAGGAAGGTTTCTGTAGAAAATAATTTATTTTTGATCAAAGGAAGCCAAGCAGTAACGATTTCAATGAATAAGTCGAAAAAGAAAACTGGCGTCCGTGCACTTTTTAAACTTACGCTGGACAAACCGTTAAATATATCAAGATACTGTACTATGAGTGTAAGAATTGTTCAGCTTGAAAAGTTCTACAAAAGAGTTCGCGAGAACATATCTCTATCAATACATCGCCCACTATAAGTGTTCTTACGTTTTCATTTCTTCCAACATTCTCCATTCTATTACTGAGGTGACAGTTTACGAGCTAGCTAGGGACGAGCCCATCACCCCAGTTACAGCCTAGTTAGCGGGCGAGCCTATTGCCCTAAATACAGCCAGCAGAAAACTGTCGAGTCTTGTTGAGTTAAGACTTCAGAGAAGATTGGTTGTGTTTGGAGTTTCCCTGGAAGTGCATCTCGGCTTTTCTTTATTTCGCCTGTGAACTTTTCGTTCCGTAAAATACACAGTCAAGTTAAGATGGACGGAAGAGGGATTTGTGTTACTTGCACCTCACCATTCTTAAATTACGTTTAACAAGAATTCGTTGCACATGCATCGCCTTGATAATATAATTAATAGTCCAATCAGTGATTTTAACCCATCATGCTGAGACGTAAAACGGATATAGGTTGTAGTTCATTGACATCGAAAGAAAGCCCTTATCACGTAATGCATTCATAACTTCCCGGGCGAAGCCGGTGCGGGTTGCTAGTTTGTTTATAAAGTGCGTTTAAACATATACACAAGACGACAGCCCCTGTCAGAACTGTGTCGCGTACTGCCCGCATAACAGTATAGCCGGACGGGTGGTATATACACACGAGGAGCTCGCAAGTAACCTATAGGCCTAATAATAATGTTATTGGTTTTAAGTCCGTTTTAACTACTAAGGCTTTTAGAGACGTCGGGATGCTGGAATTATTCTCCGAAGATGATCTTAAACGTGACACTAAATCTACCAGCACGGCTCCCTCGCATTTGCGTAGCCTCAAATGTCAACTGACTGCGCCAGGATTCGATCCTGCAACCTTGGACACAGCAGGTGAGAACGTTACCGCTGCACCACGCAGTAAGTCTCACGAGTAACCGTCCGTTACACATGTAGGTCCCGGATGTTGATGACATGTCATCTTTTTACTGAGCTGTCTAAAACAATGCTGTAGTACATAGAAACCCCGGACGGGCCACCCCGTCTTCAAATATGTCATTATTATTTTGCATCTTTTTGCATATTTTGCTATTTTTCCATTTCAAGAGCAATTTTTTTTAAGTTTGTTAGATTTTTTGGAATTTTTTTAGAGAAATCAGCCTTTTAAGGTCATTTTTTTCTCCAATTTAGTCATGTCACAGCTTTATAAGAGGGCGTTACGTCTCTCAGAGTTAAGAAGAAGCTAGTACCTATGAACATAAACCTTTTGTTAAGTGCTAGAAATCTATTTTGATTGACTTTTCAGTTTGAGCTTCAGATGTCATTTCTGAAATATTGGTGAGTTTATTATTATAAGATCATTTTCTCCACTTAATAGTGCATTTTTCGATTTTTAGGTCGTTTATTACAGTCATTTTTGAAAATTTTAAATGCATTTTTTAAACTTTTTTACGGCATCGACATCCGGGCCCTACTAGTCCCTGCCAGAAATGTGTCGCGTCGACCTTGCATGCCAATAAAGCCGGGCGGGTGGTTTATACACATGCGAGAGTCTGTGGGGAAATTAAAAGACGACATGTCATCAAAACCCGGTTGCAAAGTTAGCACGGATTCATAGCATTCAACATGGTGTTTGTGATGCCATTATATTTGTAGAGCAGCCCCAATTTATCTTGAGTAAATTTCAAGAGTATTATTTAGCAGGGAAACTTCTTCACTAAATTGCATGCCAATTCTTTTCAGTATCAGAAGTAACCGATCGTAACAAATGAGCGTCAAAAGAGAGAGAATTACCCACAGCAATGACGAATTGCACTCTGTGTTCATAAATCTTGACAATTTGTTTATAAATTTCGATTAAACGAACAAACGAAACGATAGCCCCTGCCGGAATTGTGTGGTGTCGAGCGAAGAAGAAGAATCGGAACATATCGAAACCCGTCATACTGGGAAGGCAAAGGAATAACATCGATGTCACTAGCTTGACCTTCGCGGACGATCTTGCAATCTTCTCCGCAGATGAACGAACGGCAATTCATCTCATCGAGGTCTTAAAGGAATGTGCCGAAAAGGTCGGACAGCAAATATCCTTCACAAAGACCGAATTTGTGTCCACAAAACACATTCCAACACAGGGTTTAATCACGGGACGATACACAAGGTAAATCACTTTAAGTACCGTACTTGGGTGGAAACATCGAACCCACAAGTAAGGATTTATTTATTTATGTATTTATTTATTTATTTATTTATTTATTTATTTATCGTATGGCTTTTAGTGCCGGGTGTGACCGAGGACATGTTCCGGCCGCCAGAGTTTGTAGCTGCTACTATGCGATCAGCCTTGGGGTGAGCTACAAGTAAGTTACCGTCGTATTTGGATGAGATGAAATGAATGAAGATGAATGAAACTGGGCAAGTTCAATTTCAAGTAGTTCCAACTTTGGCTACCAAACGTCACTGACACCCAGCGGTAAACGTTGGAACTTGATAGAGCATTTCTGACCAAATAATCTACACATTTAGTCACACACTACCAATTGAAGTGGTAGGTTCTTTTTCATGTCATAAATCTCTGAAATGGGCCCGCTGGCTTTACTTCCCCTCCGAAGGAAAGCATACTGAAGTATTCTAACGCTCTTAAAAAATCCGACAACTTCAGCCAGGTTTGAACCCGCGATCGTGGGCATGGAAAGAGTAGCACAAACAACTCGTGAACTCAAAATGCGGAAAACATACGGGGAAATTGCGAACATCTACAACAAGAGATGCATTAGCATCAACACAAAAATTCGACACTACGCGACTGTCATTAAACCCGAGACAGATTTATGACATGTAAAAGAATCTTCCACTACTACACGCGTGGAAGCTAAAATGTGTAGGTTAGTTCGATAACGCTATATTAGTTCCAACGTACGCCGCCAGGTGCTGTCTGCGACGGCATTTAGTTGCCACGTCCGCAGCTAGGTGTCGTGGACGGTAGCATTTGGTAGCAAAAGTAGGAACTACTTGAAAAAATTAATCGCCTGCAGTCTTTCTACCTGAATCACAGATAACACACACTAATACAGCCATCACAATTAACACCGGTTATCAGACAAATTCTACACACACCCAAAGTACACGGGGCTACATGACCGCGTTGTCGCAGTCCCTAAACTAAGGAACCAACCAAATCCGAGACACTCTACGGCAGCGAGACCTTAAACTTCAACTACAAAGTTGATCTCGAAAACATCAAGAAGGTGGAGAGAAAAAACATCCGGAAAATCTTGGGTCCTAAACTCACAGATGAAGGATATCGCCTACAATCACAGAGAGATACTCCAACATTGAGACAGATTTCCGCAAAAAACGATTGAGAATTTACGGCCACATCATGAGACTGAATGACGACCGTTTAACAAAGAGAATTCTGACGTACTTAAGCAAACTTAAAGTACTTATGTACAATAGAGTTCATACTATAAATACATAAGTAAAGTGACAACAGTCTGGGTTACACAGGTCCAAATTGATCTCAGAAGTGCCAATATCACACCAATAGACATTGAGGATCGAATTACATTGAGTCATAAGATCCACAGTTGGGAGTTACTCCTGAAGATCGACCAAGCAGATCGGGGAAAGGATGAATGGAGGAACGTTGAGTTCGTCATAGCGAAACGATGAAGGAGTTTTGGAACAACAAGAAAAACAACAGCGCATCATAATTTGTTTTATGTGATCCTATGTGTCTAAGCAACTTAAATAAATAAATAAATACAAATTATAAATAATAATAATAATAGCCTAATAATAACTCCTTGATTATTAACTGCACTCCTTCACGCAAATTTGAGGATGACCCACTTCCTGATGACGAGCGACGCTTGGCGTTGGCTAGATACCTTATCGTAGACAAGACCAAAAATAGTCTCCATAAATCACTTGTAAAGCACGGACAGGACATGCAGCAGTTCAACTGACAACAGGCAGAATTTTAATTGAATCCATTGGTCGAGCCACTGCGTGTGTCTGTCCATTGTGAGGCCGAAGGAAGAAATGGCGTAACTAAAGCTACGGCTTTGTGCGCTTCCGAAGCTTTGTGGCCACAGAGTTCAATGTTCGCCAGAGTTTTGATCAAACCCAAAGGTGTATTGTGTAACACTGAAATGCAACTATTGTACTATTATATCTTATACAAGACCCTCTAACGGCCAGCATTGAAAGTAGTGAAATTATTTAACACGTCAAAGTTACGATTTAGGAAAATCACACACACAAATTAAATTCCCTCTAAACTAAAGACAAAATACCGCCAAAATAGGATAGCCAGATTTGATGGGAAGCTGCTGACGTCTGGAATTTCCCATGAACACTTCCTATGCACAAGTGTTCAGATTACAAAAAGGACCCTCTCCATAGGACCAATGGTGGATACCTCACCTCCTAACAAGTAGTTCCGTGACGAACTAAAGAGCCTACTTTTCATAAAATTTAAGATTCATTCCAATCTATATAGACCTATCTAGAATAATGACGAAATCAAGTTGGTAATACTAACATTTCTAAGCAGTGCAGTTTGAAATACACCTGAAATAATGTAGCCTAATATACTAACTTACTACAGTTGGTGACTCTGAATATATTCTTAGTTCCATCTCTTAAAGTATAGAATGCATATACAAGATTTGGTTGAAGTCTAATGGATAGTATGGATGTTACATGCTGTTTGATATTGGATTTATCAGTGCGCGTAAAATCATGTTGGGAACAATGTCATGTATGTGATGCTCAGAATTAAACTGAAATATTACGATCTATTATAGTGCCAATTTTTGATAAAATCAATTTGTTAGTATAGAAGTTACATGTAATTAAAAATTGAAATTATCAGAAAGCTTAGAATCATGTTGGCTGCACTGAGGTACTGTATATTAGTTACTCCAAATTAATCTAGATTGTCAGGTACTATACGTGTGCAAAGTTTAGAGTTGAAGGCTTGCATACTTTCTGATATATTGATATTAGGGTTAAAACATAGAGAGCATTTATTAACAGTTGGCAACCTTGGTTCCTCTTTAGAATACGCACAGTCATATCTGTTGTAGTACATACGAAATTTGGTTGAAATTCAATCGATAGTATAGAGTTTACACGAATTTAGAAATTGGACCTATTGGCAGGATTAGAATCATGTTGGCAACACTGGCATGTACGGACTTCTGAAAATTAATCTGGAATGCTATTATCTATAATGTGTGTTAATTCTGGAATAGTTCGCATGCATAACTTCTGAGATATCCAACATAGACTTCAAATTTCAATTGTGATTTTTCAGCAGTTGGTAGCACTGACGTCAATTTCAAACATGGCTGTGAGATATTCAGGTATATATCTTTATGCTTGCCAAATTTGGCTTGGATAGCTGCAGCCGTTTAAGAGTTGATAGGGAGACACAGACAGACAGACAGACAGGCAGACAGAAGGACATACAGGCACACGTTTTCCCGGATCGATATCATAGGCCTAAGTATACTTTTCCCTCATTTTTGCAAAATGAGAAAAGTAGGCTAAATAGCCACGCGGGAAGCCTAAGTTAATGGTTAATGGAGTCTGTTGAAAGAGTCCTGGGGCGTCGAGTGACCTGGGGCTTCAAGCGAAGCGAAAAGAATACAGGGTGACTCCTACAGAGGTGTACAAGATACCAGATAAGAATATAGGGTGACTCCTAAAGAGATATACAAGACGCCAGATAAGAATACAAGGTGACTCTTAAAGAGGTGTACAAGATGGCAGAGAATAATACAGGGTGTCTCCTAAAGAGTGCACAAGATGTCAGACAAGAATACAGAGTGACTCCTAAAGGGGTGTACAAGATGTCACACAAGAATACAGGGTGACTTCTAAAGAGATTTACAAGATGCCAGATAAGAATACAGGGTGCCTCCTAAAGAGATGTGCAGGATGACAGAGCAAAATACAGTACAAGATGCCAGATAAGAATACAGGGTGACTCCTAAAGAGATATACAAGATGCCAGATAAGAATACAAGGTGACTCTTAAAGAGGTTTACAAGATGGCAGAGAAGAATAGAGGGTGACTCCTAAAGAGGTGTACAAGATGTCAAACAAGAATACAGGGTGACTCCTAAAGAGATATACAAGATGCCAGATAAGAATACAGGGTGCCTCCTAAAGAGGTGTACAGGATGTCAGAGCAAAATACAGTACAAGATGCCAGAGAAGAATACAAGGTGACTCTTAAAGGGGTGTACAAGATGGCAGACAAGAATACAGGGTGACTCCTAAAGAGGTGCACATGATGTCAGACAAGAATACAGGGTGACTCCTAAAGAGGTGTACAAGATGTCACACAAGAATACAGGGTGACTTCTAAAGAGATATACAAGATGCCAGATAAGAATACAGGGTGCCTCCTAAAGAGGTGTGCAGGATGTCAGAGCAAAATACAGGGTGACACTTAACGAGGTGTACAGTATGTTAGATTCAATCAAATACAGGGTGACCCTTAAAGAGGTTTGCAAGATATCAGATTCAAATAATGGGTGACCCTTAAAGAGTTGTAAAAGATGTCAGACTCAAATACAGGGTCACCCTTAAAGAAATTCCCGCGCGGGAAGCCGAAGTTAATGGGTAATGGAGGCTGTTGAAAGAGTCTTTTCTAACATGTGTAGCATTTGTAGCATACGTCATTTGAAATTATATAACGTCTAGTCTTTTAGACTGACTGTATTTTTTTAATCGCTTATTCTCCCAGTTCACCATCACGCACGGACTCTGTGAGGGATCATTCCTCTACCGTTGCAACGGTGTTGTCTAGGAGCTGAACACACTTTGTCTTCAGATACAACTGGGGATTGTGACAAGCCGATCGCCCAGGCGGCCGCTAACTTGGGTCTAATTAAGGAAAAGGTCAGGGAAAGGATTTTGGATGGAAATCGGCCGTGGACCCATTGAAAGGATCCGTCCCGGCATTTGCCTGGTGGTGAAAATGAGAAACCATGAACACCATTTTCTGGACGGCTGAGGTGGGATTCAAACCCATGCTCTCCCGATGCCAGCGAGGCAGGAGCTATCGCGTTAGCGCTCTCGGCCACCGTGGCTGATTGGATATTTTTAACAACCTGTATAACGGCTGGAAGGCCAGTAGCTTTGTTTACAAGACAGAGGTTGTGATAAACTTGAGGCAGTTTTGCATCACTTTCAAGCTTCAAGCCGGTCGAATTCTTCAGGGACATTTCCACGAGTTTGTTTCTTTTTCTTGTGCAGAGTCCGCATAGAATTACACTGGACGTCTCGCATTTAAATCACGGTCGCAAATGAAACAAGGTAACAGGTTAGTTGACCCCGAGTAAATACCTCAACTGGATTTCTTATCTATTCTTTTCCAATCCGCCGCGAGAAAGTCGACCAGCATTCTTAATTCCTGTGTGGAGTTGATTGTCCGTAATTCATCTCTCATCTGACCTGTTCTGCGTTTATTGCCTGAGTGAAATAATATTTTTTTCCCACAATGGTTATTGTTGTTGATCCTTTTTGGTTTGACAACCGCGTGGTGCAGTGGCAAGCATACTGTTAGGGCCCATGGGGACTCTACACCCCTTAGGGACCCTACGCACCCCCGAGAGGGATGGTCACATACACCCTCAAATCCACTACACTGCGGACGGCCACACTTATACAATTAACCCTAAAACACGGCCACAGCCACGCATCTGTCCAACCCACTACACCAATTTCACCCCAAAACTACCCTCAGGCTGACAACCAACAGCAACAGCCGTACACACTTCAATTACACCCTGATCACATAGAGCTCCTCCCGATCGCTCCGACGCCCCCTCGTACACACATTCGGAGTTTCAGCACTTTCGTTGAAGCTCAAAATAATTAAACACCATCCCCTACACTCACCCCCATATTCCTTTGTTCGACCAACCCCCGTTCAGGGCACAGAACAATACTTAGTTGTCATCTAAGAGGTCCGGGTTCGATTCCCGGCTCTGCCATGAAATTTAATTCTTATCTGAGGGCTGGAACGGGTTTTACTCAGCCTCGTGCGGAAACACTGAGAAGAGGTATGTTGGATTCCCACCTCAGTCATCCTAGGCGTGGTCTGTTACAGCATACCATGGTAAAATTTTAGCAACTTTGAACAATTTTTTTCTTTGAAACCACAATACTTACAATAATTGAATTTTGAGCATATGAAACACTGGTATTGCTTTACATGGAAACAGCATTACCATTGACAAAAAAAAATTGCATATTTTTTCAAGCTTCAAATTGGTGGTTGTTTTTCATGCAAGGCTGAGGCATTTTTGAGATAACTCCACTAATTTTCAACTTTTTAAAGGTTATTTGAGTCTTATTTTTTTTCTAATATTCCCTTCTACAAATTCGTGCACTTTCAGCAACATATCTGAACAAATTTATTTATTTATTTATTTATTTATTTATTTATACCTTCAACGAGCTTAGGCTCCAACTACAGAAGGCGTACATTGCACTGTATTGAATTGTTACAGATTTAACAAACAAACAAAAAAATACTTACTAGTTCCATATTAGAAACACAAAAGGAAAGAAGTATAGAAAATATTTGACAACATTACAGATTACATTCCATATAGGTAGTTGCTAACATTTACAATTTATTCATTAACAATGTAAGAATTGTAGCTCTTAAAACTTTAATATATACTGGTAATGCAGAGCTGAAGTCTAAACTATTGTTGATTTTGGCAAGTTTATTGTACATCAGACACATTCTTACTAATGGTGAATTTTTATATTATACGGTTTTTGGTATTTTGCAAACTAAGAGATATCGATTTCGCAAGTTTCCTGCCCTGGCATTGAAATGAATCTGCTGCAAGAAGCCACTGTTGTCCAACATTCCATTAACTGTCTTATACAAAAACACCTGCTGTAAGTGTTCGCGCCTTGCTGCCAAGCTAATGTAGTTGAAATCATCCAGTAGTTGAAGGTATGATTTATTTGCTTTAAATGCAGATATATTGCTGTCTTTGTAATATAAGTACCTTAGAAAACATTTTTGAACTTTTTCGAGGCTCCCTTCCAGTGATTTATAATACGGATGCCAAATAACTGAACCATATTCTAACTTGCCACGAACCAAGATTTCGAATAGATGATCGATGGTTTTAATGCGCGTAAACTCTTTAGTTGTCCTAATAACAAATCCCAGAGTTTTGAATGCAGAATTGACACAGAAATAGATGTGCTGCTTAAAACACATGTTATGTGTTAAAAAAAAACTCCCAGGTCCTTGATAGACATAACTGATTTTAAGTTTGTTCCATTAATTGTATATGTATAATCAGATGTACATTTTGCTGATGAATATTTTTAATATTTTTTAATTTTGTTTTGAATAGAAAAAAAATTGTGTAATATGTTTGACACAATTGTTTCTTTAAGAAGACACTATCCAAGTGAGAGACATAAATTAGCATCATTTTGTAGATATAATACAGTATGTAGAAACACACCAAAAACCTATCATCAGTGTATGCCAATTAGTATTTGTGTTATCACTAAAACCGATGTTAAACTTAAAAAAAAACTTTCGCAAAACAAGCGATAAACAAAGTGCATAAATATTACATACCACACTGACAGGACGTAAAGTTGGTGGAAGTCTTTGCCTTTTAAATCGTAACTCAAAATCTGTTGCTCATAATGACATTTTGTCCACCAAAATGTTCCAAGGTACTAGACCACTTAAGGCCTTGGCCGTCTCCTTTTCAATTCTAGTCTCAAATACACACAATGTTACAGATACCACAATAACATAGGTTTTCAGATACATTCTATACATACCCAAGTACAAGGGGCACATGTACTCTATACATGAGGTACTTTTCATGTAAAAAGTTACATTCATTTATATATGGTAGAATCTATACTAATATAATAAAGCAGAAGAGTTTGTGTGTTTGTGTGTTTAAACGCGCTAATCTCTGGAACTACCTGTCGGATTCGAAAAAATATTTTTTGTATATGATAGCCAGATTCAAGAGGAATAGTTTAGGCTATGTTAAATTTCGGACAGACCACTCCGTTCCCTGCATTTAGTCCTCTTGGCACAAATCTACACCGTTTCACCGATCTGAACCAAAATTTGTATACTTACCCTTTGGAACCCTGCAAGTAACACTGTCTACATGAAATTTATGACAGACCAGTCCATTCCCTACATTTAGGCCCTTCGACACAAATCTACACCGTTTCACTAATCTGAGCCAAAATGTGTATACTTACCCTTTGGAACCCTGCGAGTAACACTGCCTACATGCAATTTATGACAGACCACTCCATTCCCTGAATTTCGGCCCTTTATCACAAATCCACACCGTTCCTCCTAATTGCACCAAATTTTACTTACACTTTGAAACCTTGCTGGTAACACTCTCCACTTGATATTTTGGACAACGCTCTCCATTCGGTACATCTGGAATACAAACAAACTGAACTTGAAAACCACGTATTAATGCCATAGAACCATTCATGCCCGTAGTAGTCTAACTGTAAGAGTATTTAATACGTCTATTGTTGACTGGCAATTTGGGCTGCATCACGTCGCCCCTACCAGTGTTCTGGTGCAGAATTGCGAAAATAGTTACATCTTGCGCTGCTTATAAATTGCAGTCACGGGGAGTAATTAGTGCAAAGAGATTTCTTAGGCCCCTTAAAACAGTTATCATCATGAACATATTATGCCCCTGTGTAAGTGCATTGGTTGTTTGTGCAGTACATTGAGGTTACCAGCTGCAATAAGCGTTGGTGCTTTCAAATTTACCTTCATTTATTCCGAACTTTATCCTTGTGTGCTATGTGGCGATGAATGACACTATTGCTACCTCAGGAGCTCTGGACAGGCGAAGTTTTCCAAAGTGTTCTGATTATTTTACCTGCGGTGCTATGCGACAAAAGACGAAACTATTGGTCTCTACATTTCTAACAGCCAATGATATATAGGCCCTAGGCAGTGTCTTGTTTCACTTACTCCTCTTTCTAAACATATTTTCAAATTGGTTTGTAAATTGCATGTGTCAGTGCTGTAGTTAGTAAACAGCCGTTTCCCTATTCATTATTATCTTAACGGGAAAATAACCTGAATGTTACGTCCATTATACTGTACTACTTATCACCCCCACTACAACCACCACCACCACCACCACAAAAGTTATATTTAAAAAAATATTTATCTTCTTGTTAGTTTAAGTATCATGTGCCAGTTCCGTAGGAGTATTAATTATCATCCATAAAACAAATAAATCCACCGGGCGAAGCCGGGCACTACTGCTAGTTGGAGATAAAATTGTTTAAAACTGTTAACATTTGAAGGTGTTGAGTTGTTCTGACCCCCTTAATTCATCACGGAATGATCCAATTTAAGAGAAATCTGGTCTAGTGAACTAGATATTCCTGTATTTAATTTTCAAATGTATAGTATGTGCGTTATATTATACCGTAGATGGCAGAAATGTTATTTCCACAGAAATAAACTTTCTTAACTTATCAGGGAATTATACAATCTCAGCGGAAACAAAATATAGTGACCATTAATAGTTTCTAGTTCTAGTTATTTGTAATTTTCAAGTACTGTGTAGTTATTGTGATTAGCGAGGGTGCGCATGTCAATTTATGAGAAATCAATTTTCTAAACTCACGTTTTTTGACTCAGATTAATTTTTAGCCTAATTTTCAAACGTTCCTTCTTTATAATTCTTTCGGCGGACTTCATAAACCCGTTATTATGAGCATGCTTGTTTCTAAGTGTTCTAAGATAGAACGAATTTTTATTCTATATGAAAATAGTGGGGTTAGTTTTTTACGGAACTTCTTGTTATATTTTGGCTTTCGGTCTAACCTACCTCGCAGCCAACCTTAGTTTGTATTCAAGTAATTTGTGTTTAGCAAGTTTGTTTTGAAATGATGCATGAAGAGTAAAGTAGTGATACATTGAACACAGAACTAAAGACAGCACAATTGTAGAGATCAGAATAGACCCAGTGGCAGAAGTAATTTACGGTACCACACTCTGGCCTTGAGATACACAAGCCGGTGTAGGTAACTTCTGTGTGTATTAGCCGTTCAAGATGCGAGTGCCGGCGGCCGAGGTAGGAACTATTCTTTGTTTATTTGTGTCACTCTGCCAGCCTGATTGGTTGACAGGTACAGTCGCACGGGTAAGATATGACTCAGCTCCAGTAGCTTCAGTCGTCTTTCAACTCTCCGTGGTGACATGAGCTCCTGTTACGCTTAGTGGTGCTGTTGCAAAATATATATTTTTTTGTCGTGTGGCCTCCTGAGAGGCCGAGTGCAGGTCTTTCTAGTCGACGCCCGTAGGCGAACTGCGCGTCGGGATGAGAGATGGAATGGATGAAGATGAATGAAACTGGGTAAGGGTGTGGAAGGAAGCGTCCGTGGCCTGTCAGAAGGTACCGTCCCAGCATTTGCTTGGTGTTGAAAATGGGAAACCACGGAAAACCATTTCAAGGGCGGCCGACGGTGGGGCTCGAACCCACGCGTCTACCGAGTCAGCAGAGAGCGTGGCCCCATGACCTAACGCTGCGCTTTAGCCAGCGTAGCCACTGCTGTCAGTTGCGAAACAATTAGAAACGCACCATTCTTATTAATTTTTCCGTTCACAATTCACAATATGATTTCTGTCTAACACAACTAGAGCGTGCAGTGCTGCTTGACTTACTTTGTAGAGACCGCACTCCGCCATCGCTGTCCCCCTGCTCGTCCCTCAAGGCTCCTGCTGCTATAAACAACAAACGCTGGCGCAGCCAAATTCAGCGGCATATTGAAAGGCTAATACAGTTCATACACGTACACGAGAACACTCACATGCGCAAGAGTGGAATAGCACGGTGAGAATGAATGATGCAGTGGAAGGAAACAAGCACGTGGTGAAGGGTGATACAAGCTCGCAAGATGTTTATGCTTCCTTCCAAATTTATTGAAGTCTGTAATTTCGTTTGAATTTTCTTTAGATCCCGTGTTCTTTTATCTGTAATAAATTGTCTTACCAAGCTCATTAAATTGTCTTAAATGACCTTCCACGATCTTCTGGGTCTTTCCTTGTGAGTTGTTCAAAATGACAAAGATTCACCATTTCAGGAACGTCCAGTTCATTCTTGATTCACTGGATGAAAGTACGCAATACGCCAGTTGCTTCAGCTACTCCTTTTAGTGTGGAGTTCCGTTTCAATGGAGCACCAAGAACTGTTTCTTCATAAATTAGCAGCAAGTCTACAGATTTGGCTATTGTATTGCTGTATTGTTATTGCCTTAAGGGGCGGAACAGCGAGGTCATCTGTCCCGGAATTGACTATGAAGAACTTTGCTTTGTATTGATGGCATCTCCATGTGTTTCGTAACGGTGCCCGCTAAATTCTCTGTTTAAAACACGATTGATGACACTTCCATTGCTGGTAAGTGAGAATGAACCCGGACCTTTAGAGCAGGCGTTCTACTGACTGTGAGCATCTGCCTCAATCCATTCCAAGTACTCGAGCACCTTTACATCGAGCATAATAATAATAATAATAATAATAATAATAATAATAATAATAATAATAATAATGAAATGAGAGGATTCTAGTAATAACAATCAAGCCAAAACCCAGGAATCTGGCAATTGTTCAAGTGTATTTTCCAACATCAAACAGCTCGGATGAAGAAATAGAAGAAATGTATGAGACCATTGACGAAATATGGAATCTGACAAAGAAAACAGATAGGCCTAATGTAATAATCATGGGAGATTTCAATGCTATTGTTGGAATGCATCCAAACCATGAAGGAATCGGGAAGTTTGGATTAGGTGTCAGGAACAAGCGAGGGGAAAGGTTATTGGACTTCTGTGATCAGTATCATTTGATTGTGACAAACACCCTATTTGATGTTCCATTGCGCAGAAGATACACCTGGAAAGCTCCTGGTGACACTGCCCGTTATCAAAATGACTATATCCTCGTCAAAAGAAGATAACGTAAACAAGTCAAGTCATAGCTATTCTGGGGCAGAGATTGTCAGTGACCATTGTCTAGTCATAGCCAAATGCATTACCCACCTGAGAAGAATTGATCATTGGAAACCAAAACCTATTGATTTAACCAAATTACGAGATCATAAAAACAAGGATGTTTATGTACACAAAACAAATGAGTTAGCCAACCGAAATGAGAATTGTACGTGGAATACTATAAAGGAAGGCTTGCTCATGAAACACTGGGAAGAAAAAGGCTGGAACCAAGGAAATCATGGATTACAGAGGAAATTTTGGATTTTATAGTAAAAAGGAACCATTTCAGGAAAGGGAACACGCCAGAAAGCCAGGAACAATATAGGCATGTCAAAAAATCAAATTACAACTCTGTGTAGGAAAGCGAAGGAAGCGTGGATGGATGAGGTTTCGGAGAATATCGGGAATGATATTATAAATGGAAGAACATATAGAGCATATCGGAACATTAAAATTTTAAACCAAACATCTAAAACAAACAGAGAGATAAAAATGGAATTTTTTAAAAAAATAATGATGAAATCAGTGCACGGTGGAAGGAATACATTGAAGAACTTTATGATGGAGGTAATGTGCTGAATGAACTACAGTATATTGAACCAGAACATGAAGTAGAGGAAGATGATAAAGGTCCTGCATTCACGCGGAGGGAGTATGAATCAGCACTTCAGAGATTAAATGGTTGGTAATAATGGTAATTGTTGTTTTAAGGGGCCTAACATCTAGGTTATCGGCCCAATGAGAGAGATTAAATGACAAAAAAAACTACTGGTCCAGATAATATACCTGGAGAATTACTAAAGAATCTGGGAGAGGATATGAAACAACTTTTATATGGCCTAATATGCAATGTTACAATGATGGTGAAATTCCAGAAGACTTCATCAAGGGTAGAACGGTTATGATCCCAAAGAAAGGGGATAGTATAGAATGCTCTGATTACAGAACCGTCACTCTGCTCTCTTATACATCTAAAATACTACTATCAATAATAAAGGTCAGGATAAATAAAAGTTGAACTCACAGATTGATCAAGATCAGTTTGGATTTCGAATAGGAACAGGAACAAGAGAAGCAGTCTTGGCTCTTAGAACAATTTTGGAAAGGAGGCTGGAGATGAATAGAAACACATACGTGGCGTTTATAGACATCAAGAAGGCTTTCGATAACGTTAGTTGGGACATATTATTCAAAATTCTTAAAACTAGAGGTGTGGACTGGAAAGACCGTAGGATGATACTGAAACTCTATGGGAGACAGATCACGATGGTCGATATTGGAGGATGCATTCAGACGCAAAAATCAGAAAGGGTGTGAGACAGGGCTGCTTTCTCTCACCGTACCTCTTTAACGTATTCATTGAGGAAGCCATAAAGAAGTTTAAGGCAATTACTAAAGGAGTAAACATAAATGGGCATCATATTCAATGTATTAGATTTGCAGATGACATAGCAATTGTAGCGGACTCCGAGAAGATGTTGTCCAGAATGTTAAATGTATTGTCATCAGCGTTGTCAAAGTTACGTTTGAATATTAATGCTAAGAAGACCAAGGTGTTAGTTGTGAGTAAACATCCTGACAGCATTCACACAGACATTAAGCTTACGGACAAGTTAGTGGAATAAGTCACCAGTTTCACTTATTTGGGAAGTCTAATCACTAGAGCTGGGATTTCTATGTAATTACATATTTTACATATTTTTTCATATTTGTGGGTATTCTACATATTCTTAGTGATATTTCATAAAATTACATATTTCAGAGTTTTCCTGTTTTTATATGAAACTAGCTGAAGTACCCGTGCTTCGCTACGCGTCATAAATAAATTAAAATGTGAAAGTGACAGTAAAAACAGGGGATAGGCGAGGTGCTGCACAGAGGGAGATTAAGGATGGAACATTTTGTCCAACTACACCGTTCGGCGTTGACCGTGTTTTATAGCACAAATTTAGGTTTTACTCGCTAACCGTTGGAGATACCTTTCGGATAGAAAATGTAATTTTAAACCACGTATATGCCATCAAAAGTTTGGTATTTCTTAGCGTTCACTTTTTATTTGAAATGGAAATATGAAAAATTGAAACCAAAGGGTATAGTGACGTCACTAAAATGGTCGCCATCTTAAAATAGTGCAAATTATTGAAATCAAAAGTAGTCTATATGTTAACCAGGTAAATCAACTACTTCCATGTAAAATTTATGTAAGTCGGACCAGTGGTTCTTGAGGGACTGAGTAATACACAGACACACACCATCTCATTTTTAGCCTCGCTTCGCTCGCGTCATAGTCGTGTCATATTGTTATTCAATGACATGCAGGTTTAACCCCCTTAACACCCCTTTAGAACCAGAATATCCAAAAATCCCTCCTTAGTAGACTTTTTCGACACATAACAAACATATCCCCTTCTTCTAACTTTAATAGTTTTGATTGGTCGAAGAGAGTGAACATCCAAAAATCCATCCTTAGTGGACGTTTTCCTTCCAGAATTTCACCCCTCCCCATTGGATTTATGAAAAAAAAAACGGTCGAACACCTACTTATTTTAATTATTTATTCATTTATTTATTTATTTATTTATTTATTTATTTATTTTTAAGCTGATTGAAACTCGGAGAAAATCAAACTCCTCGCCTATGTCGTTTAAGAGATACACGCTCCGTTAGGACTCTTTCAACCCCCACTTTTCATCCCTTTCACCTCATAATATACACCACATCGAAAAACCATTAGACATATGTCAGCTTATTTTTAATGATTAGTATATATGCCAAGTATCACATCCCCAAATGAAACCACTCGTGAGATATTGTTATTCAATGAAATGCACGTTTACCCCTTAACACCTCTTTAGAACCTGAATATCCAAAACTCTTTCCTTAGTGGACGTTTTCCTCATACAAAGAACTTATCCCCAAAATTTCATGTTTCTAACTTCAATAATTTTGGCTGGGCGATGATGAGTGAGTGAGTCAGTCAGGATATTTTCTTTCATTTATTTTTGAGAATTTCACCCCTCCCCATGAACCCCTTAAATTGGATTTATGAAAAAAAAATGGTCGAACACCTATTTACTTATTTAAAGTTGTTTCCCCCCTGAGTTTGATGAGTGAGTAAGTGATTCAATCAGTTAGGACACTTTCTTTCCTGTTTTCCCCCCGAATTTCACTCCTCCCCATGGGCCCCTTAAATTGGATTTATGAAGAAATGGTCGAACACCTATTTACTTATTTTTAAGCTGCGTTTTCCGCTGAATTTCAAACTTATCGCCTATGTTGAATAAGAGATAGAGTACACGCTCCGTTAAGAATCCTTCAACCCCCAATTTTCTCTCCTTTCACCTCATAATATACACCATATCGATGAACCCTTTGACATATGTCTGCTTATTTTGAATGCTTAGTTTATATGCCGAATATCACATCCCCAAATGAAACAACTCGTGAGATATTGTTATTCAATGAAATGCAAGTTTAACCCCCTTAACACCCCTTCAGAACATGAATATCCAAAAATCCATCCTTAGAGGACTTTTTCGACATACAACGAACATATCCCCAAAATTTCAAGTTTCTAACTGCAATAGGTTTGCTGGGGGATGATGAGTGAATATCCAAAAATCCTTCCTTAGTGGACTTCTTTCCCCAGAATTTCATCTCTCCCCATGAGGCCCTTAAATTGGATTTATGAAAAAACGATCGAACACCTATTTACTACTTTTTCAATCTGATTTTTCTCCCTGAGATTCTTACTTTTTGCCTCTGTCTTTTAAGAGATACTTGCTCCGTTAAGAATCCTTCAACACTCACTTTTCACACATACACCTCATAATATACACCACACCGAAAAACCCTCAGACATGTGTGTTCTTATTCTTAATGATGAGTTTATATGCCTTGTATCCCATCCCAAAGGAAACCAATCGGTAGATATTGTTATTCAATTAAATGCAAGTCTACCCCCTTAACACCCCTTTAGAACCTGAATATCCAAAATTCCTTCCTTAGTGGACGTTTTCGACATACAACGAACATAGCCCCTTAATGTCATGTTTCTAACTTCAATAATTTTGGCTGGGGGATGATGAGTGAGTGAGTAAGTCAGGACATTTTCTTTCAATTGTTTTTCAGAATTTCACCCCTCTCATGAACACCTTAAATTGGATTTATGAAAAAAAAAATGGTCGAACAACTATTTACTTATTTTTGAGCTGTTCTTCCCCCCTGAGTTTGATGAGTGAGTGAGTTAGGACACTTTCTTTCCTGTTTATTCCCCCAGAATTTCACCCCTCTGCAAGGGCCCCTTAAATTGGATTTATGACAAAACGGTCGAACACCTATTTACTTATATTCTAAGCTGTCTTTTCCCGACGAATTTCAAACTTCTCGCCTATGTCGTTTAAGAGGTACACGCTCTGTTAAGAATCCCTCAACCCCCAATTTTCACCCCTTTCACCTCATAATATACACCACATCGATAAACCTTTAGACATTTGTCTGATTATTTTAATGATTAGTTATATACCGAATATCACATCCCCAAAGAAACAACTCATGAGATATCGTTATTCAATGAAATGCACGTTTACCCCCTTAACACCTCTTTAAAACCCGAATAACAAAAATCATTCATTAGTTGACGTTTTCGACATACAGCGAACATATTCCCAAAATTTCATGTTTCTAACTTTAATAGTTTTCGCTAGACGTGATGAGTGAGTGAGTCAGACAGGACATTTTCTTTCAATTATTTTTACCAGAATCTCACCCATCCCCATGGGCCCCTTAAATTGGATTGATGAAAAAACCTATTAACTTATTTTTAAGCTGTCTTTTTCCCCTGAGTTTGATGAGTGAGTGAGTTAGTCAATCAGTTAGGACACTTTCTCGCCTTTCCCTCCCCCAGAATTTCACCCCGCCCCATTGGCTCCTTAAATTAATTTATGAAAAAACGGTGGAACACCGATTTACTTATTTTTTAAGCTGATTTTTTTCGCTGAGTTTCAAATTTCTCGCCTATGTCGTTTAGGAGATAGGCCTACACGCTTCGTTAGGAATCCTTCAATCCCCAATTTTCACCCCTTTCACCTCATAGTAATACACCACATCGAAAAACCCTTAGACACATGTCTGCTTATTTTTAATGATTAGTTTATATGCCGAGTATCACATCCACACATGAAACCACTCGTGAGATATTATTATTCAATGAAATGCAGGTTTAACCCCCTTAAGACCCCTTTAGAACCTGAATATTCAAAAATCCTCCCTTAGTGTATGGTTTTGACATACAACGAACATATCCCGAAAACGACATGTTTCCAACTTCAATATTTTTGGCTGGGCGATGATGGGTGAGTGAGTCAGGACATTTTCTTTCATTTTTTTTCTTCAGAATTTCACCCCTCCCGATGAACACTTAAATTTGATTTATCAAAAAACTGTCGAACTCACTTATACTTATTTTTAAGCAGTTTTTCCCCCTGAGTTTGAAGAGCGAGTGAGTCAATCGGTTAAGACACTTTCTTTCCTGTTTTTTTTTTAACCCAGAATTTCACCTCTCCCCATGGGCCCCTTAAATTGGATTTTTGAAAAATCGGTCAAACACCTATTTACTTATTTTTTGCTGATTTTTTTCCGCTGAGTTTCAAACTCCTCGCCTATGTCGTTTAAGAGATACAGGTTCCGTTAGGAATCTTTCAACCCCCACTTTTCTCCCCTTACACCTCATAATATACACCCCATCGAAAAACACTCAGACCCGTGTCTTCTTATTTTTAATGATGAGTTTATATGCCGAGTATCACATCCCCCAATGAAACCAATCGGGAGATATTGCTATTCAATGAAATGCAGGTCTACCCCCTTAACACCCCTTTAGAACCTGAATACCCAAAAATCCTTTCTTAGTGGGCGTTTGCGGTCCTTGAGGAAGCTGCATACCAAATTTCATTCCAATCCGTTGGGTTGTTTCTGAGATTTCGTGATGAATGTGTGAGTGAGTGTGTGAGTGGTATTTGACAAATATCTAGTAGATAGTGTCAAGTCTTTGTTATGCTATACTCGATTGACAGTGCTTTGTGAGCAGTTGAGTAACTAACGGGATTTCAAGTAAAGATCCTCATTTTCTATACCGGTAGTGCAGAGCGCAACTGGCATCCAGACGGCCGTGTCTCGACTTGAGCTATGTTGCCATGGAAACTATCTGCCTTACCATTCCTTCATGAGTATATTTTATGATTTGATTAGCCTGTGCTTGAGTGCAAAAGTGCCGAAATCAGAATAATGAGAAAGTCTATCGAAAATTCATGTAGCCAGCGGTTCCTTCTGGGTCCAAAACTATGTGTATGCAAAATTTGGTTGAGATTGGTGAAACGGTGTAGATTTGTATACGGAACCAACCCACCCACCCACCCACCCACCCACCCACCCACCCACCCACCCACATACATACAGACTTTCACTTTTATATATAAGATAAATTGCTGAATTGAAGTTTCACGCTTAATGTGGGGCTGTTGACTGTCTTCTCAACAGGGGGATTAAGGTAATTATGAGTGACATGTATTTGAGAGGATGATAGGATGATAAGTGCTGTGCATGGGAAAACTGGTGCAAGTGTATTGAGTAAATTGCAAAAAGTGTTGAAGATAAATCCTGGTTATTCAACATTTCACAGTGTGTGCCGAATTCTAAATGGAGATGATGTTTATCCTCCTATTTCTCCAGCGAAAAATTATCTCCTAAAATTTGCCCCAGTTACATCATGTGATGCTGAAAGATCTTTCTCTGCATATAGGAACATCCTAAGTGACAAACGCCTTTCAATGACCCTAGAGAACATCGAAAAATTCTTAATAGTTCACTATGCTACAAAATTTAATGAATAAACGTGCTTTGAGTTATGAAAATAATAAGTTTCTATTGAATATGTGTGTGATATATTCATATAATATGACTCCAAAGAACATTGAAAAATACTTAATTGTTCACTGTGCTACAAAATGTAATATAAAGCGTGTTTAGTGTGTTGTAACTGACAAAATGGTAAGTTTATATTAATTATATGATATTTCATATTTTTCCCAATCTACATATTTTGCTACATATTTTGGTGCTTTTTGTTACATATTTATGTACATATTATGCCACTTGATATTACATAAAAAACCAGCTGTACTAATCACCAGTGACAACAGGTGTAGTAAAGAGATTAGAAGGCGGATGGCGCTCGCAAAGCAGGCTTTCAACAATAAGAAAAATCTTTTGATTAATGCAAATTTGAATATTGCAATTAAAAAGAAATTTGTCATGTCCTTTGTGTGGAGTGTGCTTCTGTTTGGATGTGAATCTTGGACGATGAGAGGTCAGGATTGGAAGCGACTTCAAGCGTTTGAGATGTGGGTCTGGCGGAGAATATGACGGGTTAAATGGATTGAAAAGGGGACTAACATCAGCATCCTGCAAGAAATTCAAGGGAAAAGAGAACTGAGACCAACTATCCATGAAAGAAAAGCTAAATTCACAGGCGACATCTTGCGACATAACGCTTTCCTAACTAGTATCCTAGAATGAAAGATCACAGGGAAGAAAGGCCGAGATCGACCAAGAAAATGTTTCCTACAAGACATCACACTAACCCTTCAATATGGTTCCTACTGTGAGATGAAACGAGGTGCTGAGGACAGAGAGCAATGGTTGCGGAGACAAGGCATTGCCTTTAGAAGTTGATGACAATAATAATAATAATAATAATAAGTTGAAATGGTTCCAAGAGTGTGAGATAGATATGAGACAGGTGGGCATTACGGAGGATACAATCAAATACAGGAATAGTTTCAGAAGGCAGGCGCGGATCTAGAGTTTGGCTTTGGGTGGGGGTTCACAGAATCGAAATTGTTAAGAAAAATGGTATCACTAACAACGCAATCACAAAATAACCAAACGTACAAAACCAGACTATTTTTTTGCAAGCTACATGGATAGAAATTTGATGCATTTAGCGCACCAAAAATATTCGTACAAATTGCAACGGCGTGTTTTGCGACTTTTACATCGAGCTTCGAGAAAAGTATCAATGTACGTTACAGTTTCGGCAAGTCGAGTTGGTACCGACAAAGGGAGAAAGTCACAGCTTAAATTGCCAATTAAGCTTGCAGTTTGGACGTCGGCAAAATATTTTGGTGCGAAAAAAAATCCTATCCGTGCATTGCTGCACATTCATAGTGACATCACTATAGACATCGATTCGGTAATCACAAGGTTTGCTAAAGAAAATAGACGAGTTGATTTTGTTGTATAGCCTAAATAATCGTTTTTATATAACAGGTATGAAGTTGTAAATATGTACAGTTGTAACAGGACATAATAATTGCAATAGAGATATTTTCAGTATTGAATAAAATGAAAAATCTGTTTTTCAGTTAAAATTCGTTAAGTTTTATTTGTCCGGTTATTGAGTTTTCGTTTTTTGAGTTTGCAAAAATTTTTTGTCTCCGTTTGGGGGAGGGGGCTCATGAACCCCGTGACCTCCCCCCGCCTTGAATCCGTTTTATGGTGGAGGCAGAACCCAGAAGACGGAGACGCCCTTTAATAGAGGAGCGGAAGAAAAAGCTGATAGATGGGCTCAAGAGATACTGGCAAGATGTCAAAGCCGGCAAAGGAACAAGATGCAGACTCTGAAATGAGAGTGGTTGTTAACACGCAGTCCAGTCGAGTCGAATTAGCATCTTTCATGTTACTCATAAAACAGGGACGTCCAATTATTTTTACTGCAGATTAAAAATACAATTTCTGACTGTTAAAACTTGTCATGAAAACACTGTTATTCCTCTTTGTGCAACATAATTTGATTTGAAGAATGGATCTCAGGGGAGTCTGTGTTCGCGAACACCTTTTGAATCGCGTGGCGAGAGCGCCAAATTTCATTTTGCTCCAGGTTGATATCGCCTGGCTGAGAGTGTTCTCCTTTATTTGTAAGAACTGCACCTGGGGTTAAGGTTACCACTGGAAGGGGGAAATGCACTCAATTGTTGTAAAACACACACGCAGACATTACTCCAGCTGACTGGTTGACAACATCAATACGAGTACCGGTACCATAACTTCAGAGATCACCTTCTCAAGTCAGATGAAGCATTTTTATGGGGGGTTATACCATCATTTTTGACCAATACATCCATGAAACGTGTGTCAAATCAGGGGGAAAAAACATTGGTTTTTTGGTCCTAAAACACGAAGTATGATTGATAAAGGGACGTTCCGGTCCCATGTCATAGATTTATGGCATGTTAAAGAACCTTCCATTAATTACACCTATGTGAAGCTAAATTGTGTAGGTTAAGAATGTAAACAGCGCTCTTAGGTTGCTACGTTCGTTGCCAAGAGCCGACTGCGGCGACGTCTGGTAGCTAAATTCGGAACTAGTAGTCGTTGACGGTGGCGTTTGGCGGCAAAAGTAGGAACTACAAGAAAATTGATCGTCTGCTGTCCTTACTTGAATGAAAACAGATAACACACACTAATACAGTCATCACAATTTACACCGGTTATCAGACAGATTCTACACACACCCAAAGTACACGGGGCTACATGACCGCGTTGTCGCAGCCCCTAAACTTAAGAACCAACCAACCAACCAACCAACCAACCAAAGTGATGTTCTTTATTTTTAGACTATTTTCATTTATGAAAACATACGCTTATGAGATCACTTTTGAGGGGCAGATGACCTTGATCTTTCGCCCCTTGAAACGACAGTCATCATCATCATCATCATCATCATCAGATAACCTTTTGTCCGTGTGTGTGTGTACGGATGTGTCTGTGTGTGTTCCCCCCTAATAAAACCTAAACGACTGGAGAGATTTCAATGAAACTCGGTAAGGTCATAGTAATATTTTTTCTAACCCCGACCGTGCCCTTCAAATTTTAATACGTCTCACCAATACAACATGGCGGCTGTGCGAAATATTTCACCGGCATTCTATAACTCCGAAACTATTACCGATATCACCCTGAAGTTTTCTACGGTGATAAAGGGCACTACTAGACGTTCACCTATGTGACTTTCAAACACCTGTTAACTACAATACGAACATGGCGGCTAAGCGAAGTACAAACATTAAAATAGAATTTTCTCGCGATTTAACCATCTGAGTGCAGAAACATGGTACAGCAAATGTTCATACACATTGTAATGCACTGACATCTATTTTAGTTCAATTGTTTACATAATCATAATTTTAAAATTAAGTTTTTATTTCTTGTGTCCTAACCTTGCAATGGAAGTGAAAGTTTGAATAATGAACCTACTCAATAATCGTCATCTAATAGTAGACTACATAACTCTTAGGCCTATATATACATAAAACCAACATGACGACCATCCGAAATATTTAAACGGTTCTCAATATCTACTAATCTATGACATCAATCAAACTGAAATTAACATTAGTACGATATATGAAAACAGGCTATTTAATTCTTCACGGAACTACTTGTTTAGGTCTTAAAACACGAAGTATGACTGAAAAAGTGACGTTCTTTATTTTTATATATACAGTATTTTCTGCGTCTGAGAAATAGACTAGGCGCTAATTTAAAGGCACGATAGCACACAGTTGCATATTCTGTCCTCGTGTTCCCACGTATCCAATGCGGGATGGGATCCAATTAAATTGCCGAGGAACTATACAAAAAGCTGCTTCAGTCAAATCGATTCTCTTTTCACTCGCTGCTAGCCTGTTTTCAATTTATGCTGTCTCTTTTTTGCTCCCATTTGTCTCGTCTTCTTGCCGGTCGTTATCATTGTTGTAGTGATTCCTCGTGCTTCCCTTTGAGATCTTCCAGGAAATCGAGGCGGCTTCACTTATAGTACCTATCCACGGACGAAAATATACTGGGTGTCCAAAAATAACTATTTAAGGATACAATCTCGTGTTCCTTGCGTTCCAAGTTTGTTTATCTGTCTGAACAGTTAACATTTCGACTAAAACGTTTGTATTTATTGCGGATGATGAGTATAATGCCCTGAATGTAACTTTTGACACGTGAAAGATTCCCTTCAGACCAAAATTTCGGCATCCCGGTAGTAGTTAAAATGGACATAACATTATTATTATTTGAAATCTAAGTCGTATTAAATAAGACCACCTGTCTGTTAGGTAGTCAGCCCGAAGGCCGGTTGGAACCTCAAAAAGTACCGCCGTTAGGTTATGTGGTAGATACCCACAAAAACCCAAGGCAGCGCTATTGAGGCGTACTAGGCAAGGTTAGGAGTGAGCTAGTTTGCCATTGCTTTCCTCACTGAGTCAGAACAGCAGTACTAACCCTATGAGTAGAACCTTTCACAGCATCCACAGGCATTGACTGTGCCCTAAATGTCATTACTAAGCAGCACCCATACCTCAGTAGCTTCCATATAATCACAGCCATGAGTGAGACTGATACATCGGTGGAAAGCCACATTTTACTCTAGCCTGTGCCAACAAGACAAATGCAAATGTACTGCATTCACCCAGAGATGGTAAACAGGCCTATAAAACCACCAATAGTCAATAAATATATTATTATTATTATTATTATTATTATTATTATTATTATTATTATTATTATTATTATAGGTTGATTAATATAACAGGACCAGTGCGGTCATCTTCAGCAATCTTAACAAGTTATAAGACATTATTAAAAAATATAAAGTTGCGAGTAATTGAAACTATATGGTAATTTAAAATTTTCTTAAAATATTACAAAATTATCGAAATCAGATCGGTTACAAAGTAATTTAACCTAAAATACAGAGAGTTTGTTTTATATACGATGGGGACCCTCGCTTGCCCGCTCGCCCGCGTTGCGCGCCTGTCCCCCGCCAGGCACTTTGCCGTAATGCGGCGCTCGCGCGGTACTGAGTCATTGACTAATTTTTTGACGAACTGACTTACGGAGAGCGATTGTCAACTTATTTTCAACAAGATTCTGCCACTGCTCACACTGCCAAAGCATCCATGACAGAATTGCGTCGCATTTTCGGTACTAGGATTTTAAGTCGGAACGTGTGGCCCCCGCGAAGCCCAGACTTATCACCATGTGACTTTTATCTGTGGGGGACGCTTAAAAATAGAGTGTATGCGAGAAACCCTCACACTATCAATGAGCTTAAAGGCTATATTACAGCTGAAATACAGTCAATCGGTGCTGAGGATCTTCAGAAAGTAAATGACAATTTCATAAAGAGGTCTCAGTGATGTGTAGCAGTGAATGGCGAACATTTTCAGCACCAGCTGTGAACTAGGTAAGTACAAATTCTTATACTCAATGACTCAGTGCCGTGGAGCGCCGCATAATGGCAAAGTGCCTGGCGGGAGACAGACGCGCAACGCGGGCGAGCGGGCAAGCGAGGGTCCCCGTCGTATATAAAACAAACTCTCTGTATAACCGAAAATATAAATTATCTTCTAAACAAGTAATTCCATGACGAACTAAACAGCCTACTTTTCTTAAAATTATAGAGACCATATATCAACAGTTGGCTGACCTGGCGACTCTATATTCTTAGTTCCACCTCTTAAGGTACATAACGCACATGCAAAATTTGGTTGAGGTCCAATAGATAGTATGCACGTTACATATATTTAAATATTGAATTTATCAGCATGTGTAAACTCAGGTTGGCGACACTGCCATAAATGGGATGCTCAAACTTAAATTGAAATATTATGATCTACCTAGGTATATAGGCCTATGTGCCAATTTTGAGAGAACAGTATTTATTAGTCTGGAAGTTACATGTGATTCAACAATAAAACTATCAGCACGCGTAGAATCATGTTGGCAGCACTGTCGTATATCGGTTACTGAAAATTAATCTACATTTTCAAGTCTATATGTATGCAAAGTTTAGAAATGTTGACCTGCATACTTTCTGATATATTGAGATTAGAATAAAATTGTATAGAGTGCGTATTTCAACAGCTGGTAGCTCTGTAGACACTAAAAAAGACAGCATATTCATGTCTGCTCTGGTGCGCATATCATATACCAAATTTGGTTGAAATCCAATAGATAGTATGGGAGTTACATGCATGCAAAGATTGGACCTATCAGCAGGCATAGAGTCATGTTGGCAACACTCTCATGTATGGGCTCCTGTAAATTAATCTGATGTAATATGATCTATATGTGTATCGATTTTGTAACAATTCCCATGCATATATTCCAGGGTATCCAACATAGACCTCAACTTTCAATTGCGGTTTTTCAGCAGTGGTAGCACTGACGCCATTTTCAAATATTACTGTGAGATATTCAGGCATATGTCTTTACTCATACCAAATTTGGTTTCGATAGCTGCAGCCGGTTAGAAGTTGATAAGGGACACACACACACACACACACACACACACACACACACAGACAGAGTGAGAGAGAGAGAGAGAGAGAGAGAGAGAGAGAGAGAGAGAGAGAGAGAGACAGACAGACACACATTTGCCCAGATCGATCTCATTAGTCTAATTTCTCCTCATTCTTTCAAAGTGTAAAAAGTAGGCTAAAAATGTATAAAAGAGTTGTGTTGCTCTAAAAATTTAAAATCAAAAGAATTTGTAATTATTACAACTATACATTTGATTTTAACACATAATTAATATTGCTTTTAGTTTCTAATTGCAACTATAATAGGACAAGAACATCTTACTTACTGTTATTGAAAGTTAGTACGCCTATTGGTCACGAGAGAACACAAATTCGTAGTGTAGGACTTCAAGCCCCGAGCCTAATAAACCTAAGTCGTTCAGCATAATGACTTTTCTTCTAGAGTCTCAGAGTGACATTAAAAAAAAAAAAACAGTCCTACCAACCTAAAATATAATGTCTAAAAATATCCCTAATACCTTACCATAATCAAATTTCTTTTAAGTGTTATTTTAGGTCCACGAGTGATCTATATGGTTTCCAAGGCAACAAGGCTCTCAAAATGGGTCATTACTGTGAATTACATCAAATGTTGCATCAAGATAATCGTAATAATAATAATAAAAAATACGAGCCTTACAGTAGTCGCATATGATGTGTAACATCTGACATAGAAGAAACCTCACGTGAAATTGTTGATACACCAGTATTTTATACTATTATTGGCACAAATATCAATCTATTGTAAAAGGGAGTGTTTTACAGATATTGTAGTTTATAATACGGAGCTCATTTTATTAGATGATTTGTAGCTTCCACCAGCAATAGCCTAAATGAAGAATACGATATGGATCAACTAGATTAATAGACGCGACACCGCACATAACCTTAAATTCTTTATAAATAGGCCAACTTGCGAGTAAATGCAATGTGCACAGCAATAGATCATGAAAGGCTTGCCCAGTTCCCGGACCTCTTGATTCACAGACCAACACGTAATTTCAATATGGATTCTGTTAAAATGAGTCATATTCATATGATAAATATCGTTTCAAATGATACAGTAGTCACTTCATGATGCTATTCTTATGAGAGACAACTTTGTTTTGCCCAACATCAGCTGATTTTACTTTGGCCCACGGTCGGTCGGTAGAAGCATAGCGGGCGCACTCTCTATCCTATTGTATGCTCGAAGCATTCCACAGCAAAAGTATAAAAGAGAATGTAATGGGAACTTACCAAAAAATACTGATATCAAAACAGTTCTGTAGGAATACTATGAAAGCTTTTAATACCTGTGATATTCCGGCGCTGACATACACGTTTGCTCTATTAAGACGGTCAAGGACAGTACCGAATGGCACTGATATAAATACAAGAATAACAATTTCGCCGGAAATCTACAATTGGGTCAGCGATATTCCCTCAATTTCAAGAAAGCAAAGGCTGGATCTAGATCACTCACCTCCATAATAAACAGGTCTCTATGTGTTTCAATCACTTGACACCAGAGTTCGCATGAGCGTTTACCGTTCAGTATGTCATATACATTCCACATGGCCGAGAGTACGTCATGGTATCAATTACCGACACCGCGCACTCATTGTTTCCTCTTACCACTGCCAGCTGGATCGTTCTGATCCACTTCCGTCCCATTTTTCAAAATCACTGCCACAAAAATATCCAGCAACCGAGTGGAAAGATATTACACATCAATAATAATAATATTAATATATGCATTTGGAATAATGAAATGGTCCCCTACTAACATGGAAGACATTGTGGTGTTTGAAGCCATATTTTCAGTGTTGCCTTAGTAAACAAGAGTTTAGTGCTTTTCAGTCGGTCAACACGAATGTACCCAAAATAGATGGGTTCTGCCCTAATCCTGAAATAAATTACATGAGATTAATAAAACACTAGGATGACCAGTTTCGATCGTCAAGCGATCATCATCAGATCCTTTACACTTAGGCTACAAAATCTATGTTTGAAATACAGGTGAAAATATTTACAATATGTACAATTATTTAGTTGCAGTATTGGTACTGCAACTGTCAGTGTATGCTAAATGCAGTATATATGTTAGGTGAAATGCTAAATGGTGATAGCTATCCGGAGATTGTACTTTAGAGAGATTGTATGGTTGTAAACTATGGTTAAACTATAACATTTTTGGCTAACTACTTATCTGATTGTCTTCCGTATTACAGCTACTCGCAGTTTTCGTGCTCACTGGAACTCGCTGTGCGGTCGACTGCGGTGGTTATCTTAACGACTGGTTTTTTCCCTGCCTCCTCCCCCCCTGTCCCTACGTGCTGTGGGGAGTGATAGCGATGTGTTTATGTGAGGTGTTGCCAACCTAGATAAGATGTATGTTATTGAATGAGGTGGGTCCACAACTATTAAAGACCGTGGATTGGCCCTCGCCACGCGTGGAGCATAACCCATTCGAACTAAGCGTTGACGGTCTTATGAGGACGTCCCGGCACCTTTAATACTACCGCGAATATGGGCCTTGGTTTATTGCAGAAGCAAAGTACATCGTACACCTGATCCAGATAACATTTACCTATTAAAAACCCCTAATTTCCCCCCTTTTTTTAATCTAGCTTGGCTGTGTCGCTAAATTGTGTTTTGTTTCCGACAGGGTGTGTTTTTTAGTAGCGTGAAGAGGGGTGAGCTCTCCATGAACGTGTGTTCATTTAGATTGTTGGGATTGTTTCGTTTGGCTAGGTGTATCTCGATTGCTTCCTTTATGTCAAGAGCTCTGCCTTTCGATTCGTGATGGATTATTTTAAGGTCCGACTCTATGTTGGTAAAGCTGTGCCCTGCGTCACACATATGTTCGCACACGGCTGAATGTGTTCCGTATCTTATCGCATTCCTATGTTCATTATAACGTGTGTCTACTCGCCTTCCACTCTGCCCGATGTAATTAGCTTGACAATCGGTGTCTTGGCACGTTATAGAATATACCCCTGACCTTGAATACGGGTCACGTTTATTTAGATTACTATTTAGGAGGTGCCTAGCGGTTGTGTTTTTCGTCGTGAAAGCTATCTTTATGCCTTGTTTTTTGAATAGGTTAGTGATTTTATATGTATTCGCATTCACATAGTTGAAACGCGCAAATTTTTTCTCATTACTGTCCGGTTTGGGAATCGTTTTATCTTTATTTTTATGTTTGGCTATAATTTGATTTATTTTGCTTGGCGAGAAGTTGTTTTCCTTTGCTATAGAGTCGGACCTTAAAATAATCCATCACGAATTGAAGGGCAGAGCTCTTGACATAAAGGAAGCAATCGAGATACACCTAGCCAAACGAAACAATCCCAACAATCTAAATGAACACACGTTCATGGAGAGCTCACCCCTCTTCACGCTACTAAAAACACACCCTGTCGGAAACAAAACACAATTTAGCGACACAGCCAAGCTAGATAAAAAATGGGGGGAAATTAGGGGGTTTTAATAGGTAAATGTTATCTGGATCAGGTGTACGATGTACTTTGCTTCTGCAATAAACCAAGGCCCATATTCGCGGTAGTATTAAAGGTGCCGGGACGTCCTCATAAGACCGTCAACGCTTAGTTCGAATGGGTTATGCTCCACGCGTGGCGAGGGCCAATCCACGGTCTTTAATAGTTGTGGACCCACCTCATTCAATAACATACATCTTATCTAGGTTGGCAACACCTCACATAAACACATCGCTATCACTCCCCACAGCACGTAGGGACAGGGGGGAGGAGGCAGGGAAAAAACCAGTCGTTAAGATAACCACCGCAGTCGACCGCACAGCGAGTTCCAGTGAGCACGAAAACTGCGAGTAGCTGTAATACGGAAGACAATCAGATAAGTAGTTAGCCAAAAATGTTATAGTTTAACCATAGTTTACAACCATATAATCTCTCTAAAGTACAATCTCCGGATAGCTATCACCATTTAGCATTTCACCTAACATATATACTGCATTTAGCATACACTGACAGTTGCAGTACCAATACTGCAACTAAATAATTGTACATATTGTAAATATTTTCACCTGTATTTCAAACATAGATTTTGTAGCCTAAGTGTAAAGGATCTGATGATGATCGCTTGACGATCGAAACTGGTCATCCTAGTGTTTTATTAATCTCATGTAATTTATTTCAGGATTAGGGCATAACCCATCTCTTTTGGGTACATTCGTGTTGACCGACTGAAAAGCACTAAACTCTTGTTTACTAAGGCAACACTGAAAATATGGCTTCAAACACCACAATGTTCACGGCTAGTCAGGCAAATCGTGAAGCCAAGAAATTCAAATCACTCAGGCTTAAACTCATGAATTTAGACAAGTCAATTTGGTTCAACAAAAAATGTATAGAACTAAACCTCACCCCTAAATACGTACCAATTAAAACCGTACCGAACACACCAGCCACGATCATTTCAACCAAACAAGCCAAAGCGCTTTGGATAAAAAACGAATTAAGATTTGCATACATAAGAAAGCAAAAAATTAACCAACAATTATACGACATTCAATTGCAACTAAGTAATTTCTGGCACGCGGCCCAATGGGACAGCTTCACCGAGCACCTACATGACAACATCAAAATCAGAGCAACGAGGAAGCATGAAACGCTAGAAAATAAATTAAGAAAACTAGGAGAAACACAGAACCATCAATCCAACGAACAACGCACGAATAACAATGAATTCAATTTCCACAGCAGAGTAAACAACAGAACGAACGTAACCTTTTCTCAAGGTGAAATGAATATGTTAGACAAAGGTTTGAAATACAACTGCACAGACGCACACACGAACCACAATATAAAACAGTTAATCACAGATATTGAGATAGCCAGTCACAAGCTCCCAGCAGAAGACAGGGAATTAACCAAAAATCTCGCCACCAACGAAGCCAAAAAAATCCTCAAACGAGAGGGCGATAGCAATAACATTCAAAACAACAAACAGCTCAAAGAAATAAAGTCGTTGAAACAAAAAATAAAAGAACATGACTTAATCATCACAAAAGCAGATAAGGGAAACACTACAGTAATTTTGAACAAAACAGAATACATTGAAAAAACAGTCGAATTCCTAAACAACAACGAAATCAAGGAATTAACAAAAGACCCCACCAACAAATTCCAAAAACAAATAAAAAGTGCGCTAAAAGAAACAGAATACATACTGACCAAAGCCGAAAAATCAAAACTAATAAACATGAACCCGAAAATACCGTCATTGAGGGGACAACCAAAAATACACAAAAAGGAATGCCCAATGAGACCAATAGTCAATTGTAGGAATGCCCCTAATTACAAAATCAGCAAAGAGTTACTAAAAATCTTAAAATGCCGTCTTTCCAACGACAAAAACAACTCTGTAAAGAACACAACAGAACTAGTAACAGCATTGAACACCCTACAAATGAAACCTAGCTTCAGGCTAGTATACTTCGACGTAACTAACATGTACACCAATATTCCGATTATTGAAGCAATCAACACTATCGAAAACAACTTAAAATCCAACAATTCGGTAAAAGAAATTGAAGAGATTGTGAGAATACTGAGGGTCGTTCTCACCCAAAACGTGTTTCAATTCGACAATAAAATATACACACAGAGAGAAGGCCTAGCAATGGGATCGCCACTAAGTGGGTTAATCGCTGACATCTTCATCAATGCACTAGAAAATTCGTTCTTAGAAAAGACTTCAACAAAGGGAATAGTAATATGGAAAAGATACGTAGATGATGTAATTTGCATCTACGATACTGAACTAACAAGCGAAGAAACAATTCTCCAATCCATTAATAGCCTTCACCACTCTATCAAATTCACTAAGGAATCCGAAATAGACCGGAAAATAAATTATCTCGATATAACTATTGAACGTAAAGACAACGACCTTTCACATTCCATATTCCGGAAAGCAACACAAACCTCGCATGCAATCGACAATCAGTCTAATCACCCCAGTACGCACAAACTAGCGGGTTTCAATTCAATGGTGCACAGAGCTTTAAACATACCCATGTCAAAAGACAACTATAATAAGGAAATAAGAACTATTATGCAAATAGCGAAGGAAAACAACTTCTCGCCAAGCAAAATAAATCAAATTATAGCCAAACATAAAAATAAAGATAAAACGATTCCCAAACCGGACAGTAATGAGAAAAAATTTGCGCGTTTCAACTATGTGAATGCGAATACATATAAAATCACTAACCTATTCAAAAAACAAGGCATAAAGATAGCTTTCACGACGAAAAACACAACCGCTAGGCACCTCCTAAATAGTAATCTAAATAAACGTGACCCGTATTCAAGGTCAGGGGTATATTCTATAACGTGCCAAGACACCGATTGTCAAGCTAATTACATCGGGCAGAGTGGAAGGCGAGTAGACACACGTTATAATGAACATAGGAATGCGATAAGATACGGAACACATTCAGCCGTGTGCGAACATATGTGTGACGCAGGGCACAGCTTTACCAACATAGAGTCGGACCTTAAAATAATCCATCACGAATCGAAAGGCAGAGCTCTTGACATAAAGGAAGCAATCGAGATACACCTAGCCAAACGAAACAATCCCAACAATCTAAATGAACACACGTTCATGGAGAGCTCACCCCTCTTCACGCTACTAATAAACACACCCTGTCGGAAACAAAACACAATTTAGCGACACAGCCAAGCTAGATAAAAAAGGGGGGAAATTAGGGGTTTTTTAATAGGTAAATGTTATCTGGATCAGGTGTACGATGTACTTTGCTTCTGCAATAAACCAAGGCCCATATTCGCGGCAGTATTAAAGGTGCCGGGACGTCCTCATAAGACCGTCAACGCTTATTTCGAATGGGTTATGCACCACGCGTGGCGAGGGCCAATCCACGGTCTTTAATAGTTGTGGACCCACCTCATTCAATAACATACATCTTATCTAGGTTGGCAACACCTCACATAAACACATCGCTATCACTCCCCACAGCACGTAGGGACAGGGGGGAGGAGGCAGGGGAAAAACCAGTCGTTAAGATAACCACCGCAGTCGACCGCACAGCGAGTTCCAGTGAGCACGAAAACTGCGAGTAGCTGTAATACGGAAGACAATCAGATAAGTAGTTAGCCAAAAATGTTATAGTTTAACCATAGTTTACAACCATATAATCTCTCTAAAGTACAATCTCCGGATAGCTATCACCATTTAGCATTTCACCTAACATATATACTGCATTTAGCATACACTGACAGTTGCAGTACCAATACTGCAACTAAATAATTGTACATATTGTAAATATTTTCACCTGTATTTCAAACATAGATTTTGTAGCCTAAGTGTAAAGGATCTGATGATGATCGCTTGACGATCGAAACTGGTCATCCTAGTGTTTTATTAATCTCATGTAATTTATTTCAGGATTAGGGCATAACCCATCTCTTTTGGGTACATTCGTGTTGATCGACTGAAAAGCACTAAACTCTTGTAACATGGAAGAGATACGTGGGAAAATACGAACATTGTTGACAAAACATCGAATACACCAGTTCAAATCGATTGCATCGATGTTCTCAACAAAAATATTTCTTTCAAAAGAATACAATAATAACAGGTAGTTCAGTGAAGAACTATACAGCCTAGTTTTATCATCATCATCATCATCATTTTCCAACTCCAGTTTCCCGGGTGTGGTAAACAAGTGCTCTCCATCTTGCGCGATCTTGGTACATCATTTGTTCTTGGACATCGTCCCAGTTAACTGAGTTTTCATATATCCTACTTATGTTAATTGCCTCTATCAGCATGCAAAATTTCAGTTTGATTGCTGTAATATAGTAGATTCGAAAATATTGAGAGCTGACTAAATATATCGAATGGTCGCCATTTTGGATTTTTATATGCAGGTCTTGGTGCTATGTACTATTAGATAACGATTTTTATGTAGGTTCATTATTCAAACGTTCACTTCTATCGCATGCTTAATACACTAGAAATAAAAACTTAACTTTAAAATTGCGTACAGCCGCCATCATGAGGTTATGTGAACAATTGAACTAAATTAAATGCCAGTGCATTACAATGTGTATAAACATTTACTGTACCATATTTCACTGCATTGAGATGGTTAAATCACGAGAAAATTCTATTAAAATGTTTCACCTTCGCTTGACCACCATGTTCATTTTGTAATTAACACGTTTTTGAATGTCTCATAGGTTAACTTCTCGTACTACCCTTTATCACCGTACAAAATTTCAGGGTGATATCGGAAATAGTTTCGGAGACATAGAATGCCGGTGAAATATTTCGCACAGCCGCCATGTTGGATTGGTGAGACGTAATACAATTTGAAGGGCACGGTCGGAGTCGGCCAAAATAGTTCTATGACCTGACCGAGTTTCATTGAAATCGCTCCAGTCGTTTGGAAGTTATTAGACACACACACACACACACACACACACACACACACACACACACACACACGCGCGCGGGCGCACACACATACACACATACACGCACAGTAGGGGGATGATGAGAGTTCTATTTGATAGCCTACTTTCCTGGCGACGTCACAAGATGGAGGCCAAGATGGCGGCGATGATGTCACAAGATGGCGGCCAAGATGGCGGTGGTGACGTCACAAGACGGCGGCGGTGACGTCATCCATAGACTACTTTCCTGGTGACGTCACAACAAGGTGTGATCGAAAAGTTCCAAAATGTTGACCCAGAGCCTACTTTCCTGGTGACGTCACAACGAGGTATGATCAAAAAGTTCCAAAATGTTGACCCATAGCCTACTTTCCTGGTGACGTCACAACGAGGTGTGATCGAAAAGTTTCAAAATGTTGACCCATAGCCTACTTTCCTGGTGACGCCACAACGAGGTGTGATCAAAAAGTTCTAATATGTTGATCCATAGCCTACATTACTGGTGACGTCACAACGAGGTGTGATCAAAAATTTCTAAAATGTTGACCCATAGCCTACTTTCCTGGTGACGTCACAAGACGGTGGGCATAGCTTTACTTAACCTGGCCTAACCTAACCTAACCTACAAGGTGTAATCAAAAAGTTCCAAAATGTTGACCCACAGCCTACTTTCCTGGTGACGTCACAAGATGGCGGCTATAGCATAACTTAACCTAGCCTAACTTAACCTTACCTACGAAGTGTGATCAAAAATTTTCAAAATGTTGACTCATAGCCTACTTTCCTGGTCACGTCACATAGTAACCCGCCATACATTCAGGGGAAAAGCCGATATCTCTCGAACGCATGGTTGGATTTTGACGAATGAAGTGTCGTTGAACTCGGGCTGACTCCTCCTTTCCAACGGACAACCTATTTCCACCCCAAAATAAAACCTACCCCTACTAGGGGTGAAATAGTAATTTTTTAAAGTAAATGCCGCTTTCCAAATGCCGACACCTCATTCGTCAAGTTCCAAAATGTTGACCCATAGCCTACTTTCCTAGTGACGTCACTTACTAACCCGCCATACATTCAGGAGCAAAGCCGATATCTCCTGAACGCATGGTAGGATTTTGACGAATGAGGTGTTGTTGAACTCGGGATGAAATCCCTTTCCAATGGACAATATAATTCCGACCCAAAATAAAACCTACCCTTACTAGGGGGTGAAATTGTATTTTTAAAAATTAAAAGTCGCTTCCCAGGTGCGACATGTGGGAGTTTGAGTGCTAGTATGAAATTAAACGTTGTTCCACATGAAAAACATGCATAGTCCTAAATACAAGTATGATTTTGCATTTTTGTTTTTTGTTTTTACGCATGCGCCCATGTTTTTTTTGTAAGAGGGCTGGCTCTTTAGAACAATGATTTATAAGTAGGGGGCGGGGTGATGACAGTTCTAGATGATATCCTACTTTCCTACGAAGTTTGCCGATATCCTCCGAACGCTTGGTCGAATTTGGATGTGTCACGTGTCAAATGGCTTGTCTCAAAGCGCTCTTTATTTTGGTAATGGGTTGACAGTTTTGAGAATGAGGGAAACATAGTTTTTGAGGTAAAACCATGATTTTTGACTTTTTTGTTATATATCGCAAACCAATAACGATAGAGACGTGTACGAGGGATCGTAGGACTCGAGCTAACACACCCCTTTTGAATGTATTTTTGAAATTTTGATAAAGGGCCTAACAACACTTTTCTGAAAGAAATTTTCTTTTTAAAACTTTATTTTATTTAACCTGACTAAAATGTTCATTTGGAGTGGTTGTTGAGAGAGACGATACCGCTGGGCATGTGTTTCAACTAGGCTATTACTGGCAATGATGGTGGTATTCCAATACAGCAATCGCTATTTCGGCGGGTCGGTTTATGACAGGGTGAGGGTTTGTTTTTCCGATATTTTACCCCGAAGGGGATCTTCAACGTGTAAACGATGATGGGTCACATGACAAATGATAATTCTCTGCCTGATAAAGGTGTGATTGAAAAATGAAAATCCACAGCCTGCTTTCAGTTGACCAACCAGGTCAGGGAATGGAATTAATGAAGTCCCCATCTAGCGGCGAGGATATGAAACTGTGTTGACTGCTAAAGCCTGTCGCACTTTCCTGGGACAATGATTACTTGAATGACAGATGAAATGAAATGATAGTGTAAAGTATTGCTTGACCGATCGGGTCAGGGAATGGAATGAGTAAAGTCCCCCATTAAACAGTGAGGATATGAAACGATGCCGGCTGCTAAAGCCTCGTGACTGGGATTTGAACTATGGACCCAGCAGTGAGAGGCCAGCGTGCTGCCGCCTTAGCCATGGAAGCTTCAAGGCATGACTGTGATGATGGAAGAAACCAAGCTATGAGGATGGCCGCCGAGCTCTAAGACATGACATTGACAGGGTGTGGGTGGGGAAATTGGAAATGTGAAATGCCAACCACAGGACATGCATTAATCGGGAATTGAACGTGGATTACACTTACCAGTTATCTGCTGCGCTTCAATAAGAATAAATGTTGAAACATTTATGTATATTATATATGCGTGTCTTATGATATTTCAATCTCAGCTCTCAACTACAAATGACTCACTGAATTCCCTTTGTGTTAACGCAAAAGTGCAGAGTGTGTAATACGCATTATATGACACTTCCGGTGAAACAACAAACAGCCTGCAGAATGGCAAGTGTGTTTACAACCTCCATGGAATAACGCTAGCGGCTTGAGGTTGAGAGGTACTATTCAAACATTTGATCAAAGACAAAATGTGGAAACCATACAGAAAACCACTTTCAAGAATGACTGAGGTGGGAATCGAACCTCTTATACTCATTTGGGTCACCCGAGGCTGACTAGACTTTGTTTCAATCCTGAAACCAGAAATTACATTTTGTGTCAGAGCCTGAATTCAAACCTGGGAAAGAGGGATGGGAAGAGCGATTGGGTTTGACAAGGTAGTGGAAAGGAGGCTGCTGTGGCCTTACAGGAGATATCATTCTAACATTTGTCCAATGACAAAGTGGAAAACCACTTGTAGGATAGTTGAGGTGGGAATCGAATCCTTTTTACTCATTCAGACGGCTTGAGGCTAAGGCAAAATGCATTCATTGCTATTTCACAAATCATGGATTTTAGAGCTGTATGTGATGGTTCAACTCATGCTTGGTAAAGACAGGATTGAAAAATGAAAATCCACAGCCTGCTTTCAGTTGACCGAGCGGGTTAGGGAATGGAATGAATGAATCCTTCATTGAGTGGTGAGGATTTGAAAAACAGTGCCGGCTGCTAAAGCCTGTCGCACTTTCCTGTTGAAATGATTAAATGAATGACAAATGAACTGAAATGATAGTGGAAAGTGTTGCTCGACTGAGCGATCAGGTAATGGAATGAATGAACTCCCCATTTAGCGATAATGATTTGAAACCGTGCAGGCTGCTAAAACCTGACGCACTCTCTTGGAATAATGATTAAATGAATAACAAATGAAATGAAATGATAGTGTAAAGTGTTGCTTGACCAACCAGGTTAGGGAATGGAGTGAATGAAGTCCTCATTTAGCAGCGAGGATATGAAAAGGTGCTGGCTGCTGAAGCCTCTCACACTTGCCTAGGGCAATGATTAAATGAATGTCAGATGAAATAAAATGAGAGTGGATAGAGTGTTGGTAGAATGAAATTGTGACAGGGAAAAAAACTGGAGTACCCAGAGAAAAAATAAAAACATGTCTGCCTCCACTTTGTGCAGCACAAATTTCACATGGAGTTACTGGAATTTGAACTACGGACCCAGCAGTGAGAGGCTAGCATGCAGCCGCCTAAGCCAAAGAGGCTTCAATACATGAGTGTCATACACCCAGTCTCTGAGCGACAAGAATGAATTTCAAGAGATTAAAATTCCTGATTGACGTTGGGTTTAAGATGAAACTTGCAACACTACTGCTTGCTATCCAACATGGAGTGTAACCTTGTGATAATGGAAACTGCAACTCTTGCATTATACCGGTGTTGAATTACGCGTTCTCTCTAAACACGTTGCCTGTTGGATAGCAAACAAGTAGACTGTATGTATTGCTATATGAAACTAGTGATTTGCAACAATTTTTGATTTTAATCATTTCATTTATATAGTCAATGGTTATATACGTTTATTTTCAAAACGGTTTAAGGAAGGGTGTATTGAAATGAAATCGGATGTGGACCTATTGAAAGGAATCATCCTGGCATTTGCCTGGTAGTGAAAATGGAAAACCATGAAAACCATTTTCAGGACAACCCAGGTGGGATTCAACCCCACACTCTCTCTCGATGTCAGCGAGGCATGAGGTAGCACGTTAGCTCTCTTGGTCTCTACAGCTGGTAATTTTGGTTTTACAGTTTCTAAGAATAGCTTTTCCATGAACTAAGCAAGGAATCCTGCCTCTACTGCCTTTAAAGTAGGGAGAGATGACCTGATAGCTTTACTTTTTTAAAAGAAGAGAATCCACTCCTGAGTCGCCTCTGTAGCGTAGTGGTTAGCATGATTAGTTGCAGCCCCCGGAGGTCCTGGGTTTGATTCCCGGCTTTGCAACGAAATTTGGAAAGTGGTACTGTACCCGTATTACCTACCAATACCTGTTGAATCCCTCGGCGACAGCTCGATCATAGAACCTGAAAATCCCCGGCTAGAAAAACCCCAAGTTCTACCAACAGACACAGGGATAATAGGGCCACTCGAATACCTAACAGGATGTATTAAGACTGACCAAGGCGCAGAGAAAGAAAGAACTAGCTCAAAACACACGAATTCTTCAAAAGGAAGAAAGAATCTCAAAGGTGTGGTAAACCCTAAAATACCTAGCGATGGCCCCCTTAATACACCCTTCCATCACCTCTATAAAGCATCACGCAATAATTAAAACCAAATAATAAATTAGTTTATTACAAAAATAAACATGACAAGAAATATAAATTTTGTCGATACCACGACCAATCAAAAATATCATTGATTATACTGGATTGTCTTTCAGCTATGGAATATGGGAAAGGCTTCCAAAATGAATTACCCATTATCTCAAATAACTTTTAGTTCTTTAAAAAATAAGGTATAATAATAATGATTTTCGATCCCATACGATAAGCACACACACAAAAAATGAATTGAATAAATTGGATTCATTTCGGTTCATTAGCTTAATGAACATCTTACACAAAAATACCCTGATTATAACCAATAATCTTACACGACATTTTCAATAGCATTATATGTTCTTGTTATTTAACGATGAAATTAATATGGCATATTTACAGAATATACAAATTTATACAAGATTCTAGAATAATTTCGATCATTCTCCTCCCACTGACTTAATGTCACGACATTCACTTCTGCTAAAATTTGTTTAATTGTTTCATTTCTCATTTCAGAGTATTTCTGCCGAATAGTTAAGTTAAACAAAATTTAATCATAGATTCAGCATTAAATAGTTATCGGTGATCCTTGTTAAACATACATGCTATGGCAAAGTCGTTATAATTTTACTGGAAATATTGAACTGGATATCCACTCAAGAGTTTTAATAATAATGCTCAGAAAAATACTAATCTTCACGCAGGCATTACTTCAAGATAATAACAGCGATAAAGTCACCTATGACAAAATATTAACCATATTAGGTTAAATACAACGCCCCTATGGGTTGAAACCTCATTCAATCTATTCTTGATTGGCACACGTTGCTCAATCTTCAACAAGAAAAATTTGCTTCGCAAAGCACTGCATCAAAATACTTAAACACAAGAGCATTATTCCTAATACATGCCTCTTAAATTCTAACATGCACCTATAATTGGAGCCTTACTGTTTTAAATCCACAATTATGAAAATCAGCTGTTTGTAATAAAAGCCGGAACTCGTGCTCAGAAAAATAATTTGATTCTGTAACAGGTTATTAATAAAGCCTAGTGGATTCCAGAAATACTCCACCTATTTTTAGAAAACTTGCCTTACATTGATGTGTTACAATTTTCATAGTCCTTAAACGTATGACTTATAGTAAGTCATCCCTGGGATTATCCTCGCAAATTTGGATGTCGTTCAAATACCCTCTTAATAGAGAAAAACTATAGCACCAGAGGCAATGATATCAATATAATCCAGTGTTAACTTCATAAGAGAAGAAAAGTATAACACTCACAACCACTCAAAACTGAGGTTGTAAAAACGATTAAAAATAAATAAATCCAATCTCAAAATAAGATCTTCCCTGAATTTCCCGAACGCGAAAATGTCGGTGGTTTAATCCTACAGCATGAATCTAGGTTAACTGCAGAGAATAAGCGACCCATTAAAACAATCCACTCCGAAAATCACGCTCAGAAAATACAAGTTAAATCTGTTAATAAACTGAAGAAAAATAGTCTAAAGACTCGAAGTAACATTCAGAATAACAGGATCCGGAAACTTCCTAATATCGTTATAATAATTAGGAAAGAAAAATTATCCTCAGAGAATAAGATAATCCAAGTGAAAGTGCTTAATGAACAAATGCACTAGAATATGTAAAACTCAGTCAGAGTTCTCAACGCCGCAAAAAAAATTGCGTTACTAAAATATTCATACACAAAAATCTGGAGATCTTCCTCTTACAGGGACTTCTCGACAATAAGGATGAGCATATCAGTTTAAATACGGTAAAAATACTATTGAAATTTTAAATTCATCAATCAAAATACAAAAATGATGCACTCATTTTTATGAGTCAAAATCCTGGCATCATAGAAGGTCAGCTTCGAAATAGGCATCGAACCTGCACTTTCTACTCAACCATTTAATCTACAAAAATCAAAATATGGCAATTTGTGATTGTTCAAATGCCCCGCTACACTACAGTAACAAGTTGAAGTGATCTGTACCTTTGGCGAATCTGGATGTGGAAAAAAAGGATATCGTTGGCCATAATAGGCTCCAAACCAACACAACACATGCCGGACTCCAACTGGGTCCCCAGAGAACGAACCATAGTCCTCCTAGGCTCGAACAACTCCAGACCGGTCGAAATGTCCCAATATACCCTGGCGATATCATTCCACACGCATTAGAATACCGATGGCTGAACCGCAAACAGTTTATCAACTCGTCACGAAACGAGAGTGAATTCGAACAGCCGCTAAATAGTTCCACTATAAAGATGCGAATGTGACCAAGTTCACACGAGTCCGCGCGATCCATTGCATTACGAAACTCGCTTGTACACCTCATAGTAAATGAACGTTGCTGCAAACTGCTCCCGCTACACTCTGCTAATGCAGTATTCCTATTGTAATCTAGCCTATCATCGTAATGGATATAGGCTTCATTGTATTCCTTCCCTCTGACACCTTGCTTAAGAATGTGCTTTTTTAAGAAGTATTGCCACTGTGAAAAGTTTGTATCAACTCTAGGATGCATTTCCATGAAGTTTACAAGCACAGTGTTAGGACATAATGCACCCGAGCTGGCGGCCGGGATTATGAATGTATCCTTCCGCTTAGTCCGTTAGTGGCGGTGGAAACACGGTCGCAAGGATAAACATATTACATGTTTTAAACCATGTCTGATGCCCATTAAGCAAGTCTCTACTCCACGTAGAATGCCGAACGAACTCGCTTATATACTTCGGCACGCTCACACGTTTTGAAAATCCCGTTAGCTGGCGATTTCACTTTCACTATTGCCAGGGTTATTACTGCACGCTGTCAGTTTCACGAGTTCCTGCTCTCCACACGAGGTCGCTTGAAGACATCCACTACCCCCCACTCCTCTAACGCCACGAGTCGATATATATCGCTGTCGAAGTATAACCACTAGTAACTTGACAGATCTTCTTCTGTTTTTCATACTTGCTTTGTAATAGCTTTCTGTCATGGAAATATGCATACAGACATAAATAACTGCTTACATATAGCGCTAAATATACTTTAATTCGTATTAATCATTCTCAGGTGAATCGATCGATATAATGTTAGACAATGTCAATATGATTATTATCGATGACACTTCGGGCTTCTCATCGGAAATACGAGCTCTACCGATCCATTCTTGATAGCAGAACTTTTGCTTGCTGTAGACCCGTTGTTATGATAGACTTCAGGGGCTAACTTGAAAGTTACAGGGCGTTCCAAAATACTGAATCCATATCTGTACTTAAGACCTTTAGGAATAATGGTACAGTACGAGGACAGGAAGGGGCCTACTCAGTCTCGGGTAGCCCAAGTGAGTAGAGGGTGTTCGATACCCACCTCAGCCATCCTTGAAGTGGTTTCCCGTGGTTTCCCATTTCGTCTTCGGGCAAAATGCTGGAATGATAACTACCGTAAGGACACGGCTGCCTCCTTCCCACTTCCTAGCCCAATCCTCTCCCTCTTCATAACCCTTCATGACGCCCCTGTACGCTTTGCATGTGCGGCCGCATGGGCGTCGTGGTGGTCACACACCCCAGTTATACCCCTGACCCATAGTCTCAAGCTTTAGGACACTGCCCTCAGCGGCTGTAGAGGAGGGATCCCTCGCTTAGCCCATCTGAAAAGCCTATCCTAGAGGGTAAAATGATTGCAAAGCGAACAAAGTTAAGAATCACCCCCAAAGGAATTTCTTATGGGGTTGTTAACTTTTGAACTCACTAGTTGCTTTTGAGGGTGTAACCATGTTCAGAGTGCATAACAAGTAGTGGGAATACATACACCCTGCCTCTTTGAGGGGCTTGAGCAAAAAGCAAAAGATAACATGAAAAGAAAAAGAAGGTTGTCCCCCTTGCAGGGTATCAGCAAAGATCAGACAAGGGGTGATTAAGGCTGGAAAGTGAAAGACTCCCTAGGCCTTGGATACACTAATACTATTGGGGGTTTGAAGAGAACAAGAGATGACATGAAGAAAACAGAGAGGAGCCCTGTACAAGTAAGTGGAAGCAATGCTGGACTCAGCTGGGGTCCCCGTGGTTGTCAACACACATTTCACTAGATGTGAGCTCACGATTTTATAAAGACTAACTAGATGATATCCTTTTTGTTTCATTACATATCCACTGGCATATCGGCGATCCTGTTTGAAATAAGCAGGTATTGCTGATATGCGTAAACTGAGATATTATTGTGTATGTCATTTCCATTTGACATGTGAAAAGAATATGAATGTCAGGTAATGTAAAATGTTTTAACGCTTTATCCAACGTCCATGTTCACTACTAGATGTCACTGACAATACGAGTTTGCAAATCCGTGTTAAAATGACTTGACCGTTTATAATGTCAAAATTATAGGTGAGATTCGATTAACGCTTTATCCAATGTCCATGTTCACTTTAGATGTCACTGGCAATACAAGTTTGCGAATCCGTGTTAAAACGACTTGGCCATTTGTGATTTGATTAACGCTTTATCCAATGTCCATGTTCACTACTAGATGTCACTGGCAATACAAGTTTGCGAATCCGTGTTAAAACGACTTGACCATTTGTGATTTGATTAACGTTCTATCCAATTTCCATGTTCACTACTAGATGTCACTGACAATACTATATTGCGAATCCGTGTTGAAACGACTTGACCATTTGTGATTTGTTTAATGCTCTATCCAATGTCCAAGTTTACTACTAGTTGTCACTGACAATACGAGTTTGCGAATCCGTGTTAAAACAACTTGAGCATTTGTGATTTGATTAACGCTCTATCAAGTATCCATGTTCACTACTAGATGTCACTGACAATACTATTTTGCAAATCCGTGTTGAAACAACTCGACCATTTGTGATTTGATTAACGGTTTATCCAACGTCCATATTCACTACTAGATGTCACTGACAATATGAGTTTGCGAATCCGTGTTAAAACGACTTGACCGTTTGTGATGTTAAAATTATAGGTGAGATTCGATTAACGCTTTATCCAATGTCCATGTTCACAACTAGATGTCACTGGCAATACGAGTTCGCGAATCCGCGTTGAAACAACTTGACCGTTTGTGATTTGATTAACGCTTTATCCAATGTCCATGTTCACTACTAGATGCCACTGAGAATACTATTTTGCGAATCCATGTTAAAATGACTTGACCATTTGTGATTTGATTAACGCTCTATCCAATGTCCATGTTCACTACTAGATGTCACTGTCAATACTACTTTGCGAATCCGTGTTGAAACAACTTAGCCATTTGTGATTTGATTAACGCTCTATCAAGTGCCATGTTTACTACTAGATGTCACTGACGATACAATTTTGTGAATCCATGTTGAAACAACTTGACCATTTGTGATTTGATTAACGCTTTATCCAACGTCAATGTTTACTACTAGATGTCACTGACAATATGAGTTTGCGAATCCGTGTTAAAACGACTTGACCGTTTGTGATGTTACAGTAAGGCGCTAAAAATGCTTGTAGCCATTGACGTTTTTCATTACCTTTCACAAATACCACATGAGCTGAGGACAAGTGGCTTTCATGACCATGTTCAGATGCTTATACGAAATGATTCCTTGATTCCAGTCTAGTTGCCCATGATTTTCAATCCATTGGGTATGTTTATGGTCTTTTTCTCAAAACTAACATTACAAAAATATAAGTTAGGTTCGGTTAAATAAGTTAGGTTATATGGGGTTAGGTTAGGTTATGCTATGTTACATTAGGTTAAGTGAACTAAGTGTGACGTCATAGCCAGTCTTAAAGCAAGTCTAAACTTGTAGATCATCTCACATGACAAGGTTAAGTTAGATAAAGTTAGGTTATGTTAGGTGAGCTGAGGTTAAGTCTTTAAATATTCTCTGTCTTTGAGATACTTTCCATGACCAATAAAGAATCCACTAAATACATTGACAAAAATAACTTGTCAAATAAGCCAACACAAAAGCCGATATATAAGCCAGCACAAAAGCCAATACATAAGCCAACACAAAAGCCAACACATGGGGTTAGGTTAGGTTATGATATGTTCCATTAGGTTAGGTGAGCTAAGTGTGACGTCATAGCCAGTCTTAAAGCAAGTCTAAACTTGTATAACATATCACGTGACAAGGTTAAGTTCGGTAAAGTTAAGTGAGCTGAGGTTAAGTCTTTAAATATTCCCAGTCTTTGAAATACTTTCCAAGACCAATACAAAATCCTCTAAATACATTGACAAAAATAACTAAGCCAACACAAAAGCTGATATATAAGCCAACACAAAAGCCAATACATAAGCCAAGACAAAAGCCAACACATAAGCCAACACAAAAGCCAACACATGGGGTTAGGTTAGGTTATGATATGTTACATTAGGTTAGGTAAACTAAGTGTGACGTCATAGCTAGTCTTAAAGCAAGTCTAAACTTGTATAACATGTCGCGTGAAAAGGTAAAGTTAGGTAAAGTTAGGTGAGCTGAGGTTAAGTCTTTAAATATTCCCTCTCTCATGTGTTCAAAGCCGTTAAGATTTAGGTTGGATGGAGTTAGGTTAGGTTATGATATGCTACATTAGGGTAGGTGAGTTAAGTGTGACGTCATAGCAGGCCTTAAAGCAAGTCTAAACTTGTAGAGCATGCCACGTGATAACTATTGCCTGAAAATGGCTTGGCGACACTATAATTATGATACTCGGTACACAAAACACAGATAGATTGTATTGTTTAAGACCACTCTCTTTCTGAACATAGCTAGAGTCTGTTGATGTTTAACAACGGCATTAATAGTAGGACGTGGGGATAGCAATTAAGAAAAAAAAACCAGACAATACCCATACACTATTTTTATTTATTTAATAATAGTACTTGTACAATAGTTACATATAAAATACAACTCTCTTTTGTCTATTACTATCTGGTCCTGTTTGATTCTCTTGCAATACTACCTCTTGCATATCAATGGCAGATGACCTTGTAATTCAGCCCCTTAAAACAACAACAACACCTTTTGCATAGTCTGTGATGTTGATGGCTCTTGAGACGTTGAAGATAGATTAAACATAACTTATACAATAGGGGTTAAACGTTGGTGAATAAACAATGCACTGTCTTGAGTAGCAACATTTTTTTCTAGTACTAGTTTTTTAACATTGTCATGATTTATTGGTAACACTAACAGTGTTTTGTCTGGAGTACTACATTGATGAACACTCACACTCAAAACCTTACTATTTTTACTTTTCAGATTGACTCGACATTTTGTTGACCTCTGTTTTGAGCATTGCCAGAATGTTCCTTTTACATTTTGTCGTTTATAGTTATACGAGTAGCCTTTATAAAGTACTCGTTGTTTACCTCGGTTAGTTGTAGTAAGTTCCATGGTAGCAACTAACCTGTTAGTATGATTTGCACACTACAAAGGTTATAACTGTTCTGGTAATAGAATGATTTAACGTTGGCTATTATATTTAATATATACAGTTTAAAGTGACAGCAAAAGTAAAAGCAAAGTGTAGAAAAGTGGTAGCAAAGTGGTAGCAAAGAGGTAGAACATTTTACATGTATTGTGAAGAAATTGTTTAAGCGGTTACGTGGATTCATTACATAATAATTTTGACACGCCGAAGCTTATTTTCTATATCCAATAGTTCTTCCTCATATTCAATATGACCAGCCTGTTTACAGGCATGCAAGTACTGAAGCCGCTGGATTAGCTTACTGGGATTGTTCCAGTAAACAAATTTAACAATTGATTTTTAGGGGTAAACGGAGCATTACCATTATCATTATCTTGATCATCCTCACCATCTTTATCAGTATTGTTATAATCACCATCATTGTAACCAACATTATCCTCAACATCACTAAACTATTGATTTCCTTTTGTTCCTTTTCCACATAGACCCCATTCATAGTCTGTGTTGACTTTGATAGTGTTGAGGTTTCCTTAGACGTGGACAACTGTCCTAACATAACTTTTTGAGGATGTATTAAGTGATTTTAACAAACACTGCACTATCTTGAGCCGCAATATCGTTTCCTTGAACTTGCTTTTTAGCATTTTATGATTTATTGTAAACAGCAACCGTGGTTTGTTTGGAACACTACATTGATGAACACTCACACTTAAAACCTTTCCATTTTTACTTTTTAGATTCCCTCGACATTTTGTTGACCTTTCTTTTGAGCATCGCCAGATTATTATTCCATTCACATTCTGACGATTATAGTTATAAGAGCAACATTGACAGAGTGCCCGTCGCCTACCATTGTTGGTTGTAGAAAGTTCCATAGTATTAACTGACCTGTCAGTATGATGTTCACACTACAAAGGTCACAACTGTTTTGGTGATAAAGTGACTTACCATAAGCTTCGCTTTTGTGTTGGCTTATGTGATGGCTTATGTCTTGGCTTTTGTGTTGGCTTTTATGTTGGCTTTTGTATTGGCTTATGTATTGGCTTTTGTGTTGGCTTATATATCGGCTTTTGTGTTGGCTTATTTGACAAGTTATTTTTGTCAATGTATTTAATGGATTTTTTTTGGTCTTGGAAAGTATCTCAAAGACTGGGAATATTTAAAGGCTTAACCTTAGCTCACCTAACATAACCTAATTTAACCTTGTCACCTGACATGTTCTACAAATGTAGACTTGCGTTAAGACTGGCTATAACGTCACACATAGCTCACTTAACCTAGTGGAACATATCATAACCTAACCTAACCCCATGTGTTGGCTTTTGTGTTGGCTTTTGTGTTGACTTATATATCGGCTTTTGTGTTAGCTTATTTGTCAAATTATTTTTGACAATGTATTTAGTGTTTTCTTCTTGGTCTTGGAAACTATCTCAAAGGCAGGGAATATTTAAAGACTTAACCTCAGCTCACCTAACATACATCCATCATTGCAAAATGTTTCCAACCAGTCAAAGTGGTCGTCGTAAAGTGTCCGCTTCGGGAGTGAATTTTAAACCATTAAAACCCCTTGTGGATGTTACCTACTGGCACAATCCCAGTAAGCTCGTCCAGCGACTACAGCTGTTGCATGCTTCACGTCAAGCCGGCCATACCGGTCACGATTGGGAAATTCAAGAAATTGAAGAAGAACTTCGAAATGCCAAAATTATTGTTTAAGCCCCCACCCATTAAAATGGACATTGCTCACGTGTTGCATCGCCCAGGTAGGCGTCACTATCAGAGACTCAAGGTGATTTCACGGGGTGTGGATGGACTATGGCAGGCTGACTTGGTTGAAATGATCCCCCCTATGCTAGTGTTAAAGAATGATACCTCCTGTAAGGCCACAGCCACCTCCTTTCCACTTCCTTGTCAAACCCTCCCACTCTTCCCATCCCTCCTTCCCAGGTTTAAAGCCAGGCTCTGGCACAACATTTAATTTCTGGTTTCAGGATTGAAACAGGGTCTAGTCAGACTCGGGTACCCCAAATGAGTGTAAGAGGTTCGATTCCCACCTCAGTCATTCTTGAAGGTGGTTTTCTGTATAGTTTCCACATTTTGCCTTTGATCGAATGTTTGAATAGTACCTCTCAACCTCAAGCCGCTAGCGATATTCTATGGAGGCTATACACTCACTAGCCATTCTGCAGGCCGTTTATTGTTTTACCGGAAGAGTCATATAATGCGTATTACACACTAAGCAATTTTGCGTTAACACAAAGGGAATTCAGTGAGTCATTTGTAGTTGAGAGCTGAGACTGAAATATCATAAGACACACATATATAATATACATAAATGTTTCAACATTTATTCTTATCGAATCGCAGCAGATAACTGGTAAGTGTAATCCAGGTTCAATTCCCGATTAATGCATGTCCTGTGGTTGGCATTTCACATTTCCAATTTCCCCACCCACACCCTGTCAATGTCATGTCTTAGAGCTCGGCGGCCATCCTCATAGCTTGGTTTCTTCCATCATCACAGTCATGCCTTGAAGCTTCCATGGCTAAGGCGGCAGCACGCTGGCCTCTCACTGTTGGGTCCATAGTTCAAATCCCAGTCACAAGGCTTCAGCAGCCGGCATCGTTTCATATCCTCACTGTTTAATGGGGGACTTTACTCATTCCATTCCCTGACCCGATCGGTCAAGCGATACTTTACACTATCATTTCATTTCATCTGTCATTCATTTAATCATTGTCCCAGGAAAGTGCGACAGGCTTTAGCAGTCAACACAGTTTCATATCCTCGCCGCTATATGGGGACTTCATTCCATTCCCTGACCTGGTTGGTCAACTAAAAGAAGGCTGTGGATTTTCATTTTCCAATCACACCTTTACCAAGCAGAGAATTATCATTTGTCATGTAACCCATCATCCTTAACACGTTAAAGATCCCCTTCGGGGGTAAAATATCGGAAAAACGAACCCTCGCCCTGTCATAAACCGACCCGCCGAAATAGCGATTGCTGTATTGGAATACCGCCGTCATTGCCAGTAATAGCCTAGTTGAAACACATGCCCAGCGGTATCGTCTTTCTCAACAACCACTCTACATGAACATTATAGTCAGGTAAAAAAAAGTTTTAAAAAGAAAATTTCTTTCAGAAAAGTGTTGTTAGGCCCTTTATCAAAATTTCAAAAATACATTCAAAAGGGGTGTGTTAGCTTGAGTCCTACGACCCCTCATACACGTCTCTATCATTATTGGTTTGCGATATTGTTCTGTCCGGGGGTGAGGGTTTGGACGAACAAGGGTGTACATTGTCGAATTTAGGGTGTGCTGTCGAAAAGGGGTGAGTTTCCACGGAGGTGCGGAAACTCCCAGTGTGTGTGTGGAAGGGAGTTATACCGATTGGGGGAAGCTCTATGCTATCGGAGTCGTACTCAATGGGGTACGCGAACTACGAGGAGCTATTAGCCTCTAAAACAACTGCTGCGTGAAAACAGTTCAACTAACTGCTGAACGCACAAAGTTGTACTTGGCGGTCGAGCGAACAGGTAATTCAAGGCTAGTGTCAATGGAAGTGCTTGGCACTGCAATTCTATGGTAAACAATGGACATGGGCTGTTCAATGGGTAAGGCGGGGAAGTGAGAGGTAAAACAGTGTGTGGTAATAAATGTAGGCGATGGTTTGTGGTTCAAGTACTTGCTGGTTCATTGGTACTGAACTCGAATTCAGCCCAGCTTAGGACTTTGACTGAGCCGAGGTTCGAACCGACTTGTGAACCATTGGAGTGAAAAATTGGAAAATTGGAATTAAAATAATTTAATATTTATATATGCATTTTGGGAAGTGAATGATGCATAATGAAAGTATTTTGGAAAATTTTGGAGCATTTAAAAAAATTATTATTTGGAAATATTCTGGTGAATGAGATTTTAACTAAGGAAGTGTTGGATCATTCGAGGCTGGAAATTGTACAAGGCTTCAAGTTAGGCAGCGGAAAACCAGTTTTGGTTAGCTAGGAGACAATAACAAAATTATGCACACGACCCGTTGATAGATGGCTAGTTCCAGGAGTTTCTATCACGATATTTCAGCAGCCAATCAGATTAAAGCACAAAAATTTTGTGGGAATCGCTTTTATATAAATTTGGCATATATAAAGCGAAATGAACACATCTACAGGTGTAGAATGCAATATGGAATTTATTTGGTTAAATAGATATATAAATTATTGGCTAATAGTGAAACTATGAGTATATTTCTATTAGAATGCAACTGTGCGAGGCTGGGAGGGAAGGCAAGCTTTGGCACGCGCGCTATCGCGGAGAAGCGAGCCAGGACTCTTATCATGGCCGGCTCTACGGAAGGCCGCGGCGAGCGAAAATTGGCAACCTCGCCGTGAATGGCCAGTCTGCTCTGCCTAGCCCACTGAGTTACATGGAAAATGTGTCACACGCTCGTGTTTTCTTCAAAATACTCTATGTAAATGAAATTATACCATTGATTATTACTGTATAGTGGCTAGCTACAATGCCAAAGACTTGTGTTGTGCCGAATTGTAAGTCTAATTATCGTTCATCGATACAAACTGAAGGATTTCTGACATTGTTTGTGTTTCCTAAAAATCCATAATTGAAAGCCATATGGGAACGTGCTATTCCTCGAGCCAAATGGGTACCTACGAACTATTCCTTCGTATGTATTAAACACTTTCTTCCTGAAGACGTAAGTTATGTTGAAAAATACAAGGATGGTGATGGGAGTAATAAGGAATTCACACGGAAGAAGCCTGTATTGTTACCTCGTGCGGTTCCAAAGGTATTCCCAAACTTACCATCGTATTTGAGTAAGTGCTCCTCCAAGATAAGGAAATCTCCAGAGGAAAGAAGAGAAGAAAAAGAACGGAAAAAGTCTGCAGAGGAATGTGAGAAGACCCTTACTGAGGAAGCCAACAAAATTACGACTTTCGAGTCCTTTGTTTGTGATATACAAAATAAATTGGTGGAGCATAAAACAGTCTGGTCTGTAAGTACTAGTGAAAACTATTGTATTTTGTATAAATTAGATGTGTCAAGCATACCTAAAATAAGGTAAAGTATAAGGGTAAACAATGATTTTACGGTCGAAATTCATATCAATGGAGGCGTAATTCCTAACGTTGTTGTTCTTCATTCTGGCTCTGTAATATTTCGAAATTCATTATTAAGTAAGTGGAGTCAGTTGTTCCAAGCAATAGAATTTTGCCACGACATTTTCTTACCTGTAAGTTCTGTAAGTTCACTAGTCGTCCAGATTAATAGTTTAATAGATAACCTAAAAACTGACCTTGAAAACCAGGGAGACGAAACTTCAGAGATTCTGTTAAAAAGTTAATGTTTCTGCAAGATCAGTTTACACGTACTTTTTTTGAAGAAACCTAGATATAACGTCACTACAACTCTAAATGCATTCCCCATTTATATGCAGTCTACAAAGTGTTATAACGCAATTAGATTTAACCATATTTTATCCCTACCTCATCCCCGAGTTTAACAAAAATTAACAACTTCCTTCGCCATATCCCCGAAAGCTGATGAAGAGAACAGTAACTTTCTAAGTCACATTGTGAAAGATTTATCAAATTTAGAAAGGGTTGTAAATTTACAGATTGATGAAATACATGTCAAACAAACTTTAGATTTTAAAAATGGGCAATTCTTTGGTGTTGCTACAAATGAATCTTTCGATTTAGCTAAGACAGTTCTGGCCTTTCTCGTTAGTTCTGCTTTTGGAAATTTGAAAGAGGTTGTTAAATTAGTTCCAGTGAAACAATTAACGGGTTTGCAACTAGCTGATATTGCGAAAGGTGTTATCAGGCAAATACAGGATTGTGGCCTAAATATTCTATCATTATGGTGTGAATCGTCCTATGTTCAAAGAACTAACCGAACATTCTGATAGTAATTACTGGTTCCATATTGATGGAAACCCCCTAAAAACCTTTGTTTTATATGACAGTGTCCATGTATTAAAAATATACGAAATAATTGGCTGAATTTAAGTGGCATTGATAAGTCATTTATTATTCCTGTATGGGAAGATTTAGACTCATTTTCAAATGTTTTAAGTTCAGATGACTGTAACCCTGATTTTAAAGAGGTAACTCAAGCACCATTTAGTGACATACGAGCGATCTACAAAAAGGAATCCGATTTACTGATTAAATATTGTTATAAAGGTACTGCTTTTTTTTGTCAGAGTAATCCTAATGTGGTGGTCCATTGTTAATATTAAGCGGCCTCTCACCCATGTTGTTAAACGTAATAGTCTTCAAATGCCTTTCCATAATCCCGAAGACAAAAGGTTGGCTTTCCTAAAGGCATTCCTCCAATAGTTGTCCACGTGGAAAAAGAACGATGAAAATAATTCCTCAAAAAAGAGTTGTTTAACCAATGAAACTTACAACGCTTTGTATGTAACAACCTATGTATTACGTGAGATTATTATTTATGCTCTACAGAATGTGAACCCCTCTTATGTGTTAACTGGCAAATTTCAGAGTGACCAATTAGAATCCAGGTTTGGGTAGTACCGCCAACTAACAGGCGGCAACTATAATATATCAGTTACTCAGGTAATGGAGGCCGAATTGAAAATAAGGTAGAAAAGCGTACTTGGCCTTCATTCAGCCAGGTATGGAGCAGTTACTTTTTCGAAAGAAATGATAATGTCCTCTTCCGATACAAATTCAGGAGAAAGTACAACAAGCAGCCTTTCGTCAGCTACTGTTGACGATACCTTTTACAGTATTTTAGAAGACAAGTACACTGAAAACATACAATTCGATGAGTCGGGTTTTATATATGCCTGTGGTTACATATCTTTCAAGCAATGTTCAAGAATAAAATGTGAAGAATGTTTGGCTTTGCTTAGAAATAAAGAAAAGATAAATGACAGCTACTTCAATCAAATAAATAGAGGCGGACTTTCAGTTCCTGCAGATTTTATTTTATCAGTGTGTAAACATGTTGTTGGAATTACGCAGGCACTAATTTCTGATAAGTTTGAGGAACAATTTTTAAAATGTAAATGTAACAATCAACCTAATTTCTGATAAGTTTGAGGAACAATTTTTAAAATGTAAATGTAACAATCAACGCCAAGTAATTCAAAATCTTAGTCTACTCGGTATTTTATCAGATATTGAATTGTCAGAAACTGCCGAGAAAACTTGTACCTGTGGATGTATGTTATGACAATAGTCACAAGTATTGTCTTAACAATGAGTAACATTTTGTTAAATAATTACAGGAAGTTGAGGAATGAACGGGTAACTTGCCATAGTAATCACAGAAAACTTGCTATTCTTTGTTAGAGGCCAACCTGTTGTATATTTTGTAAATGTCAAATAAATATTGAAAGCAAATTGGTTTTGTTACTCCAAGTAAGCCCTACTCACTCTTGACAATCCTTTTACTTTAATGTTGAAAAGAACAAATATTATTTCGTTATATCAATTTGTTTTCGTGGCGAAGCACACGCATCAACAGCTGGCCGGCTGCTATGGCCATCCCAGTTCAGAGAAGTGCAGCGTTGCAAGGTCGAACGCCGCGGCCTTCCGTAGAGCCGGCCATGCTCTTATCCATCTGCTTAAACCTGACGGACGTGTGAGGCACGCGACCAGCAACAGCGGCAGAGCAGCACTTGTATACGAAAAAGAACTACGGAGCACAGGCGAGGAAGTACCGCCAGGAGATCGACCAATCGCCGAGGAAGATATTAGAGGAGCCGGTGAAGTGCAAAAGCACTAGATATTCGAGAGAACAGTATTTTATTTTGCAACAAGGTTATCAGAAGAAGACTTCACTAATACAGCGTTAGTCTTCAGCAAAGCAATAACTATTTACTACAGCTACAGTATTGCTACAATATCTATTCTACGGTTCAACAGTATAGTCAGCATGAACGCAACCATCCTGAGCCGGGGAGGACAAACTTTTTCTACGAATACTGAGAAGATTATTATGGGTAACTAAATCAATGGAAGGAGGTTAGTCTATACCATGGATTGGAAAGTCAGAGTGACTTAGAAGATCAAGGATCGATACATCTACAACTGCTCAACAACTTCCAGTATTCCAAGATGAATTTCTATACTACAAGCGAGATGTCATTACCATCAGGAGGAGATGTCAACCCTGGACATTCAGATCTACATTGATGATGCCACTCTGTTATACGAAGATTAGAAGAAGAAGACCGCTTGCAGCCGATTGGACGAAGAGACGCTGTTCCCAGATCACTGACCGTGATGCTGGAAGATTTGCCGTTAGCAGCCACAGCCGAGGTGGAATGCAGGTGAACGCAACACGACCTAGGCAGGGTCGCACTCAGCTCTTTCGCACGCGCCTGGCAGGAACTGGTTTCCAGGGAAGACGAGCGCTCGCAGTCTCGACGGAACATCGCATACATCTGATAGAGGTATTCTCGACAGCAGAAGTCATCTCAAAAGTAGAAAAACTGAATGCTCTAAAATCTGTTGTTTTGCAGTAGTAGTAGAAATCCATTTGGGAGTGGCCAACTTCATCGTAGATATTCTTATCTTTACTCTATGTTTATTATAGCTAAAATTTTGAGATTCATTGTAATTCTTTGATACGTCTTCGTGTGTCGTTTAAGACGTTATTTCATGCATTTTTGACTTAGATATTTCGTTTCATATATTTATTTTTGTAGTTATCGTTTTAACATACTCACTTTCGAAAGAAACTCGTTTTATAAACGGAATGCTTCGATAGTATCGTATTTCGAAAAGAATGCTTCGATAATGACATATTTCATTGAAAATACATTCAAATTGTAAGAACATTTGAACATTAAGATTGTTATTAACAGTTACGAATGCGTAACAGCGATAGAATACATTTGTATATTTATATTACATTTTTATAAAGGAGAGCATTATTGTAAAATGCTGCAACATTGTTTAACAGACATTATTATGTCAAAATACAATTGAAATATTTATTTATAACAATATGGATGCTATAAAATTCCAATAGCGGAATACAATTTATTTGATAACTATATAGTCTTAGACTATTGTTATTACGAAATTACACTTTAAAATAGGATCATGGTAGTGACAATTGAGGTCAAATGATGCCTATATTTATTAACAATTAAATTGGAAACATTGTTAAACTGAAATAAATAGACCAGGAGATTTGTTAGTCTACCTGAGATCCAGTATGTTCCAAAATCAGATTAAATATGAATAATTCATTTATTTAAATGTACACCAGAAGCGTGACGATATGTATTTATTTTTATTAACTACTAAAGACGAGCGAACTACGAGTTAGTATTGTTAACATTTGGTAACGTGGAAAAACAATCTATTATGGATTTAAGTGAATGAATAGCGCTAATTACAGAAATAAGAAATACTGTGTGAGGTGAATTGTTGTGAACGAACATGTAATTGTTATTGATGCACGAAGTTGAATAATTTAGAGGAGAGTTGGAGTAAGGAGTGCATTCTGAACGGTAGTATACAATTGCGTATTTACCTAGTAAAATCACTAATTCTTCCACGAGTCTGTAGCAAGATGGGTTGTTTATTGAAGTAATGCCGTGCGTAGTATTGAAGATTGTTGGTAGTAATGAAAAGATGGAAGTATGATATGTTTGGAGCGTAGCAAACGCCATTTATGAGTATTGTTAACTGTATTGCAAGAGAAAGAAATGTATTGCCATGTGGAGCAACGAATTGTCACAGTATGTGTAAAAAGCGCTAACATAAAGGTTAATGTTTGTATTGTTTATGTCAGAGAGTATCAGTATATGATCCACGAAGTGTTTTGAGATTTTTAAGTAGTTTCGCATCGCTCTTTATTATATTGTTTTTATTCATTGACACGACATATTCTAAGCCATATTTAACTTCAGTGTTTGATATACAAGCTTTATTTACTTTGGCATATTACCTTAAATACCTGAGAATTTATTGTTGTGTGTAACATTGTTCAGATAACTGTTATTTAACAGAGACACTATGAGACTCTCAGATCGCGACTGATAGTGCGAGTAGTATTTTTAATACCGTGTTAAACATGGAAAATTGTATATAATGTATATATTTCAACCTTATTTAATTTATTATTATTATTATTAACATAGATATTCACGTTTTACACACGCATGTGTATAATGTAGGGTTTTTGCAGTGTTAACTTCATTTTGATGATTGAACAGCTGATGTAGATCAGACTGCTTCAGTGACAGAGTCACAGGGTGACTATTAATTGCGTAAACATTTTAATAATTTCTAATATAATTACTTTGTTGTAATGATAATGTTTATGAACATTTATTCTAAAGATAGTAGGACTATCTGACGTGTGAGATATTTAATTTTAACTTGCTTATATATTTTTATTGGTGATAGGGAATATTTTATTGTTTGTGATTTTTTGGCAATAAATCCCAGGCACTATTTTTGTTTGCCTGTTCGTTTTTTATAAATCTGATCACCTTTTCATTTTTGCAATCGACATGCGATAATACTGCGAATTAGTTACTAGAATTCACGTAGTCTCAACTTTCACTGTTCACGCTCGAGATCCGAGATTCTCGTCCTACCATTATGTTAAGGATATTTTATTTCTAGTAAATGTGTAACTAATCGGTAGTGTTGTTGCATGGCCGGTATGTATCGAGAGTTTCCTAGTCATTATCCTAGCAGGGTAGTGTTTGTTAATCTGGCAGGGTATCGACCTCCCTACAATCCTTTTCCATCTCAGCGGATATAGGCTATGACTATGCGGAATTCGGGTGCAGTACCAGCAACATTTAGAATGTATTTCTCTAATTAGAAACGTGTAGATGATGTTATAAAATACAACCAGTATTTAGGTGTCAAGTGGAAAGGAATGTAAAATACAATCTAGGATTCTGAGTCCACACTTACCCCTGGTAGGACGATCACAGCTCAGACGAACAAAGCCTACGGCTGACAACACATCATTGGTTCGGTGATGACGTCCTTCTTATAGTTTTGGAGGTGCTGAGTTGGTGTTTCTTCACTTGTGTTGCTGTCCTAGTTACCTCCAGTGTTTGTGTATGTAAGTGATGCACGCTGTTGGCTAAACCAACTGGTGGTAACTGGTGGCCTGCTTGCGGTGTACAGAAAATGTATGGGCTTTGCTGTATTTCCAGCTTGGTGTGGTTTTGGGGTAGAAGAGGGTGTAAAATGTTGGGCAGATTGTAGACGTGTTAATTGGGTTTATAGTTGGAGGATGTGTAGTTGTGTAGCCGCCTGCAGGTTCAGGGGCGTAGGACATATCTCCCTCGGGGGTGCGTAAGGTCCTAAGGTCCTGAGGGTGTAGGGCCCCTGGGGCCTTAACAACACCTCGTCGATGTTTAGTTTGGGTCCTCACAAATTGGTTTGATAGTTAGGGGTGGTTTCATCTTCTTCTTAGTCTTCTACCTGGTCTTCTTCTTGTTCTTCTCTTCTTGTCGTGGGGATGAAGTGTTCCGTCTGGATGCTGTGTTTTCTCGGTGTTTCGGGGTAGTGTGTACTCAGAAGGGTGTGGGTGTAAGGGTTGGAACATTTATATACATATAACAATTGCTGAATATTCATAGATAATCAAAAACATAAGTGAGATCACGTCTATAACTTGCCGTTCTATGCAGGAAGGAAAAAAACATCTCTTCAGCGGGTGGTTTTGCTGTCAGTGCAGCTCGATGAAAAAATTGCTTCCTGCATTTACATTGGGTATGACAATAAAGTATAAATGTGTAAAAGAGTGAAGGTGAAAAGAAAAAAACAGGTGCCCCGGGGTGTAAATTTAAGGATATGTTTAAAATGTTTATTATGTTCGGACAAATGGGACACATTTACAATGTATCTTTAGAAGAATGGAAAAGAAAGAAAATGCATGTGTACAATGTTTATAGTGTGGCAGTATTTGATAGTGTAATTGTGATAACATGTTTAACAAATACTGGTAGTCACTTGCCAGCAATGGTTACATTTATAGTAATGGCGATGATAATATTCATTGCAATGATGGCCATAGTAATAATACACACAATTACCCTGATATTAACACTGATACTAGTGATAATATTAATACTCATGATGACGATAATCATATTCATACTGAACTCTTATTGATTTGCCCATCAATAAGTCTTCATGATTTTATTATTATTATTACTGATATTCAGGCAGAACATGATGGAGATTGACAAAGGGAAGTCAGGTAGTGTGTCGCAACGATTGCAACAGGAGTAGCGTGGTAGTTATTCCTGACGATGACCGGTTAAGCCGAGTTCAAGGACAAATTCAGGGTGAACGCGCATCCAAGTCGGCGTCATTATAGGCGTGCCAGAGGTGAAGTTCCAACCGATACACGATTGAATCAGCGAATCAGGAGAGAGGACGCATTGTAACTGTTCCTATAGGCCTCACTGTTGCGTGACAAGTGAAACGTTTTTACTAGCCCTGCCTTGCACTTTGAAATATTTACTCTGACTAAGATATGTTGTCTTAATGGGCGCCAAGACCTCAACGCGATGTTGAAATCTAAATTTATATTTAACAACACCTAGCTCTGGTAGAACACCTTCAAGAATCTTTTCACTCAGATCGTGGTATGATTTGATCATTAACCCAACTAACAATTGTATCAGGAGAAGGAATTTGGGCTACATCTAATGCTACCTACTGAAAGCAAAGATTGCATGGTTAAAATAAATGAATTTATTATATAAAACAAGTATGGCAAAATAAATATTGATAACAATATATTTAAATTTAAAATGGAGCGTTGCGATTTGACTATTACCGTTAGAAAATTACGTGAAAACGGAGTCGGATGAATTACTGATTTTACTCTTATTCCCAAGCTATGAAGTTACTAAAATACTGAATATGAAACCAAGAGACGAGAGATTACGTAGTTCTGAGTCATTCGCGCTTACCACTGGAAATTGCCGTAGCATTTCCCTCGTACTGGATGATGAAGAGAGCTTCCCACAGCCTCCTGGACGTCGTCATCTTCTTCCTTAGTTGATGAGATACTTGTAGATATGATAATTTATGGTCCGATCATCGGAACCAACCACACGTGCAACGACACTGGCAAGATAATCCTCTTGCCTCCACGGCGCGCAAACCATATATGCACTCGTCGCCTCCCCTCTCTGAAGCCGTCTTCTTCTCGCCCGCTCTACGCTGATTGGCTGAGCCACCACGCGATACTCCCCTCCTCATGGTCAATACACTCGGCGCGAGGATGATGTCGATTACCGTTCCAGGCCATTTCGCCTTTTCTTGATGCAGCAACCCAGCTTGCGTCACGCTTCTCGACAAGATTAAGCCTGTAGCCGAATTCCCAGTGACTCATCTCTCTCACAATACACTAACTGACAAAATCCGTAAAATTCCGTAATCAAATAATTTTCCGCGATAATGTTGTTCGTAATAATTTGGTTGATAGTGTTTTCTATAACATCGAAAACCTATCTGTATGCTTATAATTTTATAAAAAAAGCTCCAAAAATACCTTAATAATAATAATAATAAGTTAATAATAATAATAAGTTACATGAAGACTTCTCTTGGCTGAACAATTCGCTGCGTAAATAAATATTGAAAGGCTTCCTACTGACTTATGTCAGTGGCATAAAATACCCTCGAAAAACACGTTACATATTCGCCTCGGATCATCGGATGATTTACCGTGACGACGGTCCATCATGTGATTATCCCAGACACGTTAATAATCCCCACCCAAAATACATATTACATAAATGAAATCACCCTAAATTACATATATATACACTCATAATTTTCTATTCGCACTTTGCGTCACAGTTTGTTGTCATTTTGGATTGCACTGTGCAACCAGTCCAATGTTTTTCATATAGAATAATGTTCCACGGATATTTCCGCCTCTCAAATTTCTCCATGTTGGGAAAGATAGACATAAATAATGTGTGAGCACTATGTATATATGATGTCACATCACACGCATCAAAGGTGTTCTGATATTTGTATATCACCACAGAACTTCCTAATTTCACTGGAGGTCGCTTCCTTATGGTGAAATTTAATCTCACTGATCTCACTGAGCACACGATCACACTATTGTGGCAGCGCATCGTGACCATAATACTTAATCTCTCTGTAAAGTAGATTAAATTAATATTGACTTCTGAAAAAAAAAACTGTAAGTGCGCATTACACATAACACCAAATATTTCTGTGCCGTAATCGCCCTGTCTTCTTAAGTCCCCGTAGACCATATTCTACTTAATACTAGTTCTCAACTCAGACCAGTTCTCCTCACACAAATAATACCTTTGTACTAATTACCTTAAATTACACACTTACAACTCTTACATGGCGAGGCCGTAAACAGAAATCAAGTGTGCTGTTATGTATGAGTTTCATGAAGGACTCTCTCGCCTTGTTATGGAACTGATTAAAAGAGTCTAAGTCGTTTTTGGACCCTAAATGGCGGCCGCTGGCTGGAGGGCCATCTTGTGGTGTTTGGACTTTGTGACAAAAGACTGTGGCAGTTGTTGTTCGTCGTACTATGTTTGAATATGTCTGTTGTATAGTTGTGTAGTGAAATAAATAGTTAAATTCATAATGGTTAACACTAATTCGGTGAATTAGTCCCTTAACAAAACATATGGTGACCCCGACGTGATTTAATACATAAATTACGAGAAGTTACGGCAAGATACGTAAGATTTCTTTGTGTGTGAAAATCTTGGTATAGCCTAGCCTACACGACAATGGAAAAGCTTGTGAAACAACGTAAGCCAATTCGAGCGTCCTACACAAAGACGTATAATGAGGTAATGCGTCATTTAACCAGCGAAATAGTTGACCTGGAATCGGCACAGAAGATGCTGATGAAATTGGAGAGGTTAAGTGCTGAACTTGCTCCTTTGGATGAAAAAATACTGGAACTAGCATTAGAAGAAGAGGATGATGTCTACAGCCGTGAGTACGGGGCAGTTGAGACTTATAGAGATAATTTAGATGAAGTAAGGTTAAAGATGACGAATATTTGCTCTAATGAGAATGTTGGTGTGGTTAGAGAACACATTTCTGAAGCTTCATCTGCAGCTAAAAGAAACTTGAAACTTCCTAGGTTGGAACTAGCCAAGTTTGGAGGGGACGTTAAAGATTGGTTAGGATTCTGGAGCATGTTTAAGAGAATCCATGAAGATAGTGACATAGAATCAGAAGATAAATTTCAATATCTGATTCAGTGCACCAAACCTGACAGTCGTGCCAGAGAACTTCTGAACAGTTTCCCGGCTACCGCTGAAAACTATCCAAAGGTTATAGAGTGCATGAAGAATCGGTTCGGTCGTGAAGATCTCCTGACGGAGTACTACGTTAGGGAGCTGATTGGGTTAGTCATTCAGAATGTGGCGCACAACAATGACAAATCAGGAATAGCTGTAGGCCTACTGTATGACACATTAGAGAGCAAGTTAAGAGCTCTAGAATCTATAGGTGTGACAAGGGATAAGTATGGGTCCATGTTGTTCCCTCTCGTGGAATCATGCTTACCTGAAGATGTTTTAAGGACATGGCTCAGAAATCAATCAGCGAATGATGAGTTGATTGGTGAACAGAAAGATAGGCTAGAGGCTCTTCTAAATTTCCTCAAACGTGAAGTGGAGGGAGAAGAGAGGATAACCTTTGCTCGGGCAGGTTTTGGTCTGTCCGATACGAAAAGACAAGAGAGAGTGAGAGGAAAAAATGTCGACACACATTTACCAACGGCGAATTCTTTGTTTTCGGCCAAGTTTGAAGGCAAGAAGAGAAAGTGTGTGTTTTGTAGCAAATTCCACGAGAGCAAGGAATGCTACCTTGCTCAACAAATGAGTTTGGAGGAAAGGCGCAACAAGCTGGCCAAAGAAAACTGTTGTTTTGCTTGTCTTAAGGTAGGACACAGAGTGAAAAATTGCAAGGCACATCTTCGTTGCCCACTGTGCACTAGTCCTCACGTTGTGATCATGTGTCATAAACTGAATACCAAGAAGGTCGAGGAGAAACCTGAATCTAAAATACAGGATGATAGGGAAAGGCAGAACAATATCTCCATGAACATTCAGAGTGCCACAAAGGAGGTGTTTCTACAAACGCTGTGCATCAAACTGACACATAAAGGAAAGGAGAAGAAGGTCCGAGCACTAATAGACAGTGGATCACAAAGATCCTACATTTTACGGAAGACTGCTGAGGAAATGGGATATAAACCTTTGAAGACCGAGATGATGATCCACAAGTTGTTTGGGGGCGCTGAGACCCGTGAAGAAGATCATCACCTGTATGATGTGAACGTAAGCAGTTGTGATGGTTCCTTTATTACCACGTTGCAATTGATTGACCAGAAGGTAATCTGTGGGAAGATTCCAAGGTTGAAGTTCGGACCGTGGATGAAGGAAATGAAAGCAAAAAGGATATGGCTGTCTGATGTGGGAACAAATCCATCCGACGTGGAAGTCCTGCTAGGAGCTGATGTTGCGAGGAGTCTCTTGCTGAATGAAACCCATAAGCTTGAATCAGGATTGGTTGCTGTGAGGACAACGCTTGGCTGGACCGTGACTGGTAAATTGAAAGACGAAGAGGGTAGTTCCCTGGCTTTGTATTCAACTACCCTGTTCATTCAATCTGCTTCTATAACCGACCTTTGGAACTTGGAGACTATAGGCATATCTGACCCCACGGAAAACAAGTCGAGAGAAGAGATGGAAGAAGCTGCACGTCGTTACTTCCAAGAGACTGTAAAGGTTAATGCGGATAGCCGATATGAAGTTGCGTTACCTTGGTTGGAGAGCCGACAGTACTTACGGAACAACAAGGAGATAGCGAAGAAGAGATTGATTTCAGTTTCGAATAGACTGACCAAAGAAGGAAAGTTTGAGGAATATGGAAATGTGTTTCAGGAATGGATGAATGAGGGCATAATTGAAGAGGTTCCAGAAGGAGAAAAGGAAGACCTGTGTTATTATTTACCACACCGGGGAATCTTCAAAGAAAACTCTACCACCACTGTGAGACCCGTGTTCGATGGATCCAGCAAATCGAAGGATAGTCCTTCTTTAAATGAGTGTCTCGAAAAGGGTCCTAATTTGCTACAACAAATCCCCACACTTCTATTGATGTTTCGAAAAAATAGGATAGGAGTGATTTCCGATATTAAGAAGGCGTTCCTGCAGATATCTGTTCAGGAAAGTGACCGTGATTTCTTGCGCTTCTTGTGGTGGAAGGATTCAAAGGATAGTGAATTGAAGGTTTTTCGACATTGCCGAGTCGTATTTGGACTGAATTGCAGCCCATTTCTGCTGGAAGCAGTCCTTGACCTTCAATTGAAAGAGAGCGTAGACTACCAAGAGACAGCAAAAAGACTGAGAAATTCCTTCTATGTAGACAATTGTATCACCTCTTTGGATAATGAGAAAGAATTGAGTACGTTTATAGAAGAATCTACCACATTGCTGGCCAGAGCACATTTTGATCTTCGTAACTGGGAGTACACAAGTCTAAATTCTCCCGAGAGTGACTCGTCAGTTCCTGAGGTAACCTCGGTATTAGGACTTCGATGGAACAAGACAAAAGATGTTCTTTCTTGTGAGAAAATTGACATGTCGAAGATTGACGACAAGATCACTAGAAGAAATGTATTGGCGGCTGCTCAGAGAATATTTGATCCTATAGGATTCACATGTCCTGTCTCTCTAGTACCGAAGTTGCTGTTGCAGGAAAGTTGGCGGAAGAAAATGAGCTGGGATGAAGAAATGGAGGATGACTTGAGGAAGAAGTTTGAAATTTGGCATCAAGAACTTGAGGTATTGCCTGATATTAAAATTCCCAGACAAATGGCACGCTGCAAGACACAGGAATCTTGGAGCCTTCATACGTTCTGCGACGCAAGTGCAGTAGCATATGCTGCGGTTGTGTTTCTTCGTTCAGAAGATGGAAAGGACACAAATATAACGCTTCTTCAAGCAAAGTCTCGTGTAGCCCCGCTGAAAAAAATGACTATTTCGCGGTTGGAACTCCTAGCTTGTTCAATTGGAGCTCGCCTTGCATTTTCCATAAAGGCAAGTTTAGAATTAGCAGAGCTTTCAACATATTATTGGACAGACTCTACAACAGCTCTCTGCTGGATCAAGAGGAAGGAAGTCTGGGGAACTTTTGTAGAAAATCGAGTGAAGGAAATTAAACAGTTGTCTAACCCTGATAGCTGGAATCATGTACGTGGAGTGAATAACCCGGCTGACCTACCTTCTAGGGGTTGTTCTGCTTCCAAACTCTTGACGTCGAAATGGTGGGAGGGCCCTCATTGGTTGAGATCTCCTAGTTCGGAATGGCCTCTCGACAATGCCTTGCCTGATGAAGAAAGGGTAAATGAAGAGAAAAGGAAAGGAATTTCAACTGTACTAGTTTCTGTGGAACCAGAAGGAAAGTGGTATCTGAAATACTTTTCCAAGTACTCAAAAGTTGTCAGGAATACGGCCTGGATTCTACGATTCATCCACAACACAGCAAAAGAAGGCAAAAAACGTATTTCAAAGGAACTCCAAGTCGAAGAATTGCAAGTAGCTGAAAGGAGACTGTTGAAGATCGTTACACAAGAGATGCTCGCCGAAAAGGAGCAGTCCTTCAAAAATCTGAACGTGTTTGAAGATGAAAGAGGATTACTTCGAGTAAAAACAAGGTTAATAAGGAGACCGGACGATGAATTATTCCTCACTCCAATTCTGCTACCAGCTAAACACCAGCTAGTTCACATGATGATCATGGAGAAACATCTAGAAATGTCTCACGCTGGAGTACAAGTTCTTCTCTCCACTTTGCGAGAACGTTTTTGGATTGTTAATGGTAGAAGGACAATAAGAAAGGTGATTTCGAGCTGTGTCAGGTGCAGAAGACACCAAGCAAAGGGAATTACCATCGAAGTTGCACCTTTGCCAGAGGATCGGATTAGAGACGCTTCTGTCTTTGAAATTGTAGGAATTGATCTGGCTGGCCCGTTATACCTCCGAGGAGGTGAAAAGGTCTGGGTGATGCTATTCACGTGTGCGGTCTTCAGAGCAGTGAATTTTGAACTCGTTAGGACACTATCTACTCCAGGGTTTCTGCAAGCATTGAGGAGATTCGTCGCTCGAAGAGGGAGACCAAACATCATTTTACAGTGATAATGGGACAAATTTTGTGGGAGCAGAAAATGCTTTCAGTGAAGTTGACTGGACCAAAATAAATGTTGAGGCTACGTGCATGAGAATTGTTTGGAAATTCAATCCTCCCACTGCTGCATGGTGGGGTGGTTTTTGGGAGCGTATTGTTCAAATGCTGAAGAAGTTGTTGCGACGAGTACTAGGTCGTTCCTCCTTAGACTATGAGGAACTATTAACGGTTCTGTTGGATGCAGAGGCAGTCATCAATTCTCGGCCTTTGACTTATTTGTCTGAAGATAGTGATGATTTGGTAGCGTTGACACCTGCAATGTTTCTTCAGGACATTCCGAGGGTGGGAGTACCCGATATTGATCACATTGATCAGATAAACCCTGGAAAAAAGTTCAGGCACATGCAGCATTTGAGGGCAGAATTGCGAAAAAGATTCAGACTAGAGTACCTAGGGCAACTTAAACCGGGAAAAGGCAAAGCAAACTCACATCGAGAATTGAAGGTGGGAGAAGTAGTGATCCTTGGAAGTGACAGTGCACGTAGAATGGACTGGCCTTTAGGAAGGGTGGTTTCAGTACATCCCGGAAAGGACAATGTCGTCAGAGTGGTCAAGGTGAAGACTACAACTGGGGAGTTGAAGCGGCCTGTGCAGAACATCTATCCTCTAGAAGCAACTCCGTTTACTGAGTGGCAGTGTGAAGAAGTCTTGGATAAAGACCCTGGTGTTCCTGTTTCGAGCTCTGGTGTTCCTGTCTCGATCCCTGGTGTTCCTGTTTCGAGCTCTGGTGTTCCTGTATCGAGCCCTGGTGCACCTGTATCGAGCCCTGATGTTCCTGTCTCGCCCCCCTGGTGTTCCACATTTGAGTTCGACAAGGTGTGGGAGGAAGATACGAATTCCATCCCGCCTCAATTTGTAAATTTTCCTTGATCTGTAATATTTGAAGTACAGTGGTTTTAATCATAGTATGATAAAAAGGTGGGAGGATGTTATGGAACTGATTAAAAGAGTCTAAGTCGTTTTTGGACCCTAAATGGCGGCCGCTGGCTGGAGGGCCATCTTGTGGTGTTTGGACTTTGTGACAAAAGACTGTGGCAGTTGTTGTTCGTTGTACTATGTTTGAATATGTCTGTTGTATAGTTGTGTAGTGAAATAAATAGTTAAATTCATAATGGTTAACACTAATTCGGTGAATTAGTCCCTTAACAAAACACGCCTTCTGGTGGCCCATCTTTTGTCTCGTGGACGCCTTAAGCAAAAATACCCAGCTCAAGCGCTCACCCATCTCTAGGAGACAAATCGGAATTCACCAGCGCTACCAAATTCTGGCCTTGGTGTATCGAGACATTTTAGTGCTCAAGAGCATCCGACAATCCCGTCATATTTCCCTGTACCTTAAAAACTCTCAATTACTTACATACTACCCCCCCCCCCCCTGTGTGACTTCTGATACGCCTGCCTGGAAGACCAGATCTTCCCCGCACCAAATACCACACTTACTCATTTGATAGGCTGGCTCGCCAGCTAAACACTTACTTTATGACACATATTTTCGTAGACTATGTATATTATACGTCCCGTATAATCTGTTTCCCTTACTATCCTCCAGCACATATGCGGTTTTGCCAATACGTTTGGAAACTATAAATGGGCCCTCGTAGAGATAAAAGAACTTGGACATGACTTTCTCTAGCTTATTTGACTGTTTCGGCACTCTAAGTAAGACTCTGTCTCCCGGCTCGAATAGGTCAAATTTAGTTTCTTTTTGTTGGCGAATTCTCTTTTGTGCTGACTTAGATAAATTCTGTTTCGCCAACTGGACAATGTAATCCATCCCAGGTTGCTTTCCCTCATTTAAACCCAACACCCTCACTAGTTCATTTTGTGGTCTTTTTCCGAAGTGAACTTCGTATGGCGTCAATTTCGTGCTCTCATGCTGGACAGAATTCAGCCAAGTCTCGACTTTGGGAAGTTGTCCAACCCAGGCCGTATGCTTGTCATGCACTACAGTCCGAAAAAGACGAGCCACTTCCCTTAATGGACGCTCTGCAGAGTTACCCTGAGGGTACCTCACAGAGGAATGAACGTGTGTTATACCAGCTTCCTGCATACTGGTTCTCCATTTCTTTGCAGTAAACTGTGGTCCACTGTCAGATAGTATCCTGAGAGGAAGGCCAAACTCAGGTACATACTTATTAATGATCAGACGGCTACACGCTAGTCCCGTGGCTTTCCTTAGCGGATATAGCTTGACATACTTACTAAAAGCGTCAATAACTATAAAAATGTACTCATAGGCGTACTGTCCTTTAACGATCGGGCCAAATAAATCCACACACAGTAGTTCGCCGGGACTACTGGTGAGAACTGCAGATCTCTCCCCCACTAAATATTTAACTGGATATTTGCTCCTTTAACAGGTGTCACACTTAGCTAAAATCCTCCTAACATCCCTTCCCATTTTACTCCAAATGAAGTCACGACCAATTTCATAGAAGACCTTGGCAGCACCAAAGTGTCCTAATTCCCTATGAATGAACCAAATTAGCTCCTCCCGCAAAGTGGCAGGAACACATATTGCCCACCGATTATTCCTACATTTCCGTGCAAGAAGCCCATCCTGCATCTTGTACGTGAACCGTCCTACTTTCACATACTCTTCTTCACTTATTTCCAACCTAGCCAGTGGCTCCCTTAACTTAACGTCATCACGTTGCTCCACTAGCATATTTCTCAGTGTCTGTAACGATGCCCTGTTGCTACTGTCCACACATGCACATAATAAAATACCGTCCTCTGCTTTAACCACAGGATACTCCCTACATAAATTAGTGTGCCTAGATAGCATGTCTGCAAGAATGTTATCTTTACCTTTAATATATTTTACTGTGAATTCGTATTCCTGCAGGGCAAGTATCCACCTACCAACTCTGTTAGAACTGAGTTTACAAGTCCTCATATACAGTAATGCATGGTGATCTGTATGGATATCAAATTTCCCCCCTACTAAATACATTCTAAATTTCCCTAAACTGAAAACAATACCTAAAAGCTCTAACTCAGTAATCGTGTATCATTTCTCTGCTGCTGTCAGTCCTCGTCAGGCTAAAGATACAATGCACAGCTTATCCTCATCATCTTTCTGACATAATACTCAAGCAATGCCTATATGTGAAGCATCTGTTATAACCACATATTCCTTATCTTTCAAAGGATATTTCAGCACTACAGCTTTCTCAAAACCTTCCTTCAGCGCTCTAAAAGCCTGATCATGCTTGGACTCCCATCTCCAACGATTCCCACTTTTAAGCAATTCCCTGAATGGTTCTACCAACCCTGAGTATTTAAGAACGAACCTCCTGAAAATGTTGCAAATTCCCAGGTATGTTTTTAACTGTTTAACATTCTGTGGCACCTCTGCGTTAAGTATCTTATTAACCCTACTTTCCTCGGGTGTCACACCTCTACTCGACACTCTATGACCTAAAAATGTCACTTCTGACTGACAGAATGACGACTTAGACGGCTTCAAAGTGAACCCTGCCTGATGTAACTTCTGAAAAACTATATCTAAATGACGTAGATGCTCCTCAAAATTGCGTGAACTAATTACCATATCATCAATGTAAATGGTTACAAACTCTCCTGTGTCATCCCCTAATGCGATGTTTAATGCCCTAATTAAAGCTTCTGAACTACTCTTTAACCCATAAGGTGTTCTACAAAATTGATAAAGGTTATATTTATGACTAAAAGCTGTAAATGGTCTATCTTCGTACATAAGTGGCACTTGCCAAAAACTGGAACTCAAATCTACACAAGTGAAATACTTCTTCCCCTCAAATGTTTGCATTAATTCCTCTATTGACATAGATTTCAGCTGATCTGAACTAATTCTACTGTTAACCAAACGAGCGTCTAAACAAATACGAACTGTGCCGTCGGCCTTGGGTACCGTGATCAAAGAATTAACATATGGACTGTTAGAGTGCTCAATAATCCCATCTTCAAGCATCTGGTTAATTTGTGCCTCAACTGCACTCTGATAAGCGAAAGGTACAGGATATCTATGTCCTGTGAATACTGACCTATCAATAACGTTCAATGAATGTGTATAGCAATTGGCCATACCAATGCGATCCTCAAAAACTCTCCTATTACACAATAACACATCATAGAGCCGAACACATTGTTCCCCCTCTATATTTCCCTGAAATGCAGCATCACGTAACGAGTCCTCTAGACTACCGTTCGTAATCACACTGCCCACAAAACATGGAGAACCCCGCTCTACGGCTGGCGATATCTCATTTAAAGTACAAATCACACCTACAATACTACTCCTCTGAATATGGTCATTGAACGCTACTTCTACTTAAATTTCAAACTCCCTACATCATAACATAAGTTACCAGACACTCTACTTAGCCACTCTGAACCCAAGATAACACTGAATACTAAATTTGGAATTACTAGACAAATCTGCTTTTCTACATGATTATTAATATTAATGTCTACTAAAACTTGCTTAGAAATTACTTTAGACCTCTTCCCAACAGCTGTGATAACAAAAGTACTTTTAATTGGCATCTCCTCAAAATTTACTCCAGTTCCTTTCATTTTATCATAAAATGCACTACTTATGCAACTCTTCATACAACCACTATCAATTAAAACATCTGTGTACGCCTCGGACACGTTAAATTTAACTATGGGGCTCTTACAAACCACCTCCTGAATAATACCTTCATCATCTAGTTCACGTAATAATTCACTTCTTACATTTAGGTCATAGGGTTCCTGTATAAGTGTATGGACAGGACATGTTACAGACTGAGATTCTGACCTTACTTCGCAGCCTGGTTCGTGTTTCAAGCATTGCTACCGCTTGGTGTAATACTACTCACTACTGAACTGGTCTGGTTGTTCTGGGTTGTGTTAACGGTACCTCTCTGTCCGTTATTACCATTGGGCTGATTCCCTCCTTGACCCCTGTTCTGGTTATAATTATTATTGTTATTATACCTCCCTTGGTTACCCCTATAATCATTATTTCGGCCTTGATTTCCCCTGAAATCATTATTTCTACCTTGGTAGTTCGTACCATACCCATTTCCTCTGTACTGGTTTTGCTGATTATTATTATTATTTTGGTTCCCCCTATTTTGAACGTTGGCCCCTTCGCCACTGTTCCCTTGAACTTCCTGATTCCTATTCTCATTAGGCCTGTTATTATTGTTACCCTGGTTCCTACCGAAATTCTCCTCGTAACCACCTCTTCCCAGAGCATCGAATGTACTTAATAAAGTTTCCACTTGTGAAATAGATTTAACATTTTGTATACAGGCAGCTTCCATGATTCTATATGGAAAATATCTTAGTAATAGCCTGACTACATCACTTTCCTCCTTCAAACCATCCAGATATTTACACGTTAATACCTGTCCTAAAAAGTACTCGGTCATAGTGTAATTTCCTCTCGGGTTATATTTCCCACACACAATTCCCTCACGATGCTGAGACTGAATCACCTCATTCCAAAATTTCTCACAAAATTTAACTTTAAAATCTGAAATATTCTCGAAATTGTCTCTGTAGGCAGCAAACCAGTTTCTTGTCTCCCCTACAAACGCTTGCTCTAAAATTTCAACTACCTGGCACCACTCCATACTACCATCTTCCAACCTCTCCCCGAATTTATTTTCTATTGTATTCATGAACTCCATTGGACAACCCTGCCGATTTGCCTAGTTCTATTTCCCTGTGTGTGCTATTCACATAAACTGGCCTGCTCTGAATATTTTCCTGCCTAATTCTAGCTTTCAACTTCTGTTCTAATTCAGCAATTTTCTCCTCAGCTTTTCTTTCAATATTAGTTACAGTTAACCTAATGCTCCCTTCCGATGCTTCAACTTTACCACTTAATTTAGCTTGTTTCTCACTAATCTCATTGATGCTTTCCGTATTCCTCTTCCTTAAAGTATTAACTTCAGTGATTATATCTGCATGTACTTTATCAATTCTTCCCCCAGCTGTTCTTTAACCTCCTTAGCTGCTACCTGAATTTTGTCAATTTCTCCCCCCAATTGCTTTTTGACCTGCTGTGTTTCCAGTTGCACTAGTTCTTTTAAATTTTCAGCCTTTGTACTGATTCTAATTTCTAACTCCTCCTGTACTTTTCCTAACTTTCTGTCTACATCTGCAATAATCTCTTTAGCTTTTTCTTCCATCACCCCTCTGATTTCTCCTCTAATCTGCTCAAATTTCTTATCTAATTTTAGACTGTTCTCTTCAAATTTCTCATTTAATTTATTGCTCATTTGTTTACTGTTTTGTTCTAATTTAGCATTTAAAGTTTCAGTACTCTCTCTATTTTCCCTACTAATTTGTTCAAGTTTAGCATTATTTTTTTCAAGTTTAGCGTTTAAACTATCGCTCAGTTCCCTATTACTCTCTTTATTTTCCCTACTGTTTTGTTCGAGTCTAGCGTTTAAAGCATCTGTACTTATTTTATTTTGTTGCATAAACTGAAGAAGCAAACTCTCTAACCCTGCTTGACTGCTTTTATTACCCCCCTCAGTATCGGGATTTACCTCTGACATCCCTGTACTGCTTTCATTTACATACTAGCCATACTGCTCCTATCTTAACTATCCAACTGGTGACCACTACGCAACTTCATATCTTCCTCAGCACTACCCATGCTGATACACACCGATAAATGAAAAACCCCAAAATACAGGCACAGAAATATATACCCTTCTCCTTCCACAAATGTTATTAGGTTTTCATCCCCACGTTGGGCGCCAATTGTAACTGGTTCCTATAGGCCTCACTGTTGCGTGACAAGTGAAACGTTTTTACTAGCCCTGCCTTGCACTTTGAAATATTTACTCTGACTAAGATATGTTGTCTTAATGGGCGCCAAGACCTCAACGCTCTGTTGAAATCTAAATTTATATTTAACAACACCTAGCTCTGGTAGAACACCTTCAAGAAGCTTTTCACTCAGATCGTGGTATGATTTGATCATTAACCCAACTAACAATTGTATCAGGAGATGGAATTTGGTCTATATCTAATGCTACCTACTGAAAGCAAAGATTGCATGGTTAAAAGAAATGAATTTATTATATAAAACAAGTATGGCAAAATAAATATTTATAACAATATATTTAAATTTAAATTGGAGCGTTGCGATTTGACTATTACCGCTAGAAAATTACGTGAAAACGGAGTCGGATGAATTACTGATTTTACTCTTATTCCCAAGCTATGAAGTTACTAAAATACTGAATATGAAACCAAGAGACGAGAGATTACGTAGTTCTGAGTCATTCGCGCTTACAACTGGAAATTGCCGTAGCATTTCTCTCGTACTGGATGTTGAAGAGAGCTTCCCACAGCCTCCTGGACGTCGTCATCTTCTTCCTTAGTTGATGAGATACTTGTAGATATGATAATTTATGGTCCGATCATCGGAACCAACCACACGTGCAACCACACTGGTCATGTTTTACAAAGAGAATCCTCTTGCCTCCACGGCGTGCAAACCATATATGCACTCGTCGCCTCCCCTCTCTGGAGCCGTCTTCTTCTCGCCCGCTCTCCGCTGATTGGCTGAGCCATCACGCGATACTCCCCTCCTCAGGGTCAATACACTCGGCGCGAGGATGATGTCGATTACCGTTCCCGGCCATTTCGCCTTTTCTTGATGCAGCAACCCAGCTTGCGTCACGCTTCTCGACAAGATTAAGCCTGTAGCCGAATTCCCAGTGACTCATCTCTCTCACAATACCCTAACTGACAAAATCCGTAAAATTCCGTAATCAAATAATTTTCCGCGATAATGTTGTTCGTAATAATTTGCTTGATAGTGTTTTCTATAACATCGAAAACCTATCTGTATGCTTATAATTTTATAAAAAAGCTCCAAAAAATACCTTATTAATAATAATAAGTTAATAATAATAATAAGTTACATGAAGACTTCTCTTGGCTGAACAATTTGCCGCGTAAATAAATATTGAATGGCTTCCTACTGACTTATGTCAGTGGCGTAAAATACCCTCGAAAAACACGTTACAGCCTAAACCACGTGGAGAGTTGCGTACCTTAAAAAAAGGCGCTAAACACGTGTATGAAGAACCGCCGATGCGATAGGATTCCGCATGAGTCCATTGAGACGTTTGGATGAAAGGAAGAAGATTGATACTAGTCCCAAGTCTGTGAGTTGAAAATTACAGATTATTTTCACCAATTGCCCCCACTCCACTCCTTTCTGCCAGTTTCTAATAAATTGATCGGTGATGAGTAGTTTGAGACACAACTTTATCGGGCTCCGAGGAGCATCGTTCACGCCAGTTTGGGACACGATTTTATCAGGCTCTAGTGAGCATACTTCACGTCTGTCTGGACGAACTTTTATTTGTTCTTTTGGGAGCAGAGTGCACGCTTAGCGGAGGGAGATCTCTAGTAGAGATAAGCGCTACGCGGTAGACGTAATTTGAGAGACTTGTTAAAAGCCAGTTGCGTGGTGAACGAAGAGTGTAATATTTTCTGTAAATTTTGTGTGATGTATATGTGCGTGTGAAGTAAGCAAATGCTTAGATAGGGCCAGTTCAACGTTGAGTAATCGCCCAGGACATTATTTTTGAGTGAAAGTCAGTAGCTCATAGCAATTCTAGCTAGGTAGACTAATAACTTTGAACATTTCTTTCCAAGAAGCCACGCCAAGATGTCTACAGGAAGGTCGATTGGTGGAATGAAGTGCTACGCCTCTACCAGAACGTCGACGATGAACGAGTAGATTTCCCGTGGGGAAATGCCTTGGGATGGAGGTTGATTTTCTACAAGCTGCATGGTGATGTACAAACCATTGATTTATTCAATATGTAGCTAGATTAGACGCGGGAACGTTGTAAATAATTTATTCTTTGTTTTCTTGTGTATTTAGATTTTTGTGCGCCGACACTGTTATATTTAAATGTACGTTGGCACGTGGCCTAAATGTTTGTTTGATTGTATATTTTTCTTATGAGTCATTATTAGTATGCACGGCGTGTGTATTTTGATTTTATTCATGCGAATGCGAAATTCGTCATGGTCGATAAATTGTGCTTTTATTCAAATTCATTTTAGTAGGAGAAGGGGGTAAAAGTTGTTAGATGTTTTACGAACAGGTTTTTATTCATACTAGGGTTGCCGAGCGCAACAAGTTAAGATGTCACTGGAGAACACCTTAGTTCTATATTTTTGAGTTTTTTTTTAGTCCTTTTCAGGTTCTTTAGTCACGGACTAGATTGGGAGCGCAAGTCGGTGGAAAATATTTATGTCCTTTATTTCAGTTTTCTGTCAAACCCATACATGTGATTCTGGTGTGTGTATTGTGTCAAGGTGTGTGTATTCATTCTTCGTGATGAGGGGTAGAATGTGTCTACCGCCCTCAAATATTGTGGTTGTATTTTTATGGAAAGGCAGAGCGCTCTCCGAGGCTACTGTACCTTGTTCAGTGCTGATTCTTGGATTTCCGTGGGAAATGCTAAGATATTTTATTTTTGACAGACACACGTATATTATGTGCTTTGGGAGCACGCTTCTTCGAGACTCGAGCCATTGCTACGGCAGGTCGAGGTAATTGACACGTGGGTTGACAGATGTGCAGATTCCACCTTGCGCCCGTCTATGTCTGGTGATTCATCGTTTAGGCAGTCCAGCTGACTGACTGACCCCTGTAAGCTATCTGTAGCAAACCTGTTCTTTTAATGGTCATTGGATCATGATTTTAATTGGGAGTTCGCCATGTCCGTTACGAATTACCGCATATCGTATGAAATGAAATATTTGTTTACGATGTAAATGTTGGCTTTGAGCCTAGTGATATCTGTGACTCACTTCATTTGTTTGTATTGTTAGATTTAGTCTGTTTTGACACCGTTGGGTGTATTTTGTATTTTCTTGTAAAAATTGCAAGCGGCCATATGTGTATTTTTCTTGATTGGTCACGTGTTGTTTTACTTGTGTTGATTTGAAAAGTTCTAATTTTAGGCGTTAATGTTGTTTGCTACGGCAGTTCTTTGATTCCAATTTCATGCGGAAATTATTTTTGTCTTATTTAGTGTAGGAAGTGTCGGATTAGTTTAATTGGTGTTTAGTTGGTTCCTCGTGTCTGTCTAGCTCTAAGACAATGCAGATTCGTCCCCTGAAGGTTTACTGGATGGTAACGAATCTCGCATTAATTTGTACACATCGTAACGCATGTAGAAAAGCCGCACACGCACATGTCATTGCAGTATTTTGGGACATTTGGTCCAGATGTTTACGATCTCTCCTGAGATCAGGCCTAGTTTGACAATTTTATTTAATTCAAATGGGTGTCATTTGGGAGACCTTTTTGTTTTGTTGTAAATCGTGTAAATTTGTTGATCTGTTATTAAATTCGTATGTTTTAATCCTGGTATTCACTTTTTCCTGCATGTTATTTTGTTATATGTTACCCTGCATGTTATAAGAAGCGCTTAACAACAACTTTACGAAATGGACTGTTACACCCCCCGAAATTGAGTCTCATATGCTTCTTTGCAAGGGTTCTATATCTTTGTTACAATTCTTGAAGGAGCTCTTTATCTGGTATCTCGCCGTACCATTCGCTTATGCGTGCTTATATAATCTAGTACCTTATTTGCTATCTGGCCATTATTCTACTGTAGTTTAGTGGCTAGGCTGCTAATATACCCTTATCCTGTGGATCATTCTCTGTGGGCGAATGAATCCACACTTGACAGTGAAAGTCGTCGCCACAAATTGGTTACGGCTTTCAGTGTCGTATGTAACGTCAAATTTTTGACGCTCGGTTCTGTATCTGCCATTAGGCCTGATACCCCACATGTATCAACCCTTACTGTTCAGATTTGCCCGTCTCGGCGTGTTGCTGTAAAATAAGGTGATGAGTGTGTCGCATTGTGTTAAGATGTATACAAAATAATGAGCGAAGATAGTGCATTGTGCTAGCATGTAAAAAGCATGTTGCTGCTGTATGGCAGTGAAATCATTTTCACCAGTATCATATACCTGGTGTCGCCATCTGCAATGTGGAGATGAAAAATAAAGACATACATTCGTTAGTGTAATTTTCATATCGCCTCTTGTGTCGGCGTGCTTGTCCGCTGAAATCAAAATCACAGATATTATCGTCTGTCAATACCCTGGTCAGTCGTCATTGACGTGAGTCCGCCTTGTTCTCTGTCTGGCGCCTTCTTATCTTATCTTATCTTATCTTATTCTATGCCTCCTTATGCCGGCTAGAAACTTATGCTATCCCCTGGCTTATATCTATTGTGTTTTTGTGTGTTTTGTGGCTGTGTTCCTCATTAGTGTATTGAGGAGTATGTAACATATGTGTATCCGTGTTCACAGTGGTTCATCTTACCTTTTGTTTCCACTCGTTGGTGGCGCATCGTTGGAGCTCATGCTGTAATAGAGTACATGTTCATTAGTCGCCCTTGGCCAAATATATAATGCTTTTATTCTATGCGCATCGCTGTGGTCGGTCAGCTTCGGGTGCTGTACCGGAAATATCTCTTCGGACGTCTCGTATACTTTCTATTGATTTATCGAGCCTTTCTCTCGACGGTCGAGTACCGGACATTTACTGCCCTACCCGCTATTCATAATAAGCTGTGTCATTGTTCATCTGGATCTCGTGCCAGGAAATTCGTATATCTCGTTTGTCGCGGAATATGACGTCGCGGAATACCCTTTACGGAGCCTTTATCTCGACGGTCGATTACTGAACATTTAAATCTCTAGGGGTCGCTACCCGCTATTTATAATAGGCTATATTATTAATATTCATCTGGTCTTAATGCCAGGAAATTCATTCACTTCAGTTCATCGCGGAATATTACCTCGCGGAATAATGGAATTGATGCTTCGTCGACGCCATTTGTCGCTTATTGCCACTTATCGGCGCTTTGTCGATGCTTATCGACGCTTTATCGGACTTACGACGCCAGTTTGGTCTCACAATGCCGAATTTCCATCTACCGCCTTTGCGTGTCGATCTGTAATAGTGGCACTTGTATGGCACTGTCCTCTGCGGGACGTGGCCTTCGCTTTATGTGCCGTGTAAGTGTGCCTTACGTCTAATTATTTACTAGTTTATATCTAAAAAATTGTCGAAATACCCCTATAAGTTACTGTTTTGATGCAGTAAATTTGTTAAATTTGCTTATATCTAAGTTGCCCCTGAAATAGGCAACTGTTGCCTTATATACTAAAATTATGGGTGAGTGTCCTCGCTTGCATGACTCTGCTGGGACCGGCCCCCAACAGAGCACGCCAGACTAATGTTCTTTTACGCTATCCTCCTTAGATACTACTTGCCAGCTTCCCCCTTAATAACTAAATGTGTGTGTGTGTAGGCCTGTGTATATGCGCTGCTAAAATAGCAAGCACTTCATCCGGGATCCATGGCTTATAGCCGCTTTATAAATCATATTGGCCATTTTCGGGAGGCCCAATCCCCTCTGAAGGTCGCTACGTCCATTTACAGCTCTAGGGGCTCGCTGCCTCGCTATTTAATAGGGCTATATCTTGCGGAATGTACATCGCATAAATATTCATCATATCGTCCGTGAAAATTCTCGTTCTCCGGGAGGCCCAATCCCCTCTGAAGGTCGCTACCTTCATTTACAGCTCATGGGTCACTACCCGACACTTATGCTAAAGAGTCGCTACTCAACATTGGTGGGCTGCGAAATATATATTATCTAGGCTGCAATGTTCACGCTCCTGGTGGAGCTGGATATGATCCTGTATTCACGCTCTTGGCGGATGGACCCTGGCCGATCGTCACGCTCTTGGCGGATGGGCATCCAGTTATCGTCTTACGCATTCATTCATATTCAAAATCTTCACCTTACTTCCAGGCAAGGGCTTGTCTTCACCTGGGGGTTCAGCTTAAGCCAAGACTTTAGGTCTTCACTCCCTGCGAACGGAAGACTCATCCCCACGCCTCAGGGATGCTTACTTAACATACAAGCTAACTAAAAGTTGAAGTCCTAAATTTGGTCGTTTCTAGTTGAGTATTTTAAGTCCGATACTGAGGTGGCTATGTCTCCTATCAGATGGTTAAAATTCCCCTCTGCAGGTCTGGATCCGTTGACTGTAACGCATAGTGGGTGTAATTGTATCCGAGACGGTAGACAAGCTATTTCTAACGAGCACTCAAAGTTTTCCCGCGTTACGTCACCGTCGTTTGACCCTACGTCTTTCTGTTCAATTAGTCAGATCTGTGACTGCCTTCTTCGCTTTGTCCTTCTGTGACCCCTCGTGATTTTTACGTGTGTCCTTACCTGTGTGTCCTCAGATCCTGTATTTATTTTTCGGGGGCAGTGTAATCAATTTACAATTAATGTGTGATTATATGTTTATTGTGTATTTGTAATTGTTTGTGGATGTGTGAGTGTGTGTTTGCGGGGCATTTTATAAATGCATAGACTCCTTAGACATGCTATCGCCCATCAGATACTCCACGCTGATATTTTTTCTTAATACTCGTGGAAATATTAGTAGGATTCTTGGGCGTATGGGGTATGTTATTGTGGTCCGGAGGGGTGTTATTTGTTGTGAAGGGGTACCGTCTGGATTAGGAAGGATGTAGCGTCGTTGGACTCTGTAATCTCTTTGGACTAGAGTCGGTAATGCTTTGGGGATGTTTTTAACTTTATTGGATGGGGTTGGGTTTTTCCCCGGGTGTTTGTAATTCAATATCGCATGCAGGTGTAATATTAATAACCCCTGAGGGATTGGGTAGGATGTACATGCGTGTCGGGTGGATTTTGAGCGTGCTTGGATGTCGCTCATTGTAGGGAATGGTTTGGTGTTGGTTTAATAATTTTACAATCGTGTCATGGAGGAATTATTACTTTAAAAAATGTTAGTGTCTGTGGCCACCATTTATATTTATATATAAATAGTACCAGCGTATTGTTAATAGTCGTCTGACCACCCCTAATACTCGGGTGTGGGCAGCGTGTCTTTGGGGCGCAGTGGGACCCTTAATTTAATCGCAGGAATGCTCCGTGTAATTGTGTATTGTAGTGCGATCTTGTATAGGTTTCAATGGGATGTAGGGTGTGGGATTTTTGGGTATATGGTGTCCTTGGGGAAATTGAATGTATTATATGAATTTGTGCTCTTCTGCTTGGTGCCTTTTATTTGGGGACCGTTTTCGCTTGGTCCTACCGTGCTCTCTTCACTCACTGTCGTTATTTGGGCATTTTCTCACCGGGTGTCTGTATTCTCACCAATTTTTGTTCTGTATTCTCGCTGAGTGCCTTATGGCGAATAATATCTAATATATTAATTGCTCACTGGAGCTGTGTAACTATCATCCCCTATCATCATTGGAATGTATTATGCTAGTGGTCGGCGTCATCGCGTTTCTCCACTCTTTGCTCTAAAGTGTGTCTATTTTATCATTCTTATCAAATGTATACCCCTATCGTATGAAGGATAACTGTGGGGGTGCTCTTGGCGCCTTGCCTGTGGTTGGCTTCGCCCTAATACCTGGACTGATCTCTTCCAGTTCCTGGCTGGCTAGTTCCAGGAATCTAGACTAGTAGCCCTCGACCTCCGGTTTGTCAGCACTCTCCTGACTTATACCTGTATACTAATGTATCGCTTCTTGGCGGACTCTGCTTTTAAGAATGGGAATAAATTATCCTCATACGCGCTCTCATGAATAATGTTACTGAAATTCTAATATAGTTGTTTATAGGCGTTTGGCACAGTGGTGGCAACAAATAACAGTAGTTAAGAACGTAATAATCCTAAAAATTCTCCATGCATCGTATCTTAACTCCTTATCTCAGGGCCAGGTAATATCATTTCATTCCTGCCGCAAGACACTTAATAACTAACTTCCTCTCTGAGGGTTGGGTAACGTCCTTCGTTCCTCCCTTATAATAACTGACTTCAAATATCAACTTATTCTATTCTTATCTCAGGGCCAGGGAATATCATCACCTTCCTGCCGCAAGACACTTAATAACTAACTTCTTCTTTAAGGGTTAGTTAACGTCCTTCGTTCCTCCCTTATAATAACTCACTTCAAAAATCACCTTCTTCTGCCCATATATTCTTCTCATAATAACTTAACTTCATAAGAACAACCTCTTCCGTTCCTATCTTCCTCTTCTGAATGCATGATATTAATGGTATTCATAATAACAATCATATAATATAACTATCACTGTCGTGTGCCCACCTTGCCGTAGTTACGCCGTATTTAAACTTTTGCCGTTCGTATGACAGCAGCTGATGCTCTTGATAATTGCTGTCCTGTAGGACTTCGTGAGGGTACACTTTCTGAAGACATTAAATTAACTGCTACGTGAATTATATTTCAAAAATAGATAAATAACGCATGTCATGGGAGCATGACTGAATGCTTACTAGGAATTCCCTTGTCCCATAATTGTACACATCGCTACCATGGTGGGGGGGTTGATTATTTATAATTGGGCGCTGTGTTTACCTGCCCTTACATTTAATTATCTGTAGCGTTTATGTGAAATTACATCGGCCGCCCTAAGTGTTGAGCGTATATGGCGGGAGACGGCCGCGGCCTGGAGCGCGTATCGTGACTCCCGCTCGAGTTCGCTTGTCGGGCCGGCCTATTGTCTGAGTGCGCCATATTATCTGAGTCGCCTTATCTGTGCGCGTGTGCCGGTGTTCGTTAACATGCAGAGTCAGTGTCCACTTCCGTAGCCGTTTTCTGTATGTCTATCTAGAGCGGTCACGAGGTCGGCTTAAATCAATGATGGCCCCTGTGGTTTATGTTGGCCCTGTATTCTCTGTGTCAGGTGTTCGATATTCTAGTGGAAATGTAGTATTTCATTGATAATAGTTGGAGCCCTGTAGTGATGTTAGCATGTACTGTGGCACTGTTTATCTTCCGTGAACCTGTTATTTGCTAGTCCGTGTGATGTTTTTTGTTTATGTATCCGTAGCTGCAATACCTCCCGGAATGTGTCAAGTGTCGGCACGCTGAGGAATTTGTGGTATTTATGACCCTCGAATCTTTGTGTTTTCATTACGGAATATGTTTATAGTTTCTCAAACCTCGTTTGGAAATGAAAATAATATCTACTTCCGAGGTGCTGTCCATGTTTCGCCATGTGTTGGCTGAAAATGTGCCATCATGCTAGAAAAATATATTCCTAGATTTTTCTCTAGGTATGCCTCCTCTATGCTTTGTGTCCCGGTGTGAATTTGCCTAGGTTTACTCATTTGTAGGCACTTTGGCCCTGTAACTGGTGTTATTTCACTGTTCAGTTTAAATGCCAGTATAATCCCTGTTATTTCGGAATTTAAAATGTGGTGTTCCCACCTTTGTGTTAATTGACAGGTTTACCTCACAATCTATTCTTAGTTTTCTCATATATGTTTGTGTAAGTGTGTTTCTGTGTGTGCGAATGTGTTTTTAATCTGGAATGTCCATTTTGGCCTGTGTTTCCCTTTTCGCGTTGTGGGCGTTGATTTGTTGGAAAGCGGTCGAAGCTATCTGCGCTCTCCGTCCTTTACGGATCTAATATGTGTTTATTTGTTTGCACGAGTGTAGAGACTTCTCGGGTCTGATGACCTGTGTGTTTGAGGCTGACTGATCTTCATTCGGTCGACAGCTTTCGCCTCTCAGGGCGTCCGTTTTTTAGGTAGATTTCTTTAGAAAGCTAACTATTGCAATGGGTCCCATGTTTCGACTTCCGGAAAATTTCGACATATCTTCGCGTTTCACATCCCCCAGACCCCAAAACCACCGTCAGTTCAAAAGTTTATATATAATTTATGTATATATGTATCTATCTATCTATCTATATATATATATATATATCAGTTTCTTGTGGACACGATAACTGCCGTAATTTTGCACCAATCACTTTGAATTTTTTACATAATATGTATCCCTATAAAATCTCGGTCGAGTTCGTTAATGGGCAAAATCGGTCAAAGGGGGTAAAAATGGGGGTCTTTTTTCGAAAAAGTGAAATATCGCTATAACTCTCTTAATACATGAAATATCGAATCCCTTCAAAGTTCATAATATGTGTCGGATACGTGCCAAAAATTTATGTCAAATAAGTTTTTTGATAGCACCAACCATTGACCAAAGGGGTGGGAAAAAGTGGGTTTTTCGGGAAACATTAATCATATCTCTGTTAATAGGCACAATATCAAAACCGCACAAAATGGACAATATTCCTCCAATAATTACCTAAAACGTTTGTCTCAAAGAATTTTTGATATGACCCACCATTACGCCACCGGGTGAACAAAATGATTTAAATTATAAGAAAATGCCAAGTGCCAAGAGAGGTTGCCATGACAACTTTACTTTTAATTGATAAGGGATGACCATCAGCAGTTGCTATGACAACGCCACTGCACGAGATCACATTCAGTTTTCATATGTCAGTGGGAAGCGACTTCGGTATCGGAACTGGTAGCATGCTGAACTTCTATGCCCATGGTCGCGGGTTCAAACCCGGCTGAAGTCGTCGGATTTACTAAGAGCGCTAAAAAACCTGAGTTTGCTTTCCTTCGGAGGGGAAGTTCCAACGTTCGTTGCAAGTTGCTGATTGAGGTGGCATCTAGTAGCCAAGTTCACAGCTAGGTGTCGTTGACGGCAGTATTTTAGGTAGATTTCATTAGAAAGCTAACTATTGCAATGGGCACCATGTTTCGATTTCCGGAAAATTTCGACATATCTTCGCGTTTCACATCCCCCAGACCCCAAAACCACCGTCAGTTCAAAAGTTTATATATAATTTATGTAATATATGTATATATGTATATCAGTTTCTTGTGGACACGATAACTGCCGTAATTTTGCACCAATCACTTTGAATTTTTTACCGAATATGTATACCCATAAAATCTCGGACGAGTTCGTTACTGGGCTAAATCGGTCGAAGGGGATGAAAATGGGGGACTTTTTTTTCGAAAAAATGAAATATTGCTATAACTCTCTTAATATGTGAAATATCGAACCCGTTCAGAGTTCATACTATGTGTCGGATAAAGCTCAGAAATTTATGTTTGAAACGTTTTATGATAGCACCAACCATTGACCAAAGGGGTGGGAAAAAGTGGTTTTTTCGGGAAACATTAATCATATCTCTGTTAATAGGCACAATATCAAAACCGTACAAAATGGACAATATTCCCCTAATAATTACCTAAAACGTTTGTCTGAAAGAATTTTTGATATGAGCCACCATTGCGCCAAGGGATGAGAAAAATGATTTCGGAATTATAAGAAAATGCCAAGAGCTATCAGTGGTTGACATGGCAACACTACTAAATTGATGAGGGATGAGCCATCAGACGTTGCCATGACAACGCACTTGCGCGAGATCAGATTCAGATTTCCATCTGACTAAGTGTGAAGCGGCTTCGGTGACGTAACTGGTAGCATGCTGAACTTCTATGCCCAAGGTCGCGGGTTCAAAGCCGGCCAAAGTCGTCGGATTTTCAGAGCGCTAATAATCCCTCAGTAAGCTTTCCCTTGGAGGGGAAGTTCCAACGTTCGTTGCGAGTTGCTGATTGAGGTGGCATCTAGTAGCCAAGTTCACAGCTTGGTGGCGTTGACGTTAGTATCTGGTAGCAACATTAGGAACTGCTGCTTGAAATTTAGCGTCTGCATTCCTTACCTGAATTACAGACTAATACAGCCATCACAATTCACACCGTTTATCAGACAGATTCTACGCTCACCCAAAGTACACGGGGTTATATGACCGCGTTGTCGCAGCCCCTAAACTGAGGAACCAACCAACATCTCTGCGGGAGATATAATTTTGCGTGAAGAAGTAACAGACCGTTACATAGTTACACATCAGTGTCGAAACCTTGCATAAGGACAGTGTGACCACAAGTATAACAAGTAGTTCCGTGAAGAACTGTACAGCCTATTTTCATATATTCTGCTCATGTTAATTGCCTCTATCAACATACAAAATTTCAGTTTAATTGCTGTAACAGATTCGTAGATATTGAGAACCGTCTAAATATTGCAGATGGTCGCCAGGTTGGATTTTTATTTTTGTACTATTATATTAAGATTATTGTGTAAGTGTGGTATTCAAACTTCAATCGCATGATTAGAACACAAGAAGTAAAAACGAGATTTTAAAATTACGCACAGCAGCCATCTTGTGATTATGGAAACAATTGAAATAAATTAGATGCCAGTGGATCAACATTTGTGTAAGCATTTAAAACGTGCAACGTTTCACGGCACTCGGATAGTTAATTCGCGAGAAACGTCCATTTAAATATTTATATTTCGCGTCGCCGCCATGTTGGATTCGTGCTCACCAGGTTACTGAAAGTCCTATAGGTGAACATATGTTCATAGTCTCTATGAACATAAAAATTTCAGTTTGGTTGCTGTAAAAGATTCATATATATTGAGAACCGTCTAAATATTACGGAAGCTTGCCATTTAGGATTGTTATATGTATAGGCCATAGAGTTATGTACCATTCAAGGTCACTTATTGCCTAGGTTCATTATTCAAACTTTCACTTCGATCGCATGATTACGACACAAGAAATAAAAACTTAATTTTAAAATTTCGCACAGCCGCCATCTTGAGGTTATGTAAACAATTGAATTAAATTAGATGGCAGTACATTACAATCTGCAAAATCATTTACTGTACCACATTTCACTGCGCTCAGAGAGTTAACTCACGAGAAAAGTCTATTAAAATATTTCAAATTCGCTTGGTCGCCATGATCGTTTTGTACTTTACAGGTTTATGAATTATACATAGGTAAACTTGTATCAGTACCCTTTATCACCGTACAAAATTGCAGGGTGATATCTGTAATAGTTTCGGGGATATAGAATGTCAGTGAAATATTTCGCACAGCCGCCATTTTGAGGTTATGTAAACAATTGAACTAAATTAGACTCCAGTGCATTGCAATGTGTATAAATATTTGCTGTACCAAGTTTCATTACGTTTGGATAGTTAAATCGCGAGAAAAGTCTATTTAAAAGTCTCCACTTCGCTTGGCCGCCATGTTGGTTATGTAGTAACCAGGTTTTTGAAAGTTTCATAGGTGAACTTCTAGTAGTACCCTTTATCACCGTACACAATTTCAGGGCGATATCCGTTATAGTTTCGGAGATACTGAATGCTAGTGAAATATTTCGCACAGCCGCCATGTTGGATTGGTGAGACGTAACAAAATTCGATGGGCACGGTCGACGTCGCCGGGAATAGTGCTATGAACTTACCGAGTTTCACTGAAATCGCTCCAGCCGTTTAGATTTTATTAGGGGGACACACACACACACCTCACACACACACACACACACGCACACACACACACGGACAAAAGGTGATCTCATAAGCCTATTTTTTCAAAATTGAAAATAGGCTAAAAATGGACTCCAAATGACAAGAAGGTTACCGTCCCCGTAAGACAATAATAAAATGTTTAAAATATGTTTAAAATGAAGAAAAACAAAGTTAATTAATCTCCAATTATAAAATACTTTCACGCGATAAATGAGGTCTGATCCTTCTACGAAAACCTGCATATTCTGCCTATTTTCGCCTATCTCCAAGTTTGTCCGGTGAAATCTACCTCCGCCTTCCGGCGTGCCGAGAGGACTTTTTTACTTTGAATCCGGACCCCTGATCCTGTGTAACCCCTGTGTTCTATGTCTGCACATGTTTAGCTAGTATTGCTGCATATGTCCCTGTGTGACCTCTTGTAGTGTATTTCGTAACAAGATATAATTGGCTAACTTAATTCTTGTTACCCCAGGTGTCTGTTTATGTGCATGTCTCTGAGGCATATATTAAACCTCCTCCGCAACCTGTACTACTGGAGGTTGTAGATTGCCTACCATGTCTGTGATATTTGTTTTACAGGCATGAGGGCTGTACGCGACCCACAAAGGTATTGTATAGACCTTTGTAGCGTCTGTCTATGCCCAGTGGCGGTGCTTCGGGCCCCTATTTTCCTAACTTAGGTCCCGTGGTGTGTATTGCATGTCTGAAATGAGCATGCCAAAATGTACCCTATTGTGAGTGATTTATAAAGTGCTGAACGTCCCTCGTATTTTAATTTCGGGCGTTCTTTACGTATGAGACATTGCGTGAATGATTGTGTTTGTCATTCCGCTGGTGAGAGTGCTACCGGCGTTGCTGTAATATCTCATACTGTTCTATCCGTGTGTGTGTTTCCGCTGACTCGGGAATAGTTTGGAGTTACAGTGTTGAAGCAAGCACTCTTGTCTGGCTAGTCGCTCAGTTCCTGCATGTTGATATTTCCAACGTGGAGAGCAACCACATTTGTAAACTGGCCTACTAATGGTGTCAGCTTTTCTACTACTGCATGTAAAAAACCCTCCTTCTCCATACATTTGTAGTGTGATTGAGATCGAGCATGCAGACTTGTGATATATAAAAACACTGTGTACAATTACATATACATACATTAACATTATGCATTGGTAAAAATTATACCTGTCCTGTGGGCCCATGTAAGGGTTTGCCATTATTTGGGGGTTGTGTTTAATTTATATGTGCGTTGGGCTGTGTTCTGTCAAATGACGCGTAATTGTTTGGCCCTAATCCGCCGTACGTGTAAGTGTTTGAACCAATACGGTCACTGGTTTGAGCCTGTCGCATGGCCTATTTAACCTTTAAACTGCGTACATTTCCATTGCTCTGGCCGAAGCTTCCCATTTTGGTGAATAAGTTCCCTGTTTTAATGCAGGCTATCTACCTTCTCTAGCCTTTTCTGTCACTATTTTGGCATGTGCATGATCTGGTAAAAAAAAAAAAAAAAAACCTACAATAAATTGTGCCCCCTGTCTAATGTGTATTTGGGCTTGCACTTCTGGTATTCAGAAGGTCACGGGTCCGAGACCGGCTTCGCGGGTTCATCTCAGCGTATTTGTGGGCTGTGTGTTCGAATCCCTTCTGGCGTATGAATTTTGATTTGTTGGGATTGTGTATGTGTCCTGCTTCTTACAGAAACTGTATTCAATGTGTGATCAAGAAAAAAAAATGTCGTATTCCCCTTTAAATTTTAGTTCTACCTCCCGGTGTCCCCGCTTGCTTACACTGGGTTAAAAAATCTCTGTTTTGGAGTATAATACAGTGTCCGGAATGTGATATACAAAATATGACATAGAATAATCATGCGTACCATACATTTGTAGAGTACAGTTTCACTATCCAGATATATACACATACTAGCTGACCCGGCAGACGTTGTCCTGCCAATCAAAGAAGGTATTGTAACTTTGTTTCTTGAAGTGCTTTTGGATACACAATATTTTTTTTTCAATTTCTGTTAACTGCCTCTAAACTATAGTAAAATGAATTAACTAATCTAGAAACATTCGTGGGAGCGTGCACAACAACTCTCCAACGTTTCATCGCAATTGGATAAATGGCATAAAACGCATACGGGATTTTGTTTAAATGATTCGTGCGCTGTCACTCATTTGTTGAATCTACTCGTGCTCTACCAACTGTGAAATTGATTTTCTAAGTTAGAAAGCTTCACGTAAGTATACACAGCAACTCATCAAAATTTCATCGGAATCGGATGAATGACATATGAACGTATACGGGATTTTTTAACGATTCGCGTGCCGTCACTCATTTGTTGAATCTACTCATGCGCTACCTATTGTAAAATAAATTTACTAAGCCTGAAACCTTCTCTGGAGTGTACTCAATCATTCACCAAGGTTTCATCGCAATCGGATGAATGATATATGACCGCATACGCGACATTGTGGAAACGATTCACGCGCCGTCGCTCATTTGTTGAATCTACTCGTGCGCTACTTATTAAAAACTGGATTTACTAATCCAGAAACCTTTCCTGGAGTGTACACAACAATTCACCAAAGTTTCATCGTAATCGGATAAATGGTATATGAACGCATACAGGACTAGGTTGAAACGATTCGCGCGCCATCGCACATTTGTTGAATCTACTCGTGCGCTACCTATTGTAAAATTAATTTACTGAGCCAGAAACCTTTATTGAAGTGTACACAACAATTCACCCAAGTTTCATCGCAATCGGATAAATGGTATATGGACGCATATGGTACTTTGTTGAAATGATTCGCGTGCCGTCGCTCATTTGTTGAATCTACTCGTGCGCTACCAATTGTAAAATGGATTTATTAAGCCAGAAACCTTCCGTAGGGTGTACACAACATCTCACCCAAGCTTCATCGAAATCGGACGAATGGTATTTGAACGCATACGGGACCTTATTGAAACGCTTCGCGCGTCGTCGCTCATTTGTTGAATCTACTCGTGCGCAACCTCCTGTGAAATGGATTTACTAAGTTAGGAACCCTCACGTAAGTGTACACAACATCTCACCCAAGTTTCATTGCAATCGGATGAATGGCATATGAACGCATACGGGACTTAGTTTAAACGTTCGCACATCGTCGCTCATATGTAGAATCTACTCGTGCGCTACCTATTGTAAAATGGATTTACAAATCCAGAAGCCTCCCCTGGAGGGTACACAACATCTCACCCAAGTTTCATCGCTAGCGGACGAATGGTATTTGAACGCATACGGGACCTTGTTGAAACGCTCCGCACGTCGCCGCTCATTTGTTGAATCTACTCGTGCGCAACCTCCTGTGAAATGGATTTACTAAGTTAGAAACCTTCACGTAAGTGTACACAACAACTCATCAAAGTTTCATCTCAATCGATGAATGGTATATAAACTTATACGGGATTTTGTTGAAAAGCTTCGTGCGTCGTCACTCATTTGTTGAATCTAGTCGTGCGCTACCTATTGTAAAATAAATTTACTAAGCCAGAAACCTTCCCTGGAGTGCACAGAACATATCACTCAAGTTTCATCGATATCGGACGAATGGTATTTGAACGCATACGGGACCTTGTTGAAACGCTTCGTGCGTCGGCGCTCATTTGTTTAATCTACTCGTGCTTAACCTCCTGTGAAATTGATTTTCTAAGTTAGAAACCTTCACGTAAGTGTACACAATAACTCATCAAAGTTTCATCGCAATCGATGAATGGTATATAAACTTATACGGGATTTTGATGAAACATTTCGCGCGTCGTCGCTCATTTGTTGAATCTACTCGTGCGCTACCTATAGTAAAATGAATTTACTAAGCCAGAAGCCTTCCCTGGAGTGTACACAACATCTCACCCAAGTTTCATCGCTATCGGACGAATGGTATTTGAACGCATACGGGCCCTTTTTGAAACGCTTCGCACGTCGTCGCTCATTTGTTGAATCTTGTCGTACGCTATCTGTTGTAAAATGGATTTACTAAGAAAAACACCTTCCCTGGAGTGCACTCAACATCTCATCCAAGTTTAATCGTAATCGGATGAATGGTATATGATCGCATACGGAAATCTGAGACGCTCTAACGTGCAGGGACAAACAGAATTCGACATCACTGCCACCTTTGGTATAAAACACAACTTTCCGCCATGGACGGAGTGTATGCTATGTTGGTAGTTGCACAGATTGCGACCAGATGGCTCTACGTGCAGAGACACACAGTCCAAAAGGTTCACTTTTCACTACGGCTAGCGGTTTCCATGACGTTTATGACTGTATATTGTGGTTCTAAATGTGTGTGTAAATTGTGGTTCTAAAATTCCAAAATTCCACCTATCTGGTCACATTGTGAATCTAAACCATACATGGACCCATCCTAATGTACATACCAAATTTCATCAAAATCGGTCCAGTCGTTTAGGAGGAGTTCAGTCACATACACACGTGTCGAAGAATTATATATGTAAAGATAGGTATATTGGGGACAAGGTCTCTGGTGAAAATGTGTTTACGTGATGGCCAGTGTTTATCAAAAATATATAATTGTGTGGCTCTACATTGCTGTGCGTGTGAGTGTCTGTTTCCTATGGGGCCTTGGGTTCGATTTCTGTGGTGCCATGTCAATTGGTGGTTATCCGGGTTGCAATTTCTGCCTATCAAAGTGTATTTTCCCTGGTCAATTAATTTTACTACCGTCTGAGCGCCATCGCTCGGCTGGCTGATTGCATTCGCCCTGTAATCACGGCGTACGCCTCTGGTAGCCACTGGGGTCGTTCCTCACTGCTTCCCTTGGGAGTTTTCAGTAGGGTGATTTTGGGTCTTTGTGCACCGTAGTGCCCCCTTGTTGGCTGAGGTGCGCGCGTGTCTGAAGGGCTAATTTCTCGCCGCACTACCCTATCAGTGTCTGGAAGGGTGTGTTGTGCCGTTCTGTGTACCTGGCCCGTGGGGATAGGAAGCAAAGTCTTCCTATTGTCCTGTGTACTGTGCCTGTGAACGGGCGACGTGTGGTGAGGTGTGTGGGCTGCGTAATCTGTGTGTTTAGGGGTTGATAGCAGCACCCTCCTGTAGTTTTGGCCTGAGGGGGTTGGTCTTACCTGTCGCCTAGGTTCTGGCATAGTTGCCCTTTGAACCGCCGCTGTAGGACGTGAGAGTGTTCGGGTTTGTCCCGTATGCAAGGCCGGAGTAGCAGGCTCCCGTACCGGGGCCACGGCTTACTCCTTCCCCCTTGTGTTGTCATGTGTGCTTATAGACATCTGCGCGAACTGCTTTGTAAGCTGTGCAACGTCATCTGTGGGGTGTACCTGCCCGCTGGCTATACATTCTAATGTCATATTGTGTTTCTGTAATCTTGTGTAGCGTCGCCATAAATCAGTGTACTGCCTGTTAAGCTCCATGGCTTGCTCAGCTGCTGAGGCCTGTACGGACCATCGTCCCTATATATTTCAATGACCGCGAAGTTGACGTGTGCCTGTTCGCGAATGAGTTCCCTATAGGCAGTGTATGTGCCCTTATTCTTTCTAGGGTCGCGTTATGCGTTAAAGGGCCGTGTACTGTAATTAGCCTGTCGTGCACTCTGACAACTTTAAGATGCTTTCTGTTAAGGTGTTTATGTATGGCATGTAGGTGTGCGTGTGCTTGCCTGAGCTGTACTATTCTCTCCTCTGATGGGGTGCATGTACGTTTGCAGTGTGCCGCGCTCAGCCGCTTGTGCATTGTTTGTATTTGGGCCTGTAGCCTTTGAATTCGATTTTGGTGCTCTTGGAGCAATGTAAATAATCGTGGTCCCCCCCCCCCCCCCTCTCGCTCCTATGGCTTATCACCCCTGTTGCCTCTGCGCGCGGTGCCATACTTCAACAAACTGGCGCTACTATGCTTTTCTCTGAGAGGTTTTTGTAATAAAATCTGTATAGGGTGGGTGGTTGGAAATTATAAGCTATTTGTCACCCTTAAAAATATTTGGTACGTAGCTCTGAGAAAATGTGCTTTGGGAAAATGTAGCTTACTGCACCCGTGTATAATTAAACTTCTCTCAATCACTGCTCTTAGCCTGTCTCTTTAGCGAGAGGTTTGCCAACGTATTTCCCTATGGGGTGGGTGGGAGGGCTAATATGAATTAATGTAACCCACGTAAAAATTCCCTATGACGTAGCTCTCTAAAAAAAATCCCTATTTCGCTTGGCTGCTTCTGGGTACTGGAATCGATTTATCACGAGGGTTCGTTGTATGAGTCCCTATTAAAAAAAACGTGATACCATCGTCTCCATCAATATTTGTTCTGTCCGGGGGTGAGGGGTTGGACGAACAAGGGTTTAAATTGTCGAATTTAGGGTGTGCTGTCGAAAAGGGGTGAGTTTCCACGGAGGTGCGGAAACTCCCAGTGTGTGTGTGTGGAAGGGAGTTATACCGATTGGGGGAAGCTCTATGCTATCGGAGTCGTACTCAATGGGGTACGCGAACTACGAGGAGCTATTAGCCTCTAAAACAACTGCTGCGTGAAAACAGTTCAACTAACTGCTGAACGCACAACGTTATACTTGGCGGTGGAGCGAACAGGTAATTCAAGGCTAGTGTCAATGGAAGTGCTTGGCACTGCAATTCTATGGTAAACAATGGGCACGGGCTGTACAATGGGTCAGGTGGGGAAGTGAGAGGTAAAACTGTGTGGTAATAAATGTAGGCAATGGTTTGTGGCCCAAGTATTTGCTGGTTTATTGGTACCAGCAACAATTATAATGTGTTTCTCTAATTAGAAACGTGTAGATGATGTTATAAAATACAACCAGTATTTAGGTGTCAAGTGGAAAGGAATGTAAAATACAATTTAGGATTCTGAGTCCACACTTACCCCTGGTAGGACGATCACAGCTCAGACGAACAAAGCCTACGGCTGACAACACATCATTGGTTCGGTGATGACGTCCTTCTTATAGTTTTGGAGGTGCTGAGTTGGTGTTTCTTCACTTGTGTTGCTGTCCCAGTTACCTCCAGTGTTTGTGTATGTAAGTGATGCACGCTGTTAGCTGAACTATCTGTAGTACCTGGTGGCCTGCTTGCGGTGTACAGAAAATGTATGGGCTTTGCTGTATTTCCAGCTTGGTGTGGTTTTGGGGTAGAAGAGGATGTAAGATGTTTGGCTAGACGTGTTAATTGGGTTTATAGTTGAAGGATGTGTAGTTGTGTAGCCGCCTGCAGGTTCAGGGGCGTAGGACATATCTCCCTCGGGGGTGCGTAAGGTCCTAAGGTCCTGAGGATGTAGGGACCCTGGGGCCTTAACAATATATAACAAAAAAGTAAAAAATCATGGTTTTACCTCAAAAACTCTGTTTCCCTCATTCTCAAAACTTTCAACCCATTACAAAATAAAGAGGGCTTCGAGACAAGCCATTTGACACGTCACACATCCAAATTCGACCAAGCATTTGGGGGATATCGGCAAACTACATAGGAAAGTAGGCTATCATCTAGAACTCTCATCCCCCCCACCTACTTATTAATCATTATTCAAAAAAGCAAGCCCTCTTACAAAAAACCATGGGCGCATGCGTAAAAACAAAAACAAAAATGTTAAATCATAATTGCATTTAGGACTATGCATGTTTGTCATGTGGAACAACGTTTAATTTCATACTAGCATTCAAACTCCCACATGTCGCAGTTGGAAAGCGACAATTACTAAAAAATTCAATTTCACCCCCTAGTAGGGGTAGGTTTTATTTTGGGGTGGAAATATGTTGTCCATTGGAAAGGGGGTGTCAGCCCGAGTTCAACAGCACCTCATTCGTCAAAATCCGACCATGCGTTCGGGAGATATCGGCTTTGCCCTAGAAGGTATGGCGGGTTAGTATGTGACGTCACCAGGAAAGTAGGCTACGGGTCAACATTTTGGAACTTGACGAATGAGGTGTCGGCACTCGGAAAGCGACATTTACTAAAAAAAATCTATTCCACCTCCTAGTAGGGGTATGTTTTATTTTGGGATGGAAATAGGTTGTCCATTGGAAAGGGGGTGTCAGCCCGAGTTTAACACCTCATTCGTCAAAATCCGACCATGAGTTCGGGAGATATTGGCTTTTCCCCTGAATGTATGGCGGGTTAGTATGTGACGTGACCAGGAAAGTAGGCTATGGGTCAACATTTTAGAAATTTTTGATCACACGTCGTTGTGACGTCACCAGGAAAGTAGGCTATGAGTCAGTATTCTGGAACGTTTCGATCACACCTCATTTTGACGTCACCAGGAAAGTAGGCTATAGGTGAACATTTTGGAACTTTCTGATCACACCTCGTTGTGACGTCACCTGGAAAGTGGCTATGGGTGAACATTTTGCAACTTTTCGATCACACCTCGTTGTGACGTCACCAGGAAAGTAGGCTATGGGTGAACATTTTGGAACTTTTTGATCACACCTCGTTGTGACGTCACCATGAAAGTAGGCTATGGGTCAACATTTTTCAACTTTTCGATCACACCTCGTTCTGACGTCACCAGGAAAGTAGGCTATGGGTCAACATTTTGGAACTTTTTGATCACACCTCGTTGTGACGTCACCAGGAATGTAGGCTATGGATTACGTCACCGCCGCCACCTTACCGTCATCTTGTGACGTCATTGCCGCCATCTTGTGACGTCACCAGGAAAGTAGGCTCTCATCTAGAACTGTCATCATCCCCCTACTACGCACACATACACACACACGGACAAAAGGTGATCTCATAAGCCTAGTTTTCATAAATGGAAATAGGCCAAAAATGATTCGATGTGTCCTAGTGTAGGGGAGGAATTTAAACTTAACGTGTCTTGGGTAGGAAGCATGAGTGACTTGATTTAAGTATGAATCAAATGTTGCTGTTGTGCAGTTGTTTGTTTAAGGGGCTTGGACATCGTGGCCACATGCGATTTTTGGGTGAATGTAGAAGATGTCTGATAACACTGTTCAACAATGAGATTTTTACATAAAGAAAAATATCCAATCTCTATAGATTTTGGTACGCTGAGTTCGAAAATGTTTTTTTCTTTTCTTTTGTTTGTTTTTAGCTCCCGTTTTCGTGCTATGTGAAGTTTGTACGTCCCTATTTCTGTTTTAGCTGTCGTTTGTTCTTATTTCAGGAATGCCAATGAATGCTGTGTTTTGTTTCTAGCTAAAACAGTCTAAGATTGTGTGTCTTCCGTAGTGCTCCAAATTGTGTTGAGACGCGAGTTTCTGTGTGGAATCAAAACTGCTCCTTTTTGCATTGTGACTTTTACGTGAGTTTTTGAGTTACTCTGTGGAATTAAAACTTCTGTTATAATGCCCCGCATGTGCTAATAACCCCAACAATGGTTGGACCATTTTAATATGTGTAGAACATCAAAGTTTCAATAACTTCCAAACCTGAGCTAATCTAGATTTTTAACTGTCATTTTCAACTTCTGCACACTTAAATCCATATACATCAACTAGCCTATTTTGGCCTTTGTGAAAAACAAAAATTTAAAATGTGTTGTGTATTTTTGTATATTTTTTATTTTAGCTCATGGCTTTTAGTGCCGGGAGTTCAGCTCGCCAGTTTGAAGCTGCTTCTATGCGGACACTCATGGGGTGAGCTACAAGTACCGTCGCGTGTGCAGTGTTGTCTGGGGAGGAAAGTTTTGAATGTAAAGACGAGGAGTTGGAAGGTAGCGGCTGTGGCCTATAGTTAGGGACCAACCCCGCATTTGCCTGAAAGGAAGATGGGAAACCACAGAAGACCATCTTCAAGGTTGCCGGCGGGGGGATTCGAACCTCCTCGCGTCCCGGATGTGAGTGACTGCCAGCATCCACGCCGTAACGACCACGGCTTACTCACCCGGTTGTTGTGTAGTGTAATGTAACCTTCCAACCTAAAAAGAGTTAGGGCATATTTAGGTTGTACAGGGTCATTATGATTGTGCGCCCCGGTAAACACGGCAAGCTAAGCCGGCGTTGACAGGCACTGATCGAGGGCGCACGTTCAGGGTTCAGTCAGTGGTTGGCGCGCACTTTTACACTCTTACCAAACATGTTCAATAATGTGTACTTACAGTGCCCATAGTTGATGCTGAAAATGTCCTCCCTCTCTTGTAACACACACCTGACATCTTCTAATGAAAGAATGGACAACAATCTCATCTAATTTTTGTCTAGGCATGACCAACATTCACAGTAATCACTAGGGCCAGGATGTTGATGCCGTAAAAAAGTTTATAAAATGCACTTAAAACTTTCAAAAATGACTGTAATAAATGACCTAAAAATTCGAAAAATGCACTATTAAATGGAGAAAATGATCTTATAATAATAAACTTGCCAATATTTCAAAAATGAAATCTTAAGCTCAAACTGAAAAGTCAATAAATAATAGATGTCCAGGACTTAACAAAAGATTTATGTTCACTTTAGTCTGAGTTGCACTGCACTACGAATGTCATTCTGATGTTGTCAAATGTAAATGATCTGCGGGTTATCAGCCAACACGTTTTTATATCTCGAAAAGCTGCGTTCAACATCAACTGATGTGATCGGAGCGTACTTGAAGTGAGGAAAATCCTCCTCAATCCCATTCATGCAGTAGTTTTCATCAGAAAGAATATCTGTGATTTTGCAGAATGTTTTATACCCTGTGTTTTAGTCCAGCACTTTTTTCAGTTTTGATGCAATACTCGCAGCAATTTCGCCACGATTGTTGCTAGTTTTTACCCGGTTGATTAAGGAAATGGAATCAATATTTCAATATTTTAAATTATCTTGTAGGCCTATCAGCTACTAGCTTCTTCTTAACTCTGAGACACGTAACTCCCTTATATAAACCTGTGACATGACTAAATTGGAAAAAAAAATGACCTCAATGCTCTTAAAATGGAAAAATAGGAAAACTTGCAAAAAGATGCAAAATAAAAATGGCATGTTTGAAGACGGGATGGCCCATCTGGAGTTACTATGCACTTCAGCATTGTTTTAGACAGCTCAGTAAAAAGATGACATGTAATCAACATCCGGGCCCTAGTAATCACAATACTCACTAAACGTCAAACACTAACGTCTTTTGCTCTGCAGATAGACGTCCATATGAATGACAAAACACGTGTAAACTAACGATATGAGTCAGCGGAGCGGGGTATTTCGAGGTTCGCACCTGGCCAGCCAAATGACGCCATAGTTTGCCACGATTACCGGAGTGCACAAAGATACTGACCCTGTACATATCCAGGTGCCATATGCCTTCAAAGTAAGTTTTTCAAGTGAACTGTATGTAGTTCAGATTAGGCTTTCAAACAGTATTGAAACACAGTACATCCCAAGAAGCACTCCCAACGCATAAATATTAGAATAACATTTATATTTGGTTTACGTATAATTAATATTCCAGCCGCTCAGGCTAGTAAATGAACTTGCTAGAGAGCCCTTCTTATTAAAGGATTAGAGATACATGTTCTTGCTGCCATCTACGGGCACCTGGAAGAGGTCAATAGAAGATCAATCCCTAAAATGCGAAGATATCTGGATGGACGAATAGAGCCTGGACAGAAGGGAACCAAGACTTACGACATTTTGCCAACTCAATAGCTGTGCATGACTACCATCACTCTATGTGTAAGATGAAATGCTTGCATGAACCCAACCCGATGTGCATCTGAGAATTCTGTGACCAATAATGTGAAGGCTACCATATGATTAACTGCACTTACTACTCAGACTGATACCTTTGATGAAGCTGAGATTTCTTTAACTGTAGCATTAGAAGAGCTAGGTATTTATTATGAGAAAAATCACCTGAAACCAAATCCAGCTAAGACCCAAATTTGCGCCTTCCATCTACGGCATGAACAGGCCTCTCAGAAGCTCAAAGTATTCTGGAAAGGGAGTTTACTGTTACATTGCTTTACACCAAAGTACTTGGGAGTTATGCTGGATCGCACATTAGCATACAAGAAACATTGCCAAAACTTAAAACATAAGATAGCTGATAGAAACAACATCCTACGCAAATTGTCAGGAACCAGTTGGGGAACACAACCACAAACAATCAGAACATCAGCTTTAGCTCTATACTACTCTGTAGGCGAATATGCCTCCCCGGTTTGGTACAGATCAGCCCATGCGAAGTATATCGACATCGCTCTCAACGAAAGTTGCAGGATCATTACAGGATGCTTAAAACCAACACCTATTGAGAAGATCCAACATCTAGCTGGTATTGCTCCTGGTGAGATTCGTAGGGAGGTAGCAGCTAACAAAGAGAGGCTCCAATCATCTACTTCAGAAGAACATCCCCTCTATGGGTATCATCCTGCCACACGGAGGCTGAAACCTAGAAAGTGTTTTCTCTGCACATCAGTTAAGCTTCAAGGGAAAGCAGAGAATGATAGGATCAAGATGTGGAAAGAAAGAACTAACCACCTTTCCGACTGGATGGAGCCGAAGGAAAGTCTTCCATGTGGACACCAGGAGAAGTGGACAACCTGGAAAGCCCTTAACAGACTCCGTACAGGAGTCGGCAGAACAAGAGTAAATCTGCGGAAGGGGTTTTTCTCAAGCGACTCATCACTCTGTGACTGTGGAGAGCAGCAGACAATCCAACATTTATGTCAGTGTGACTTATGTCCTTCAAAGTGCAATATGGAAGATTTGATTGCAGCCTCCTCCAGCGCTATTGACGTCGCCCAATACTGGGCAAATATCATCTAGCTCTCAAATTTGTTGCTCAATATTTGATTTGTTTTGTATAATAGATCTGTATATAGCCTATGTATGGTAGAAATGTAAATATTCCGTATTCAATATTCAATATTCATATTGATACTTCTGACACGAATAAAGATAGAACTGCACAAAACGTGGAAAATCTATCATACTGTTATTAACAACTCTTCACTCGGTCAAGAAAATAACCAGTGATAGACAAAGCAAAGAGGATATAAAACATAGGTTAGCTCAGGCAAGGAAATAATTTCTTAAGAAAAGGAATCTGTTGACATCGAATGTAGATTTAGCTATTAGGAAGTACATTTTTGAAGGCCTTTGTCTGGAGCGTGGCGCTCAATGGAAATGAAACATGGACTATTGAAGCAGCAGAAAAGAGGAGAAATGAAGCGTTTGAAATGTGGTGTTACAGGAGAATGATAAAGATCAGATGGGTAGATAGGGTTACGAATGAGGAGGTATTAAGACGAGTGGGAGAGGAGAGATGTTTCTGGTGACTGCTAATGCAGAGAAGAGATAGTTTGGTAGGACACATACTAAGACACCCAGGAATAGCAAACTTAGTTATAGAAGGAAGGGTTGAGGACAAGAACTGTAGGGGTAGACCGAGGTTAGAATATGTTAAACAGATTGCCTCTGATGTAGGGTGTGGTAGCTATGTAGAGATGAAACGATCTAACCCAGACCTTAGAAATCTATATATTTAAAAGAAAGTCGTGTTAGTTACACTATTTATAACTCAAGAACGGCTGAACCGATTTGGCTGAAAATTGGTGTGGAGGCTGCTTAGAACCAGGAGACGGACATAGGATACTTTTTTTTTTCATCCCGTGACGTGACATAAAACATCAAAGGGAATACAAGTCACTATAAAACGTAACGCAAATGACAGCTAAAATAAACTCATGAAAGAATGGCAAGGCAAGTCGTTTCCAGGCAACAGTAGCTCTTGACGGGACACGGCCGACTGGATGGGAGTAGCGCTCTCCACTACCGGTATAGAAATCATTAAAATACTTAATTGTATTTGTATTTTATTATAGGCATTGTTAATCCAATTTACAATAGAGAGCACGCGAGTAGTTTAAACAAATGAGTGTTGGCGAGGCGTTCATATAGCCTACAATTCATGCGATTGCGACAAAATTTTGGTGGATTGTTTAGCACACTTCCGGAAAAGTTATAGGCATAGTAAATCCAATTTACAGTAGATAGAGCGCGAGTAGCTTCAATAAAATGGCGTGTGATTCGTTTCAACAAAGACCCACATGCGTTCATATACCATTCATCCCATTGCGATGAAACTTGGGTGAGATGTTATGTACACTTCAGGAAAAGTTTTTGGCGTAGTAAATCCACTTAACAATAGGTAGCGCACGAGTAGATTCAACAAATGAGCGACTACGCACGATGCGTTTCAACCAAGTCCCGTATGAGTTCATATACTATTCGTCCGATAGCGATGAAACTAGTGTGAGATGTTGTGTACACTTCAGGTAAGTTTTCTGGCGTAGTGAATCCACTTTTCAATAGGTATCGCACAAGTACAGTAGATTAAACAAATGAGCGACGACGCGCGAAGTGTTCTACAAAGTCCCATATGCGTTCATATACCATTCGTCCGATAGCGATGGAACTTGGGTGAGTTATTGTGTACACTCCAGGAAAGGTTTCAGGCTTAGTAAATCCATTTCACAATAGGTAGCGCACGAGTAGATTAAATAAATGAGCAAAGACGCGCGAAGCCTTTCAACAAAGTCCCGTATGCGTTCATATACTATTCGTCCGATAGTGATGAAACTTGGGTGAGATGTTGTGTACACTTCAGGTAAGGTTTCTGGCTTAGTAAATCCACTTTTCAATAGGTATCACACAAGTAGATTAAACAAATGAGCGAGGACGCGCGAAGTGTTTCAACAAAGTCCCGTATACGTTCAAATACGTTCGTCCGATAGCGATGAAACTTGGGTGAGATGTTGTGTACACGCCTGGGAAGGTGTTCGACTTAGTAAATCCATTTTACAATTGATAGCGTAGGAGTATATTCAACAAATGGGTGACGGCGCTCGAATCGTTTCAAAAAAGACCCGTATGCGTTCATATACCATTCATTTCATTGCGATGAAACTTTGGTGAGTTGTTGAGCACGCTCCCATGAATGTTTCTGAGATAGTAAATCAATTTTATAATAGTTTAGAGGTGTATAACGTAAGAAGAAAAAAATATTGGGAATCCAAAAGCAGTTCGACAAACAAAGTCACATAGCCAACACTTTCTTTGAATGGCATTGCAACGCATGCCGGGTAGAGCTAGTATTAGTATGTATAGTGTGGATAAGAAGCAATAACAGTAAAATTAATATTTTCTATTTCAACTGCCATGTCGCAGACAACGCTCACATCATGCATACCGTACGTCAAATTTACATCGTAAATTAATTTTAAATTGAAACAAATTAAGAAAAAAAAAGCCTTCCTCGCTTAATTCTGAATAATTCAAGTCCTTGGCAATACTATTTTCTGTAGATAGATATGGGTTTCAACTCGTTAATATTTCTAGAACGTTCTAGCGGCAAAAGTAGGAACTATTTGAAAAATTCAAAGTTGCAGTCCTTACTTGAATTAAAAACTGATAACACACATTAATACAGCCATCACAATTAACACCGGTTATCAGACAGATTCTACACACACCCAAAGTACACGGGCTATATGACCGCGTTGTCGCAGCCCCTATACTAAGGAACCAATTAACCAACTAACCGAAATACCCCATGCAAATAAATTAAATGAATGACTGAGGAATACGTAGAAGCACAACCTGGAAGAAGCTAAAAAAAACTACAAACAACGATGACCTCTTCGACTCTTATTGTCCGTATGGTTCAAGGTTAATGCTATATTCTTTTCCGGTCGAAGAATCTTTTCAGAAACGAGAAGTATCGTATCATATTTTATTGTTCACTCACACACACTCAAGCAGGCAAGGAAGTGCGTGCCCTTTGTTGTGCAACCTGGGAATCATATTGCCGCAGCATTCCATCTCTGGTTGATGCTATAAAAACAAGCGTTATGACATAGTACGCACAGTTATCGTCTTTTGTGTGGAAATTCAGAGTCATAAATCTCACGACGGCATTCCAGTCGACATTCTTATCACAGCGATCTCCGCAGAGAAGGAATTATATTTGGAAACAAAAGGGAATTGAGCTCATATCGCTCTCCCACGCAGCAAGAGGACGGCAAACCGTTATTAAAATACTGGCATAACAGACAGAAATAAAGCTGAGTACGACATAAATCTTTCAAAAGGAATGAACGATTGCTGGAATAAAGACATCCTGTGGCGTATTTGACGATCCTGTCTTGCAGTAAGACCACCTGGTGGTGTAGTGGCTAGCATTCTTGTCTTGTCATCCCCGGCCGGCTCTGCCGAGAAATTATATTTTGACCTGAGGGCTGGAACGGGGCACACTCAGCCTCGTGAGGCAAAACTGAGAAGAGATAGGTTCGATTCCCACCTCAGCCTTCTTGGAAGTTGTTTTCCACTTTTAGGCTACTCCAGGGAAAAACCGGGATGGTTCCTAACTTAAGGCCACGGCCGTCCACTTCCAATCCTCACCTGAATTGCAAATATAAACACTAATACAGCCATCTCAATAACACAGGTTATCAGGAAATATTCCACATGCATCCAATTACACAACAACATATCTTGCAGTAAATGCGTGATCTAAATATAATTGGATGTAGTCTATAGCTTTACATATAAACCCCATAAATCTGTAAAATAACGAATTACATTGACGGTATTTTGATAAAACACTGTAAACTTCATTCATAACACTTTTTCAGGCGGGATAACAACAACAACAACAACAACAACAACAACAACAACAAAACAAGCAAACTTTTACCTTTATGGGAATTTAACATCACGACCATAAACCACATGACTTGCCTTGTTTTATTTGTTTTTCTTATCGTGGATTCTGTGGTTGGTTCGTTCCTAGTTTAGGGGCTGCGACAACGCAGTCATGTAGCCCCGTGTACTTTGGGTGTGTGTAGAATCTGTCTGATAACCGGTGTTAATTATGATGGCTGTATTAGTGTGTGTTATCTGTGATTCAGGTAAGAACTGTAGACTATCAATTTTTAAGTACGGTAGTACTTACCAAATGCTACCATCCACGACACCTAGCTGCGCACCTGGCTACTAGATGCCATCGCAGCCAGCACCTGGCGACGAACGTTGGAACTAATATAGCGTTATCAATCTAACCTACAAATGTTGGCTTCACACTAGTGTAGTTAGTGGAAGGTTCTTTTTCATACCATAAATACATACATGAGACCGCCGCCTTTACTTTCCCTCCGAGGGAAGGCATACTGAGGGATTTTTAACGTTCTTAATATATCCGACGACTTCGTCCGGGTTTGAACCCGCGACCTTAGGTATAGAAGCTCACCATGCTACCAACTACGCCACCGAAGCCGCCTATGGATTCTGTACTGGACGTTATTTCGAATATCATACTTTCGTTAATTAGGAATCGTTGTTGTTATTGCTTCATTTGAGGGCCTTGGATTTCATGGTCATTTTCCTCCGTGTGGAGTTTTCTTTGATAACTTTTGTTATTGTGATTTCTGTAACAGTGTTTTTATTTGTAATTCAGTTGAGGAATAAGAAGGTGGCGGGCCGTGGCTTTAAGTTTGGAACCATCCCGACATTTGCCTGGAGTACAAGGGGGAAAAGTCACATGTTACGTTTTCAAAATGATTCATTATATTTAGGCTTGCCATATTTTTGGTGAGTGAAACCGGGACACATTAATATGGAATGGTCTTACAGGGGTCTTCCCCGGGATTTTTTTTTTAAATTAGAAGCAAAATTGGCGAGTTTTAAGCCTCGCAAGTGACGGGAGGGGGGAATCTGGCGCCCTAAATTGTTAGTTCTACACATCTTTTTAAAATAAATAAGAATATTTGCTACATAAAAATAGGCCTATATATTTTTTCTTTTTTAACGATAATTTTTTCTGGTCTATCATCTAGAAAGAAGTGTTAATAAAATACAATTTAAAAAACTTCATAATTTTTCTATTTGAACTATTACTAAATCTTATTACTATTTGAAAAACTACAACTTCTTGTCTAACTACAAAAACAAGTACAAAAAAATAACTCTGAACGCTGTGCGCGATAGTCTACGATGTTGATTGTTGAAAAGTAACCGATTCATAAAAGATTCTTCAACACAAAAATGCATTACTTTTTACTTCTTACGGCCGTTTTCCGGGATATTGATAAAACCGGGCGGGACTCCGGAACAAGAGCAAAATACCGGGACTGTCCCGGTCAAACCGGGACGTATGGCAAGCCTAATTATATTTTACGTAACGTAATAAACATTAGGCTTGGATAATTTAACATCACTAATTTAGTTGTGTCACCGGCAGGTCTACAATCAGCCGACTCATTCCCAGAGGTTTATTGGTCTGCCTCTGTCCAACAATGTATTCGCCAAGGCCGCATTACCAGCCATTCACCTTTCGTTTTTACTCATGCATACAACTGGCATTAGACAGACTTATTTGAGATGTACTTTTCATAGGTTTTGTATTTATATAGTTGTTGTGGATGTTGATACATTAAGAGGCTATACGACATCGAGCCCCATGTATGGAATGTTTGTCTAATAACCTGTCTTATTGTGATGGCTGTATTAGTGTGTGTATTTGTAATTCATATAAGGATTGGGAGTGAATTGGCCGTGGCCTTCATTTAGGAACCACCCCAGGAGTGGAAAACCACAGAAAACCATTTCCAGAAAGGCTGAGGTGGTAATCGAACCTGCCCCGTCTCAGTTTTGCCTCACGAGGCTGAATGTACCTCGCTTCTCCCCTCAGAAAACAATTAAATTCCTTGCCAGAGCCGGTAATGAATGTAATTGGTTAGGTCTAACTTATCATTAGAACAGAATGAAACTACACAACCGATACATTTCTCAACATTTCATAATTTCCAACGTTTCTCTCTATAATACCTGGCAAATACACATCAAGCCTCATTTTTAGCCTATTTTCATTTTATGAAAAAAAAAAAAAGGCTTATGAGATCACCTTTTATCCGTGTGTGTGCGTGCGTGTGCGTGTGTGTGAGAGAGAGGTGTGTGATTCCCCCATAATAACTTCTAAACGGCTGAAGAAATTACAATGAAACTCGGTAAGATCATAGCACTCTTCTGGCCGACCCCGACCGTGCCCTTAAAATTTTATTGTGTTTCACCAATCCAACATGGCGGCTGTGCGAAATATTTCACCAGCATTCACTATCTCCAAAACTATTATCGATATCTCCCTGAAATTCTGTACGGTGATAAAGGGCACTACTAGAAGTTCACCTATGAGACTTGGAAAAACCTGGTGACTACAAAACCAACATGGCGGCCATGCGAATTTGAGACTTTTAAATAGACTTATCTCGCGATTTAACTACCCAAACGTAATGAAACTTGGTACAGCAAATGTTCATACAAATTGTAATGCACTGGCGTCAAATTTAGTTCAATTGTTTACATAAGCTCAAAATGGCGGCTGTGCGAAATATTTCACTGACATTCTATATCTCCGAAACTATTACAGATATCACCCTGAAATTTTGTACGGTGATAAAGGGTACTGATAGAAGTTTATCTATGTAACTTTCATAAACCTGTAAAGTACAAAACGAACATAGCGGCCAAGCGAAGTTGAAACATTTTAATAGACTTTTCTGGTGATTTAACTCTCTGAGCGCAGTGAAATGTGGTACAGTAAATGATTTTACATATTGTAATGCACTGGCATCTAATTTAGTTCGATTGTTTACATAACCTCCAGATGGCGGCTGTGCGAAATTTTAAAATTAAGTTTTTATTTCTTGTGTCGTAATCATGCGATCGAAATGAAAGTTTGAATAATGAACCTAGGCAATAATTGTCCTCGAATGGAACATAACTCTATGGCCTATATTTTACAATCCAAAATGGCGAGCATCCGAAATATTTAGTCGGTTCTCAATATCTATGAATCTTTTACAGCAATCAAACTGAATTTTTTTATGTTCGCCTACAGGACCTATATTAACCTGGTGAGCACAAATCCAATATGGCGGCGACGCGAAGTATAAATATTTAAATGGACGTTTCCCGCGAATTAACTATCCGAGTGCAGTGAAACGTTGCACGTTAAATGCTTATACTAATGTTAATATACTGGCATCTAATTTATTTCAATCGTTTGCACAATCACAAGATGGCAGCTATGCGAAATTTTAAAATCTCGTTTTTCCTTCTTGTGTTCTAATCCTGCGATTGAAGTTTGAATACCACACGCACGAATCTATCACAATCTTCAAACTGAAATTTTGTATGTTGATAGAGGCAATTAACATGAGTGGGATGTATGAAAATAGGCTGTATAGTTCTTCACGGAACTTCTTGTTTATAACCTAACTTATTCAACATACACATCTCTTCAATTCTACGCTGTGTTTTCAAGATTTTTTAAAATGCTTTATTGACAAAATAATTGTAACAGATCTAGTTTTTTGAAATTTTACTCTGTGAACTTTTAGTATGTTACAGCACAGTTACTTATCCTATACCACGCCGAAGAAGGTCGCAATGTGACCAAAACCAGTACAGTTTCAATGTACTGAATATTGACTTTAGGTAATAAATAATAACCCCTGGCCAAATAGCTGGGCAGCGGTCGCTTGGTAGGCCTAGGCCCTCATGGGCTGTAGCGCCAGGAGTTATCATATATATTTTTATATGGCTCACCCTTACGTCAAGGGATGAGCAAAATGTTTTGGGAATTATAAGAAGAAGAGACTTTTCGAATGTTAAAAACGTGGAACGTTTGTATGTATACCACAATTGGCAAATTTAGTGAATTTGAAATATTATTCTTTGCCCGGTGAAATCTACCTCCACCTTCCGGCGGTCTGAAAGGGATACTTTTATTACCATTTACAAAACAACAGTTGCCAAATGGCAAGATTATTTCCCCTTCATGTGCCAAAACGTTCGTAAAACCTACTGCATAACTTGAAAAATCATTTATAAGATTAACCTCATTGGTTTAGTGCCTACAAATTAATATCTGTCTAGAAATGGCGATTTTTTCAACACTCCAATATTGCAGTAAAGAAATTGACATTCAAAAACTGATAGTCACATCACCAAAATATTTGACTAAAATATGAATTGCTAACAAACATTTTGTTGAAAATAAGCTTTTGGTGTTAAACTATTGGTAGGCACTGTACAAAGGTGTTTAAAATTATTAGACAATTAAGGAATGTAAATCAGTCACACATTTTTATTCAAAACCATAGTGGCTTCGGTGGCGTAGTTGGTAGCATGCTGAACTGCTGTTCCCAAGATCGCGGGTTCAAACCCGGCCAATGTCGTCGGATTTTTTTAAGAGCGTTAAAATCCTTCAGTATGCCTTCCTTCGGAGGGGAAGTAAAGTCGGCGATCTCCTTGTCATAGATTTATGGAATGTAAAAGATCCTTCCACAGACTAAACTTGTGTGAAGCTAAATTTCTAGGTTAGATTTCGTTGGAACGCTCTATCAAAGTTCCAACGTTCACAACTAGATATCATTGAAATCTGGTAGCGAAAGTTGAAACTACTTGAAATTGAACGGAACTTGTAGCTCACCCTAGGGGTATCCGCTTGAAGCAGCTACAACCTCTGCCGAGTTGGACATGTCTTCGGACACTCCCGGCACTAAAAGCCATACGATAAATAATAAATAAATAATTCAAAATCATTTCATTTAATTTTTCTTACTCTACCCTATGGACTTACAACTTTCCCCATAAGATATTGTGTTTGGGAATTTTCATAATTGGAGATTCTGTGGGATACCTGATCTGGCTCAAGTTTCTCCTTTTCATTTCCTTTGGAATGTATCCTCAAAATCAGATGATTTCAATCCATTGCCCATAAATCTTTGAATAGTTCAAGATTGGACTATCAGTAACATAAGACTTCAAATTCCTTTGCACTAATTTCACACAAAAACTGGAATAAAGTAATCAAAATGAAACGTGTGGCATTCTGCATTACCAAGGCTTCTGTTTTAGTGGAAGTTATAAGAAATCATTTTAGTGAGTTTCTTAAAAGAAAAGACTGTTAATTAAATGTTTGATATAATTTCACCACCGTGATAACAATTTTACTACATTAATTCATAAAAAAGTGAAAATGAAATGTTGGAAAACTTGCGTTCAGTCTAATAATTTGTACACCTCTTTACGTTTAGCCAGAGATGAGTTACATTGATATCTACGAGGCAGATGGTGTTTACGGGAAGTGCCAATGTCATGAGAGGAGTTATAGGATATAAAATGAATGAAGATGAATGATCTGGGCAAGGAGCCGGTAGGAAGCGTCCGTGCCCTATTTGGAAGGTACGGTCCTAACATTTGCCTGTAGTTGAAAATGGGATACTATGGAGAACCGTTTCAAGGACGACTGACATTGGGGTTTGAACCTCAGATAGCCAGGCTCCAAAGACCTTGCGCTGCACTTAACGTTTCTTTTATCCAAATAAGCTAACTTTCCTGCATAGAAAATTGATTAATATTTTAATTTATTAATTAATATATTAATTTATTTTTTATATGCAAGACGTTCCAGATTTATCGAATTAATCGAAGTTTTCTTATGATTAATAATGACCCGAAATATAGTGTGTTTATTTTCCTTACTATTATCTCTATGTTATTTATCTCCTGTCCTAGGGTTTCGATCAATTCATTAATTATTCAAGTAATTAAATTAAATTAAATTAGAGTGCCATATCCCCTCCAGGGACATAGGTGACCTGAATTAGTGTCGTCAAGGGATCACTAACGAGGCATCCCGATCCGGAGTTTGCGTGTGGTAGGGTGGCCAGTTCCTTTCAACTCCTCCTCCTGCCATAGCATCCGGCAGGTTCCCATTTTGCATCACGAGGCTGGGAGACCCCGTACCAGACCATACCAAGACTTTTAAATTCTTAGCAGAGCCGGGGGTTCGAACCCGATACCTCGGGGGTGACAGCCAACAGTGCTAGCCACTGCGCCACGAGGTGGTCTATTCAAGTAATAGCAGAACTAAATTGATGCACATGGGAGAGACATATCTAAAGTTTATTGTACTCCACAGATTAATGCAGTTTGATTAGGCAACAGTCCATGCGTTGCCGTCGAATGGGTTGCCTATATATCCCACTTATGGGCTCCTCAACGAAATCGCTGCTATTATATCGAGGTACAGTAGTTAGAGCCCTGCGCGGATAAACAAAACGTTATCCGCATCCGCCCCGCATGTGCATGACTTTTATCTGTATCTGCACGTTTGTTTCCCAAATCTGCTGACGTTAAAATATTTTTTTGAATTTATTAGATAAAGCATAAAGTATTAGAGCAAAACATTTAAACATTTGAGGAGAGAGTCGTTCCCCTAGGCTGTGTATGCTATGTGCTATGTTTAAAATAAATGTTATGCAGCAAGATATTGTAACCCTTTACAGTTCGGAGTGTTAATTATCCTTAATGATATAATTTGGATGAGATTAGCTCAAATCATCTTACCTTTGTCATGGAAAAACATAACTGAAAAAATTGTCATAAACAGACGAGTCCTAGTTCAACAAGTTCAGATTGTATTCTGTAAACTATTTGCAAATTTTCTCCAAACATTATCCGCAGCTTATCCGCTATCCGCTATCGCACAGCCATGCAAACTATATCCACACGGCGAAAAATGTTGCCGATATCCGCGGGTTTATCCGCATCCACGCAGAGCTTTAACTATAGTGAATATTGCTAACAGGAATGAACTGAAGGTTCTGAAAAAAAAAAAAAGACTCAGAAAAGGAGATTTATTGGAATCTAAGGAGATAGACCTAATTGATAAAGTGGATGAAAGGTGGAAGAGCGGGAACAAAATGTAGGTTACTTCTCCAATTTGTCGGCTTAATATTCGCATTCGAATATAGAAATGTTTTGTTTGTTGTTGTTGTTGTTTCAATACGGGGTTTTTACATCATGCTCATATAATTCCCGTGTACTTGGGTGTGTGTGGGGGGGAGAGAGGATTTTTTATGATAACCTGTGCTATTGTGATGGCTATATTAGTGTATTTGTGATTCGGGAGAGGATTAGGAAGGAGACGGCCGAGGCCTTCACTTGGGAACCATCGCGGCATTTGCTTGTTGTAGGAGCAGGGAACCACGGAAAATCACTTTCAGGATGGTTGAGGTGGGAATCGAACCCTCCTATTCTCAGTTTTGACTTACGAGGCTGAGTATACCCCGTTCCAGCCCTCAGACAACAATTAAAGAATCGAACCTGGATCCCGGAGTGACAGCCAAGAATGCTAGCCGCTACTCCATGAGGCGGACTAGAAGGGAACTGGCTGTGACCTTAAATTAGGAACCATCCCAGAATTCTCTTGGAGTATAAGTAGGTAACCAAGGGAAAACACTTGTAAGAAGGCCGAGGTGGGAATCAAACTCATTTCTTCTCAATTTTGCTTCATGAGTAGTGTGGTAAGGAGAGAGCTGCACCACTTCTTTTTGAACCCTCCTCGTATCGGCCCCGAACCTGATATCTCGCTAACCAAACATGGGATTAGAACATACAGGGTGTCCTAGCACTGCTAGTAATTCCCCCTACTTTCCTATAGCCTCTTTATTTGATTAAAAGACCAAAACTAAAAGGTCATTCGCGAGTAGTGGGGTAGTGTTGGTTTCCTGAAGTCGCGCTTGTGCTTGAATATGTATGCCTATGTTGGGAAAGGGTTAGGTGGTGGGGGAGGAGTAGGGTCGAGTGAGGGGTCGTTTAGATGGTATTTTTTCCGCTCTAGGTGATGGTGAGGTTATTTTTAAAAAATGGATGGAATTTGGAAAGGCCATTTGGGGTAAACATGTTGTTTTTGGACATTATGGCGATGAATGTTTTTTATACGCATGCGCACTTGAGGAGTTTTGTAAGAGGGCGGGCTTTTTAAATGATGATTTATCAATGAGTGTTTTTTTTAATATGTATTGAAATAAACCATAAAAACTAATAGGTCATCGGCTTTTTACTATCTCGCTAACCAATAATCGGATTTAAACCTATGAGGTGTCGTAGGACTCGTGGTGAACTCTCATTTTCCATGGACGGGGTATATCCACTCCAAAATAAAAACTACCCTTACCCGGGGGGGGGTGAAATAGTAATTTATTTTTGTACGCCTGCGCACTTGGCGGTTTTTGTAAGAGGGCGGGCTTTTTAAATGATGATTTATCAATGAGTGTTTTTTAATACGTATTGAAATAAACCAAAAAAAACTAATAGGTCATCGGCTTTTTTTACTATCTCGCTAACCAATAATCGGATTTAAACCTATGAGGTGTCGTAGGACTCGTGGTGAACTCTCCTTTTCTATCGAAGGGGTATATCCACCCCAAAATAAAAACTACCCTTACCCGGGGGATGAAATAGTAATTTATTTTTGTATACCTACGAACTTTGCGGTTTTTGTAAAAGAGCGGGCTTTTTAAATGATGATTTATTAATGAGTGTTTTTAATATGTATTGAAATAAACCATAAAAACTAATAGGTCATCGGCTTTTGACTATTTCGCTAACCAATAATCGGATTTAAACCTATGAGGTGTCGTAGGACTCGTGGTGAACTCTCCTTTTCTATCGAAGGGGTATATCCACCCCAAAATAAAAACTACCCTTACCCGGGGGATGAAATAGTAATTTATTTTTTGTACGCCTGCGCATTTGGTTTTTTTTGTAAAAGAGCGGGCTTTTTAAATGATGATTTATAAATGAGTGTTTTTTTTAATACGTATTTAAATAAACCATAAAAACTAATAGGTCATCGGCTTTTGACTATCTCGCTAACCAATAATCGGATTTAAACGTATGAGGTGTCGTAGGACTCGTGGTGAACTCTCTTTTTCTATCGAAGGGGTATATCCACTCGAAAATAAAAACTACCCTTACCCGGGGGTTGAAATAGTAATATTTTTTGTATGTGCGCGCACGGACGGCTTTTGTCAAAAGGACTTAACTATACGTTTGTTAATATTTTCTGAACCCCTCATGGGATTTTGCCATAGGCAGTATTCTAACCCTGGGGGTGACACCCCGTTTTTGAATGTAGGATTCATTTTTGTCGAAAGGGCCTAACGACACTTTTGTTCATATCTCGCGAACCAATCGTGCTAGGGACTTGTATGAGGGGTCCTAGCACTTGGGGCAACATTCCCTGTTTGGGGGTGAAACTACCCCCCCCCCCCAAAAAAAAAATTGAAAAATCCATATCTAGGAAACGAAGAAGCCTAAAATTAGGTGTGATAGCTCAAAAAATAGGGGATGATATGGGCTTTTACCTCGATGGATCATTTCACCCCTAAAACAGTAAATAGTTATGTTATGGGAGAAAAACGTGTTAAACACCTAAAAATGATAAATGAACCTAAGATCTTTTGTTTTTGATGAAAAATAGCAGGGGGGTGAAACTACCCCCCAAAATTGAAAAAACCCTATCTAGGAAACGAAGAATCCTAAAATTAGGTGTGATAGCTTAAAAAATAGGGGATGATATGGGCTTTTACCTCGATGGATCATTTCACCCCTAAAACAGTAAATAGTCATGTTATGGGAAAAAAACGTGTTAAACACCTAAAAATGATAAATGAACCTAAGATCTTTTGTTTTTGATGAAAAATAGCAGGGGGGTGAAACTACCCCCCAAAATTGAAAAATCCCTATCTCGGAAACGAAGAAGCCTAAAATTAGGTGTGATAGCTTAAAAAATAGGGGATGATTAGGGCTTTTACCTCGATTGATCATTTCACCCCTAAAACAGTAAATAGTCATGTTATGAGGAAAAATGTGTTATACACCTAAAAGCATAAGCATCTTTGTGAAACCATGCTTTAATGGACATGTGTATGGAGGATGATTGTTATTATTATTATTATTATTAGGTAATTATGGATTAATGTGTGTATAGATAACTAACCTGTGGGGAGCGTGATGGCGCAGGTGCTTAGCTGCTCGTCTTTACACGGACGGCTGGGGTTCAAATCCCGGTGCCAGCGGGGGTTGGAATTTTCACCTGAAAATATCACGTGGCGTCAGGAAGGGCATTCGGCCTTAAATCCCCGGCCAAAACCAAAATGAGCCTGGTTGGCTCCGGCGACTCAAACTAATAGGGAAAAGCCGAAGAAAGAAAGGTAACTCACTAGTATTAGTAAACATTGGTTGGAGGTGTTGAAGAAGTCAGGATGGCCAACCCTTTGCCATGGTTCACGAATGGACCCCAAAATGTTTTACCTGTCAAGACTCAGTATACCATGTTGCAGCCTTTAGAAAAAAAAATCGAACCGGGGCCTCTGTGGTGACAGTGGACTTTTATTCATGATGCTTTTTAAACAAACGTAGGCTTGCATACTACCGCTGGCTTGAATCTGCACAGAGACACTGGCTTTGGTTTGCGTAGTGTGCCTTGCTGATAACAGCACAGCGATCTTGTCAGTAAGTTTCATATTACTCATTTGCTTGATAGCGGACGTGCTCTGCACATGACTAGATCGTTGTTAGGTTTGACAAAGGCTTAGTGAAGCTTATTGCAACCTTGAAATGAATGTCATGGTATAGTCGGGGTTGGAAGCCAAGACCTTAGGGTTGACAACCAAGTAGGTTAACCACTACACGGTGATATGGTCAAATAATAATGTAACAGAACATATAGAAACGTTTTCTATAGTTTAACGAATTGGCATACCATGAGAGGTGTAGGTAATGGAAATTGAATCCTAAGCTGATGATTATACTACTTTCCATGCGCACGTATAAGCTATCATGTTAGAAAAAGAATGGTATGGCTTGTTTTAAACGGAGAATAATAATTGTGTTTACTGTGAAACACAAATCTGAATTTAAAATAATTAATTTAAAATAATTAATTTAAAATTAACTAATTTAAAATTAGTTTAGTACGCTGAAGTTAAAATGAATAATGATCGCGTTACAGACAGCCAGTTTCAAAGCCATGAGAACTAAGTGAACAAAGTATAAAATTCATGAGCCAGTGAGGAATTCAACATGCTGTCCTTTGGACAAGAGAGAAGCGTTCTACAGCGACCCTCAATGGTTTGGGTCATCGTAAAGATGAAAATTAAATCTAAGCTACTACACTCTTATATACTAGAAGAAGAAATGGAAAACAATTGGTCAAATAAAGGACAGACGGAATAAAAAATGGCCCTCAACCTTCAAGCATAAGGATTGAGGGAGTTGGAAGGAAGGAGAGCCATGAAAGGCATATAAAAAGTATACTAGGAGTGGCTTTGCCCCAGAGGTAATGGATAAAGAGGAGGAAAACTGGACTCAGCTCAGAAATCCCTTGGGGTCGCCAACTTCCAAACTGATCAGCCCTTGAGGGTGTAGCCATATGCAGAGTGCACCGCAAGTGGTGGGGCTAAATACACCCTACCTTCTTGAGGGGGCTTGGGCAAAAGACAGGGAATAGCATGAAAATAAAAAAGCAAGGCTGCCTCCTCAGGATATCAGAAAAAATAAATAAACCAGGGCCAATGAAGTTGCAAAAGGAAGAGACTCCCTAGGGCTCGGATACCCTAATCATGTTGAGGTCGGTAGAGAACAAGAGTTGAGCAAGTGTGGTCGACAGGAAATAAGACAGAGAGGAGCCTAGCACAAGTTAGTGGAAGCAATGACGGTCTCAGCTGGGACTCCGTGATCGTCAACCTACATGACACTAGATATAACGCCCAGGGGTGGAATTAAAGACCTATATTGTTTTATATCACATGGCATGCCTTATAATGCAATACTGGTCCTAGGGTATGTAAAATTGTATTAGAAACTCAGCTAATAATAGTGTGCTTGCCCATGATTATTTTCCCAAGGACTGATAACCATGATTTCCAAGCCCCTAAGTAAGACAAAAAACAAATGATTTTCATTTTCCAATGAGTTGGGGTGAGGTGAGGCGAGTTTTCTATACACCAAACTGATGTGGTTTCCCACTTCTACTCCAGGCAAATGCACATTTGATGTTAAGATTAGTGAAATGGTTTGCAACTGCCCAATGCTAGGACCTGATTAGTGGCTTTAAAAAAAATGGAATGGAATGGAGTACACTTCCCCCAAAACCAACAAGAGGAGTGTTCGATCCCCCACAACAACCATCCTTAAAGTCAATATAAATGACTATGCACTTCAGCTCATGACGGTCTCCTCTCTCCAATCCTACCCCTTGGTGGTGAAAGGCACACTCTAATACAACCATCATAGTGACAGGTTATCTGTTAAATACCTAACTATCCCCAGATTTACCTTAAATTTTCCTAAAATCCACTACATTTTCCGAAAATTGACCAAATGACACAACATTCCAGCAAAATTCAACAAATGACTACCAGATTTATTGAAATTCCATTGATTTACCTAAGCATGGTTTAAACCATCTCAAATTCATATAAAATTAGACGAATATAGATAAAAATTCACTAAAATTTACCGAATTTAGCCAAGTGGTGTACAAACCATGAAATTTATCCAATTTTTTTTATTAAAATTGACTACATGTACTCGAAAATTTCATAATATTCCCTTTACATGTATGCTTTTTGTTGTTGTTGTTGTTGTTTCGTTTACCATACTCTCTGCAGACAAATACCTCAACATGAATTTCTCTTAGACTGGGACCTCTACATTCGATATGATAGCTGAGTTTCATTTCCCATAAACTTGTCACTGAGGCGGGTGTCAGGAAAAGGCATTCAGCTGTAAAAAACACACTCTCACATAGACTTTTATAACCTCTTACGTTGAGGTTCCTAACGCTAACGACATTGAATGATTGAACGGTTTCCTTTTCACTATTCCTGTCTATACTTTCCTCTTTAAGGTTGCGAGATGTTTGCAAGATTCCTAAAATGCAATTAAACTTAATAAATACCTTAAGATGGTTTCATTTTTTTAATGATATGGTGTTGATGATTGTTATATACGTGAAGACTAATTTTTTTAGGTCTTGACTGGCCTTGCAATAAGAATTGACTAACCACACATGAGTTACCTATGAGGGAAACATTTTAGCCCACTATGTTGGTTATTGACCAGTGAGTACAGTTGTAGAAAGCTGTTTATTATTTTTTTTTTTTGAAATCATATACAACAGGGGCTTAAACCTATAGACAAACCGTGTGACCATGTTTGTTAAACATGACATTATACCAGAGACAATTAGGAAACTTGTGTAGAGCTTACCAAAAATAATGTTGTGTAACAGTAAATGCTAGTCAACAAACAGTTATGCCATACTAAAAAAATCATCATACAATACCTGAGAGAGCTCTTCTAAAAGTATTAATGCGTAACATGTTTCCACTCGCTTGCTATATATTTTTCGGCGTGGGAATGATTCTCAAGAAATGAAATGCAAATGGAACTGAAATGCAACACAAACGAATAATGAGCGCGCGCGGTGATTGAGATTGATAACATGACGTACTGTCGGTTATGTAGCTATGTGGAATGTTTATCACATATGGTTTACTTCAAGGTTTGGAGATCCCATTAAAGATATTCCTACAATAAATGATTTTCAAGTTGTCGTTCTATGGCGTGAAATTATTTAATATATGATATTTGCTAAAAGGATTTACCACTGGAATTATTTTACAAGTAGTTATTTTAATGACCAACAGAGTTCACTGTTAAGAAGGTAGATCCCTATGTGGAATGTAGGATAACATGTTATACATGATACGTGACAACTGTAAGGCTTGTGATTTTTAAGATGCCTTTATCCCTATATTAATCACCCAGTTTGCAATACTGATAACTGCAATGTTACTGAAAAAAAATTGAAACAAAACAAAAACCGGCATTGAAAAACCAAAAAGTGGTTGAGCATATATATAGTGGGGAAAAGAAAAGTTTTGTAAACACTAATGTCCAACAAGACTAATTAAATCAGTAACTGTCAGGGTGGCCGAGTGGTTAAGGCGTTTGACTTAAGATCAAATTTCCAAATATATAAGGAAGCAAGGGTTCGAATCCCTTCCCTGACATAACTATTGCTTGAACATGCAAGAAAACAAGAAATATACACAAACTATGTTTATCAATTTAATCATTTTTTTTTACAAGAGATAGACACACACAATACAGCTCTTTTGGTTTATCATTTCTTTTAAACATAACACTTGTTGAAAATTATTTTTTAGGGGATGGGGGTGTTGCTACGTTGACCCATCACACGATAATAGCAGCTTTACGAAGTTCATTTTCTATATTTAATAGCTCTTTCTCATAACCAATATGACCAAGCTGTTTACAGGCATGCAAGAGCTGTAGACGTTCGACTAATATATTAGGATCGTTCCATTTACTATTTTTTATGAATGGTTTCAGAATCTCGGGAAGCAGTTCATCATTATCACCATTAATATGATTATCATCATCATTATTATAATCATTTTCATAATGATGATCATTATCATCGTTATCATTACCATGATAATTTCCACCTGTGTCCACAGTCTGTTCAATGGTTTGAGTTGTCTTTGATAGTGTTGAAAGCTTCTTTTTAGATGTGCTAGAATGCTTTAACATTGTTATGTTATTATTACCACTATTACCTTTCCCCACTAACTTTCTGATGGGGTATATTGTCTCTGATAGGGTTGAGGGCTTTTGAGATGTGGGTGCATGTCTGAACATGGGTTTCACAGGAGGTGTTAAAGTTTTCTCATTAAACAACTCGCTAACAGCATGAGTGCGTTGTAGTGTATTAAACTTGAGGTTAATATTATCTTGAGTAGTACTATCTTTCTCTTGGACTTGGTTTCTTGCTTTGGTTTGGGTTTTCCTTACATTTAGACTAGCATGATTATTAAGTTTACATTCATGATTGTTTGAAGAAAGTACGTCCAATTCTTTTGTTTTAAGCATTCCTCGACACTGTTTCGATCGTTGCTTTGAACAGCACCAAATAACAGTTCCATTTTTATTGCTTCGTTTCACAATATATGAATATCCTTTATAGTATGCATAAGGCTTACCATACCTAGTCACTGATACTTCCATATCAACTGTCAAGCACAAACTAATCTCTAGTAAAGACAACTTGGTAATAACTACAATAGTTTAATGTGGGAGCATATATACATGCAAAAAGTGGGAGCAAAGTTGGGGGGTAAAAAGTGGGAGCAAAAGTGAGAGCAAATGTGGGAGAAAAACATAACTGTGAGCAAAAAGTGGGAGCAAATATGGGATCAAATGTGGGAGCAAAGCAAATATATAAAAAAAGTGGGAGCAAATATGCTAACAAATATGTCAACAAATATACCAGCAAAAGTAAATACACAAGTCAATATAGATTCAAGTGCAAAGAAAATATGTAAGCAAATATGAGAGCAAAAAATATTGTTTTTCTAAAACAACTAGACATAACAAACTTAGTCATAACCTAACCTAACCTAACCTAACCTAACCTCACCTAACCTTACCTAACCTAACCTAACCTAACCTAACCTAACCTCACCTCACCTAACCTCACCTCATCTAACTTCACCTAACCTAACCTAACCTAACTTAACTTCACCTAATCTAACTTGACTGAACTTTACCTAACCTAACCCATCATAACTTCACCTAACCTAACCCATCATAACTTCACCTAACCTAACTTTACCTAATCTAACTTCACCTAACCTAACTTTCAACTCACAGATCAAAATTAAATTCTAGGCATAGTTGAGTTGGAACCCAAGACTTCAGGGATAACACACAAGTATACTAGCCACTACACCGCAAAATGGGCAAATTATCATGCAACACAACATAAAGTAAAAGTTTCCTGTAGTGTAACTCATTGGCTGTCAACCATAGTTTGGGAATTCAAACCCAAGACCTCAGGACTTTTGTTTTGAACATTATCAGAAATATTATTCCATTTACATTTTGCTGCTGCTGCTTATAGTTATAAGAGTTGGCATTAATATGGAAAGCAAAAAAAAAATGTGGGAGCAAAAAGTGGGTGGAAAACGTGTAAGCAGAAGTGGGAGCACACAAGTGTGAGCAAATATGGGAGCAGAAAGTGGGAGCAAATGTGAAAGCAAAAGTGGGAGCAAAAAGAGCGAGCAAAAGTGAGTGTACAAAGTAGGAGCAAAATGTGTGAGTAAAAAGTGGGGGCAAATGTGGTGTTTTACTAAAACAATCTCCCCTAACCTAACCTAAACTAACTTCACCCAACCTAATTTCACCTAACCTAACTTTACTTAACCTAACCTTCCAACTCTCAGATCAAAAATTAAATTCTGGCCATAGTCGAGTTGGAACCCAAAACCTCTGGGATAACACCCAAGTATACTAGCCACTACATCGCGAAATGGGCAAATTATCATGCAACACAACACAAAAATAAAAAGTTTTCTGTAGTGTAACTCATTGGCTGACATTCATAGTTGAGAATTCAAACCCAAGACCTCAGGACTTTTGTTTTGAACATTATCAGAAATATTATTCCATTTACATTTTGCTGTTGCTTATAGTTATAAGAGTTGGCATTAATATGGGAGCAAAAGTGAAAGCAAAAAGTGGGTGCAAGCATGGCTGGTTGTAGAGACTTTCATATCAACAAATACACATAAACTAAATTTCAGTAAAGTGACTTGGCTATAACAGTTTAAATTCTTTTTCAAGGGGATTGATATTTTTCAGGGTGTAATTTCCAAAGTACTGTCAAGAATAATAATTACATGAACAGATTCCAAGAACTCTAGAGTGCTTTTAAGGTTAATGATTGGCTAGGAGTGAGATAGAGCTAGCTAACCTAAGTTAACCTCAGCTCAGTAAACCTAACCTTGTCACATGGCATGTTCTACAAGTATAGACTTGCTTTGAGACTGGCTATGACGTCACAGATGAATGGCGGTAGGAGGCTGGACATGACGTTTTTATTACCCAAAAACATTTTCCTTTTTGCCAGCCTCCCACCGCCATTCATCTGTGACGTCATAGCCAGTCTCAAAGCAAGTCTATACTTGTAGAACATGCCATGTGACAAGGTTAGGTTTACTGAGCTGAGGTTAACTTAGGTTAGCTAGCTCTATCTCACTCCTAGCCAATCATTAACCTTAAAAGCACTCTAGAGTTCTTGGAATCTGTTCATGTAATTATTATTCTTGACAGTACTTTGGAAATTACACCCTGAAAAATATCAATCCCCTTGAAAAAGAATTTAAACTGTTATAGCCAAGTCACTTTACTGAAATTTAGTTTATGTGTATTTGTTGATATGAAAGTCTCTACAACCAGCCATGCTTGCACCCACTTTTTGCTTTCACTTTTGCTCCCATATTAATGCCAACTCTTATAACTATAAGCAACAGCAAAATGTAAATGGAATAATATTTCTGATAATGTTCAAAACAAAAGTCCTGAGGTCTTGGGTTTGAATTCTCAACTATGAATGTCAGCCAATGAGTTACACTACAGAAAACTTTTTATTTTTGTGTTGTGTTGCATGATAATTTGCCCATTTCGCGATGTAGTGGCTAGTATACTTGGGTGTTATCCCAGAGGTTTTGGGTTCCAACTCGACTATGGCCAGAATTTAATTTTTGATCTGAGAGTTGGAAGGTTAGGTTAAGTAAAGTTAGGTTAGGTGAAATTAGGTTGGGTGAAGTTAGTTTAGGTTAGGTTAGGGGAGATTGTTTTAGTAAAACACCACATTTGCCCCCACTTTTTACTCACACATTTTGCTCCTACTTTGTACACTCACTTTTGCTCGCTCTTTTTGCTCCCACTTTTGCTTTCACATTTGCTCCCACTTTCTGCTCCCATATTTGCTCACACTTGTGTGCTCCCACTTCTGCTTACACGTTTTCCACCCACTTTTTGCTCCCACATTTTTTTTTTGCTTTCCATATTAATGCCAACTCTTATAACTATAAGCAGCAGCAGCAAAATGTAAATGGAATAATATTTCTGATAATGTTCAAAACAAAAGTCCTGAGGTCTTGGGTTTGAATTCCCAAACTATGGTTGACAGCCAATGAGTTACACTACAGGAAACTTTTACTTTATGTTGTGTTGCATGATAATTTGCCCATTTTGCGGTGTAGTGGCTAGTATACTTGTGTGTTATCCCTGAAGTCTTGGGTTCCAACTCAACTATGCCTAGAATTTAATTTTGATCTGTGAGTTGAAAGTTAGGTTAGGTGAAGTTAGATTAGGTAAAGTTAGGTTAGGTGAAGTTATGATGGGTTAGGTTAGGTGAAGTTATGATGGGTTAGGTTAGGTAAAGTTCAGTCAAGTTAGATTAGGTGAAGTTAAGTTAGGTTAGGTTAGGTTAGGTGAAGTTAGATGAGGTGAGGTTAGGTGAGGTGAGGTTAGGTTAGGTTAGGTTAGGTTAGGTTAGGTAAGGTTAGGTGAGGTTAGGTTAGGTTAGGTTAGGTTAGGTTATGACTAAGTTTGTTATGTCTAGTTGTTTTAGAAAAACAATATTTTTTGCTCTCATATTTGCTTACATATTTTCTTTGCACTTGAATCTATATTGACTTGTGTATTTACTTTTGCTGGTATATTTGTTGACATATTTGTTAGCATATTTGCTCCCACTTTTTTTATATATTTGCTTTGCTCCCACATTTGATCCCATATTTGCTCCCACTTTTTGCTCACAGTTATGTTTTTCTCCCACATTTGCTCTCACTTTTGCTCCCACTTTTTACCCCCCAACTTTGCTCCCACTTTTTGCATGTATATATGCTCCCACATTAAACTATTGTAGTTATTACCAAGTTGTCTTTACTAGAGATTAGTTTGTGCTTGACAGTTGATATGGAAGTATCAGTGACTAGGTATGGTAAGCCTTATGCATACTATAAAGGATATTCATATATTGTGAAACGAAGCAATAAAAATGGAACTGTTATTTGGTGCTGTTCAAAGCAACGATCGAAACAGTGTCGAGGAATGCTTAAAACAAAAGAATTGGACGTACTTTCTTCAAACAATCATGAATGTAAACTTAATAATCATGCTAGTCTAAATGTAAGGAAAACCCAAACCAAAGCAAGAAACCAAGTCCAAGAGAAAGATAGTACTACTCAAGATAATATTAACCTCAAGTTTAATACACTACAACGCACTCATGCTGTTAGCGAGTTGTTTAATGAGAAAACTTTAACACCTCCTGTGAAACCCATGTTCAGACATGCACCCACATCTCAAAAGCCCTCAACCCTATCAGAGACAATATACCCCATCAGAAAGTTAGTGGGGAAAGGTAATAGTGGTAATAATAACATAACAATGTTAAAGCATTCTAGCACATCTAAAAAGAAGCTTTCAACACTATCAAAGACAACTCAAACCATTGAACAGACTGTGGACACAGGTGGAAATTATCATGGTAATGATAACGATGATAATGATCATCATTATGAAAATGATTATAATAATGATGATGATAATCATATTAATGGTGATAATGATGAACTGCTTCCCGAGATTCTGAAACCATTCATAAAAAATAGTAAATGGAACGATCCTAATATATTAGTCGAACGTCTACAGCTCTTGCATGCCTGTAAACAGCTTGGTCATATTGGTTATGAGAAAGAGCTATTAAATATAGAAAATGAACTTCGTAAAGCTGCTATTATCGTGTGATGGGTCAACGTAGCAACACCCCCATCCCCTAAAAAATAATTTTCAACAAGTGTTATGTTTAAAAGAAATGATAAACCAAAAGAGCTGTATTGTGTGTGTCTATCTCTTGTAAAAAAAAATGATTAAATTGATAAACATAGTTTGTGTATATTTCTTGTTTTCTTGCATGTTCAAGCAATAGTTATGTCAGGGAAGGGATTCGAACCCTTGCTTCCTTATATATTTGGAAATTTGATCTTAAGTCAAACGCCTTAACCACTCGGCCACCCTGACAGTTACTGATTTAATTAGTCTTGTTGGACATTAGTGTTTACAAAACTTTTCTTTTCCCCACTATATATATGCTCAACCACTTTTTGGTTTTTCAATGCCGGTTTTTGTTTTGTTTCAATTTTTTTTCAGTAACATTGCAGTTATCAGTATTGCAAACTGGGTGATTAATATAGGGATAAAGGCATCTTAAAAATCACAAGCCTTACAGTTGTCACGTATCATGTATAACATGTTATCCTACATTCCACATAGGGATCTACCTTCTTAACAGTGAACTCTGTTGGTCATTAAAATAACTACTTGTAAAATAATTCCAGTGGTAAATCCTTTTAGCAAATATCATATATTAAATAATTTCACGCCATAGAACGACAACTTGAAAATCATTTATTGTAGGAATATCTTTAATGGGATCTCCAAACCTTGAAGTAAACCATATGTGATAAACATTCCACATAGCTACATAACCGACAGTACGTCATGTTATCAATCTCAATCACCGCGCGCGCTCATTATTCGTTTGTGTTGCATTTCAGTTCCATTTGCATTTCATTTCTTGAGAATCATTCCCACGCCGAAAAATATATAGCAAGCGAGTGGAAACATGTTACGCATTAATACTTTTAG